>OZ030014.1:64012193-64527193 GCA_964023405.1 Apodemus agrarius | reverse complement strand
TGTGTGTGTGTGTGTGTGTGTGTGTGTGAAGTCTTGTGTGTTACCTTACATGATGGCAAGGTTCTTAGGAGGTCTGGACCATTAAGAGAGCCCTATACTAGTAATTGTTGCTTTTTCAGCAAGGGCCATAAATGGACCTTTCCTCTTCCTATAGCCTTCATGGAGAAAACACAGGAGCTAGACGGGTGCAAGTCAAGTACCAGCTGTGTTACTGATCAGGCTGCACACAGACCCAGCAGGAGCAGTGCAGTCTCACACCCATATCTCTAACCACCTCTTGCCCTGGCTTGAGCCACCAGTGGACAGACCTGCTGCCTGGGTTCACTGGAGTCACTGTGTCTTGGCTTGTGATAGGGTAGATTCAGAAGACAGCTCTCCAGGGAGAGGGAGAGGGAGAGGTAGGTAGGGGCAGGATAGATGAGCCATGCACTGACCTGTTTCCTCTTTCTTGTTTCATTTCTCTTGGGCAGCAGCCAGTGAAGGGAGTACAGGGGATTCTGGCAAGCTGAGTTTCCAGGGAACCTTGAAAGAATTTCCTTGTCCGTGAAGGTCTCATGAAATCCTAGGACAAGGGAAAGACCTCTCATAAGAAAATGGAGACTAGCCGGGTGGTGGTGGCACACGCCTGTAATCCCAGCACTTGGGAGGCAGAGGCAGGCGGATTTCTGAGTTCAAGGCCAGCCTGGTCTACCGAGTGAGTTCCAGGACAGCCAGGACTACACAGAGAAACCCTGTCTCGAAAAAGCCAAAAAAAAAAAAGAAAGAAAGAAAGAAAAAGAAAATGGAGACTAAAATAAGGCAGAACTTCCCAGAGGATGTGAAGGGAAAGTTGGGGGGACACAGGGATCATTGGGGCAGAGAAGGGAACTAGAAAGCAGCACCAGCAGACATGGGCCTTGCTTGGGAGTAGGGCTCAAGGGGATATTTCCTCTCAGTATTTGGGAGAGTAGTAGAATGGAACTAGTTAAAGGGAATGGTTTAGGGAATGATTTTGCCTAAAAGAAAAAATGGAGGGAAAACGAGAGAGTGTTTGCCGGGAACCGTAGTGGGCAGGTAGTATAAAAGATCAACAAGAACGCAAGAGCCCTGGCTTCCCACACTTTTGCTTGCCCACCTGCTCCTTGCCTGTTCTTTTTCACTGTACATCACGCCCCTGGTCCCTCATCCCAACCGCGAGTGAACACATGAGAACACGACCATACGCGTTCACGGTAAACCAGTGGACGCTTGGCAAGGAAGGGGAGTCTGCGTCGTCTGCAGCTGTGACTCGGGGTTTCCTTTTTGTGTTTTCTTTCATTCCTTAATTCCTCCAGCCCTTGATTCTTCCTTCTCTTTCTTCCAGGATAGGGCTAAGCTCTGTGTGAGGTGTTGAGGACCCCACAGTGAACCAAAGGGGCATTGTCCCTGCTCCGCGGAGCTTAGAGCACAGAGGTGGAAGGAGAAGAGAAGAAAATAAATATGGAAGAGTGGAGTATTGTTTGGGACACAAGGAAAGCAACGGGCTGCCAAGAGTGGATGGTGTCCACAGATAGGTCTGACATAGCCAAGGAACTTTCCTACCCATCTTCCCAAAACTGATCTTCCAGAGCTTTCCCCAGAAGTTTATAGTTACTACTCAGAAAAACCTCTAAAATGGAACAGATATTTGATAATTCTTGGAACCCTTAAACATCTGCATTTCATTATTTTGAGTCTCCTTAGGTTGTATAAAATCCCTTTCTGCATATTTAGCTTCATGTTGCTACACAAATATGTTACCACCCTCCATATTCTCAGTACGGTGGCCGTGTGTATCTATTTAAACTATAGGGCAAGCCTTTTTAGAAAGTAATGTGCACATATATATTTTTTTAATTCCTTATCCTTTATTAAACAATGTGGTCCAGCGGCTAGTTCTAAAGCACATACACTGTAAAGAGCACCAGAATCAATCTAGAAATTATTTAAAGAGGCCTGTAGATCATATACAAATACCACTCCATTTTAGATAGTGTTCGAGTAGATTTTAATGCCTGACACAGAGGGGTTGTCCTAAAAATGAGCCTCCCACATTCTGGAATTGAGTGTTGTTATTAGCATTGGATCAATATGTTGTTTAATTTTTTTTCCCTTCCCTTGTGTGGGGAAAAGAGGGCTGAAGTAAAGAAAAGGAAAAGTTAATAGGTGTCTCCATGTGACTTAGTAAATCCTGTCAGACAAGAGGAGACCCTGATGATACGTTAGCGAACAGCACCAACAAAGCTCACAGATACGGAAGCAGCAGGTGGCTCATGGCCATCATGGTGGTGGTTTGTTCCTAAGTGTAGATTGTGGTGAGTGATCCAGTCCTGAAGTTCTGCTGGAGCCTGAGTCTACTTGGTCCTTTCTGGGGAAGTGGTTCTCCCTGAACAGCCAATGGACTGAACTCAGGTCCGGCTGAGGGAATGCCTCCCCTTCTCTTTAGACTCAAAAGCCAGACTCGGAGAAGCTGGGGGGAGTTATGACTCAGACATGGGGAATGCTGTGTATTTGAAAACTTGCTTTGTTTACCTTTAATGACAATTGTCACTAGCACTCCTGAGGTGTGGTGTCGGGAGAGACCTGTGCTTTCACACGAAGGCAGAAACTAGGAGTCTCATTCCACTGGGCATTATGGGCTTCGATGATGACTTTGATCTTGTGATGGAGGCGTTGGGACTGAGTCATGAGACCTAGTGGTGGGACGGAGTCTGCTGGGGTGAGAGCCCTAGGCCAAGTGGAAATGACTCAAAGATGGCGATGCCAGCATCTTGGATTTAACAATATCTCCTCTGCCTTTTGTCCTGGTGAAAACAAAACAAACAAAAAGTCTTCATTTTGGAGACTCAAGAAATTTGAGTGGAAAATTAGTGACAAGGAGATGCTTTAAGCGTTTATGGCTGTAGACGAAGGCACGCCATGCTTGCGTGACGCGCTTCAGACTTTTGCCTTAGCCCCTGGGCGTGACTTTTTCTCCTCGACATCTCTTTGCTGCCCGGACTTTGCCTGGTGTCGCTGTTCTTGGTGCACTGTGACAACATTTGGACCTGGAGAATTTTCCTTTCAAGGGAACACTGGGTTCCTCTATTACCCCTTCAGGGCTGCTGCCTCCCTGGCATGGACAGTGTAAGATGGGTAGATAGCACCCTCTCCCGCAGCTGCCCGCCTCTCGCCCCCACTTCTCCCCATGTAAGCAGTATTGGAGCTCTCTCACATGATATGGCAGAGTCCATAATGCTGCTGTATTGATTTTGCCGGCTGCAGTCACAGGAAAGCAGGGGGTGGGGGCTGGGCCTGGAGCACGAGTGAGCTGCTTCCAACTCTCCACCCCTGCCTGGCTGCAACTTTTGTTTTCAGTCTGGAAGCTGTAGGCTGGAGCTGGGCTTTTCAAAGGTCAGGCATGCCTGAGCGCTCTGTTGTGAATGAGGGAGCCCTGCCTGGAGCCCTTCCTAGGTGGCCAGCCTTGAACCTGAGCTGTAGCGCAGTCCCAGCTCCGTAACCAGCATAACCAGGTGCCTTAGCTGGACCTAGACTACCACCCTGCATCTGGTGATGGGTCCTGGGAGCCTTGAGTGCCATTGGCTGCCACAGTAGGGTCAGAAACTGCAGCCTACAGGAATGGGAGAGGTTTCCTCTTTGCATAGAAAGCCAGAAAAACATCCACAGTGAGATGTTGCAAAACAGAAAAACACGCTTAGGCCATGAACCTGTGGTTGGATCTTTGACAAAACATTTTTGAGGGTTTTGTAAGAAAAATTCTTGTGTAGGGGACAAGTTATTCCCATGATCTAATTTCATCTCTCTCTCTCTCTCTCTCTCTCTCTCTCTCTCTCTCTCTCTCTCTCTCTCTCCAGTTATTTTAAACCTAATGAACTAGTGAGTGGCGACTCCCTGATACTTGTTTGCTAGTGAGACTTCCTTAGCTCATTGAGGGCTATGTTTAATTTGGGAACTTTATTTTATTTTTAACTGTTTGTGGGTAGGGGATATATCTATGTTGATTTTTTTTTACTATGTTTTGATTCTATCTTGTCTTTGTTGTGAGTGTGCTTTATGTTGGGAGTATAAATCTGGAAAGCGATGCCCAAGAAGACTTTGTGAAAATATGTAACTTCAGAAATTCCACTTCCCTGAATTGTCACGGAGCATCTCAAGAAGCAGCCAGAGCCTTCGAAAGAGTGTCCCAGTGCAGTGGGAATAGAGGAAGCCAGCCATGTGACCTGCAGCTGAATGCCCCTGGCCTGCTCTGGGCCTTGCTGGGACTTTTCTTGATCATGTGCACCAGAACCCTTACACTGGGACTCTTCCCCCAAGTATACATTGTAGCCTTGATGCCTCCACACCTGCACTGTGGGGCTTATCCTTCAGAGTATTTCATTGTCCTGTCCTCCTCTCTGCAAAAGCTCTCTCATTTGTCAGGGTCTACCCCAAATGTGACTTTGTCATTCCAGTGTCATACATTGGTTCCTTTTCTGTGTTGCCCAGCAATGAATCCATCCCAGTTACTAGTTACACAGATGCCAGATCACCTTCCATGGTTTGTATTTCTAAATACAAATAGCCCCAGCTCCATAGCCAGATGTCCTGACTAGACCTGAATGGCTCTCCAGGGGCAGGAGAGGAACCATTGGCTGCCATCATTGGACTAGAAGCACCAGTACTATGGGCAACTTACAGGGAGGACCAGGATCTCCTGAAGTCTCCATTAGTGCCTGATAAAAAGTAGAAATTCAGAAAGTGCGTGTTTAATTACTTTCAGAGCAGTAAAAGATATAGGCCCTGCCTCTTAATGGTGTACAGTTCAGATAGACAGCCTACCATCCTACCAGAGCCTTTTAACCCTAAGTCATTATCCTATTAGAAAGCCATTACCTATCAGAGAGTCTGTCACCTTACAGAAGAGCATGCAATGAGAGACAAACATAGCTGTACTAATAATAATCTTTAACATTTTTCATTCAGTCAAAGGAGAATTATGTCTTTAGTTGTGAACCCTCTGCTGAGCCCACCAGGCTCCAAGAGCTGTAGCTGTGAACCCCAGACACAGATGGCCCTAGTTAATCTTGGGAGTTCACAAAACAAAGCAAAAAGAGATCAGTCTGAAAGTGGGAGAGATTTGTGGGGAGGGGGAAGGGTAGACATGGCTACGATGGAGGTGAGAGGTCTGAGCTGACCGTATGCAAAGTGCACATGTATGGAATTGTAAAATATAAATAAATATAAAAGGTATATAGGATACCAAAAACTTATATTGAAACATAGTCATCTAGTTCATAAATGACTTTTTTATTAAACAAAAATGTTTTCATATAAATGTTATTTTACTGAACAGCTACTAATTGTGCCAAACACCATGCTTAGCCCAACAGACATTTAATTAAGCTTCAAGGTTGCTGGGTTTTGTCATTGCTTCCGCCTGCCACTTCCATGCTACTGTCTCTGTAGTTTGTATCCCTATGCCAAGATCTGTAGTAGGGAATAGAGATTGCAGCCAGGGCTGTGAGAGCATTAAACAGAAGTCAGCATGCAGTGCTGCGTGCCCAGTACTCCTTCCAGTGGGTCTTTCCTCCAAAGGGATATGTCCTCAGGAAATGGGAGAGAGTGGTTTGGTTCCTCCTAGTTGGTAGCTACCTAAAGTAGCCAGAGTCCACAGCAGGAAAGAACTGTACAGATGTGCCCAGATCTTCACCCTCTTCTCCTTTCTTTTCAAATAGAAGCCTCGGTTTGCCTCCTATATGGGACATATGCTTATCTGAAAAACTCTAATTTTTAATAATTTAGATATTCAGGAGATTTTCGATAACCTTGAATTTGAAGCTTCTTTACAAAGGGGGTCAGGAGTCAACATTGGGTCTTCATTTCCCACATGATATCAGTGAGCTGAAACTACATAGTTTCTTTCTCTTTTAGATGGTATATGTAATCCAGTTTACCACGTCCCTACTCTGCCCTACCGCCTTATGCCTTTCTCTAATATATCTTAATTTCTTTGGTCCCTGGTTATATTTGAGAACTATTGATTTATCAGGAAGAGGAGTTAATGCCTACAGGCAGTTATACACAGAAATACTACTATCTGCCACAGGGTAACAGTTGGACTTTGTCAATGAGATGGGGTAGATGCTGTAGGTTCAAGTCTATGATTGAGATTCCTGGAAATGTGGCCTTTTATATAGAGGAATGAGACCGGTAAAGAGTATCTCCTTTGCCTTAGCTTCTTTTAGACAGGCAAGATTTGGCCATAAGAAGTTTATTATATTTACAGTCAGGGGATGTTTATGGTATTGAAAAGGATTATGTATAGCTAGTCTTTTATTAACACCTTTAGTTGATTAAGGTCAAGGTGACTCACTGAAGGGCACACGGTTAATTAAGTAAAAGGATCTGGTGAAAGGTCTCTGGACTTTGGTCTGCATTCTTTGCCCCATATTGCCCTTGATAACATATGCTTTAAGAAAGCCCCAAAGTTGAGAGACTTTGCTCTTTAGGACAACCTGGTTGTCCTTTTCCCCAAAGGTACTAACAAGATGCTCTGCACCGTCCATGTCCGAACCACACTCAGCTCCATCTGCAGTGTCCTTTCTCGTTTAGTCTGTTTCTACCACGTGATTCCAGACAAGATGCTTTGAAATGAACGTTTACATTCCAGGTAGGGAGCAAAGGCAGATGTTTGATGGCTCTTCACATCGGAAGGAAGAGGCCTGCTGTTCTGTTTTCCATTGCTTCCGTTCCTCCTCCTCCTCCTCCTCCTCCTCTGCTTTTTTTTTTTTTTTGAAATTATTTTTAAAGTCTTATTTTTTTAATTGGTTTTGTTTATGTATATCTGTGTGTATCTGTGGAGGGGTACACATGTGCACTTGAGATTAAGTGTCCTCAGAGGCCAGAGGCATCGGGTACCCCCTGAATCTCAAGGTGGACCAGTTGTGAGTTGCATGACATGGGTGCTGGTAACAAAATTTGTGTTCTCTCAAAGAAGAGTCTGTGCTCTTAACCAGTGAACTGGTGAGCCATCTCTTCAGCATACCTCCCTTTTGTATGTTCGTGTGTGTGTGTGTGTGTGTGTGTGTGTGTGTGTGTTTGTGAGCCACCCAAGGTAGATGTTGGGCACAGAATCCAGGTTCTCTAGAAGAACAACAAGCTCTTCTAACCACTGAGCCATCTTTCCAGCCCCTTCCTTTTAATGCCATTTCCTGAGTTTCTTTTGCTAGCTGCCCTTTCTATTTGATTCTTGAACAAATGAATGAATGATTGTTAAAAATGAGCCAAGTGAGTCACTGAGATGGCTCCAGGGGTAAAGGTGCTTGCAGCCAAGCATGAGGTCCCAAGTTCAATCCCTAGGACCCGAATGGGAGAAAGGCAGAACCAGCTTGGATATGTTGTCTTTTAACCTCCATACATCTGCCATGAATGTACACACACACATACAAAACCCAAAAGTCCAAATGTGTAAAAAAAGAGAGAAAGATAAGGATAAAAAGAACCACTATTTTGAAGGGCAGTGTGAGGGAAAATATTGGGTTTATTAATAAAAAAATTATATTTATTCAAGTCAAGTGATATGCTTACAGTGTTGGACAGTGGGCTCAAAACTCTCCTTTATTATACCTGTTTGTTCATAGATGTTTGGCATTGATCAAATAAATAATCTGAGACCTTCAGTCTGTATGCTGTATAAGTTTTCTCCAGCCACATATTGAAGAATTACACTAGTTTTATTCCTTTACATCTCAACAGATTACACTGGAAGTTGAGAGGTTAAAATGACTAAATCCTAATTTTATCAGAAATGGCAGAAAATATGTAGTCAAAAGTTTATAATTTTGGACCTGCTTTTTTGTTTCTGATGTTATTATTATTATTTTTTTTTGGTTTGGTTTGTTTTTGATTCTGAAGATCCTATTCCTTCTTCAGGAATGCTTATTCCTTAAACAATTCTGAGGGATGAGTCTGTGTTGAAGCTTTAGACCTCACTGAGATCTTTTGATCAGCGGTCCAGGGTGGAGCAGAATTGTTCAACCTAATTGTTATTTGCCAGAAACCTTTTGATTCTATCTCTGGTTTTACTGGTGATTTAGCTGTGTAATTGTGGAAATACCAATTTTCTTACTAGGTCAGATTCCCTATAAATTGGAATTTTAATCCTCGAAGCCTGTAGGGCCTTACAAGGGAACTCCCAGGTGTGAGATTGTGAAAAATACTGATAAGCATTTTTAGATGGTTTTCAGAACATTAATTCTGTTTAAAAAAAAAAAAAAAGTCATGTGCTTCACATTGTGTGGATTGAATTTGCAGAACCCTACACTCACCTGGGTTCTCCTTCTGCCTTTGTTCCTTGACTGCCAGCGTGGTTTTGGCTTTGTGTTTTTAGTTTCTGTAGATTTCTGAACCAGTAAATCTTGGCATGTCAGCTCACAGTGTACTTTTAAAACCTCGGTGGATAGTGACGCCTCCATTCATGGGGACATTAACAAACGCTGAGAGTCAGATGCAAGGAAGAACGAGAAGTTGTTGAAGATCAAACCAAATCTGACCAAACTTGCAATGATAAGACATTTATACAAAACATCAAAATTCCCCTTAATTAAGGTAATGGCTCTGCTGGGGCACACATTCCAGGATTCTCAGTAGAGAAAACATGTTTTCTTTATAGGCAAGTTTTATTAGCAGTCATGTTCCGGTATGTGGTTCAGGTTAATTAATGATGTAGTCACCCTGGTGTCTTGCCATGAGCTTTATTCCAGTAAGTAGAGCACTAGGAAATCACATTTGCTTATCTTGCCATACCAAAGAGAGATCTGTAATTTGGGCCATTTCTGTGAGATATATCAACAAAGTAATTTAAGAATGCTTACATGAATACCGCCTTTGACTAAGAATTAGTTCACTATAAGTGCTAAGTGTCCTGTGCAATGCTTTGCATGTTCTTAACTATTTTATTGGCTGAAATGATTGAAACCTCAAATTCAGACCACCCACAAAGTCCCACGGCACCAACCTTTGTTGCATAAGGAGATTTGTACCAAGGACCATTTTTCTCTCCTGAGAGTTTATTATTATTATTATTAATTTTTTATCATGGTAATGTCTTAAAACTTAATTTGGGCTGTGCATACGTAGCAACCTTCCTTGGAGGTTGAAACAACAAAGCAACTGGATTGGAAATTAGATTTCCCTTCCGCGGCTAATGCAGTTCTCATTCCTTTGGGAGTTCCCCTTCGCATAGGGCTGATGATGTCTCTGAAACTCTATGGAAATTGGTTCAGACAGGAACAAAGAGGGAGAGAGGACAGACGGCAGTGATGATTCAAATTAGTGTCTCTTCTTCAATGAGAGTCTGGGGTGCTTGAAAGTGCGTGTCATCCGATATCAGTCAAGCCACCTAAGGTTAAGTGAGGTGCCAGAGTGACAGGAATCCAAACTTCAGGGTCCCAGCAGTTGAGTCTTCCTGTCAAGTTGGGTTGGATAGTTAATTTGAAACCTGTCCCATCTTCACACGTGGTTCAGAAATGGGCCACATGCAATTTTACTTTTCCTTCCTTGCACGATGGAGAACCATCTCTTCTCTTCTCTTTGATCTGTTCCCCCGGCAGCCTGTGAAAGATTCCTAGTGCCTAACATAATGACTTCGAAAGGGTACAGGTTTGTGACTCACAACAATGACAGCTTTAGGAAGAGACATCTAAAGTACATTAAAAAGAATATACACTTGCTGTCAGCGGTGTGCGTGCAAACACATACACACATTCAAGGGAATCCTGTCCAGGCACTATTCAATATTTTCACCTTCAGCTCCTGCTGGTTTAAACGCCATCCCCTGTTAATTGAATTTTGGCTTATTTCCAGTGTTTGAGAGCCTGTACCCATGAAATAATGCCTTGAAAGAAATAGTACCTCTCAGTAGAGATATCTTTTTATGTAAAATTCTTAAAGGAAACAGGGGAAGGAAATGCTTCTATGTTTGGAAATTATGGGAAAGATAGACAGATGAGCCAACAAAAGGATCTTGAAGGACCTCGCCCATGGAAGTCGTCTGAATGGCAGAAAAGGGTAGTTTCTGCACACGGCCAGGCTTGAGTGGACTTTTCCATGGAAGGACTCCTTTTTTTTTTTTTTTTAAAAAAAACATTAGATATATTCTTTATTTACATTTCAAATGTTGTCCCCTTTCCTGGTTCCACACTCCCCCACCCCCACCCTCCATCCCCCTACTCCCCCACAAAAAATACCATAAGCCATCTCCCCTCCCCCCTGTTCCCCAGTCAACCCTCTCTTGCTTCCCTCTACACTGGGCATCAAGCCTTTCCAGGACCAAGTGCCTCTCCTCCCTTTGATGTCCAACAAGGCCATCCTCTGCCGTCTATGCATCTGGAGCCATGGGCCCCTCCATGTGCACTCTTTGGTTGATGGTTTTGTCCCTGGGAACTCTGGGAGTACTGGGTAGCTCATATTATTGTTCCTCCTATCGCGCTGCAAACCCCTTCAGGAAGGACTTCTTACTTAGGGTTCGATGGTTCTGTAGCTGCTAATCCTCGAGGACAGATTGTTATGTGCTCTATGCTTTGGAGTCCAGTGGTCAGAGTTGCCTTTGCCATGGACTTCCCATTCGTGATGGCAGAAACGGGAATAAGTGTTAGAGAGTGGGTAGAGCCTCTGTTGTTCCCCTGTTCCCCCAGGACAGCGGTTAATAAGCTTCCATCATGCAGCTGCTGAGAGGGGTGGGTTTTGTTCATCTGAGTGGCACTAGAAGTTCATGATGCAATATGGGCTGCAGAGAAGAAACAGGCAGGTGTTTGCATCTGTCTGGAATGGGCCAGAATGAGCAGCCAAGTCTTTGTCTTCAGAAGAGACTGTCTCCCTCCTGTTTGACAAGTGTGAATCTGCAGCAGGTGCCTTTTAGGTGAAATGATGGTACCTTCCAAAGCAATAGGACAGCATTTTAGGGTGGATTTCTTGGCTCAAGAGATCACCTCAAATGTTACCTAAAATTCCAAATTGAAACATAAGCTTCATTTGTTCATTCAACCAGAATATCTTGGAGGCTTCATAAAGGCGTTTTGCTGCATGCTGGGGCCTAACTGGTGCATTACAGTCTATTCTCTGAACAACTGTTCTTGGTAGGGAAATATGGGCATTTCAACATGAAAATGGAGAGCCGAGATCAGTCTGGGACTTTGTAAACACTAAATTGCAAGTGAAACGAAGTAGTATGGAGCTGAATGGATGGCAGGTGTTTTGGGTTGGTTTGTCCAGGCAAGCCAAAGAAGGCTGTCTGTGTAGGTATCAATGAACTGAAACATAATAGATTTAAACAGTGCTGATGTGCTGCAACCCAGGAGCCCACATACTGGGTCATCAGAGGGCAGGTAGAGGTACTAGGGCTTGGTGAGGTGCTTGGTCTTAGAATGATGTCTGCCTAAGGAATGTATGGATGAGAGACAGGGAGAAAGTCAGGTCAGCAGGGGCCATAGTGAAGCAGTAGGGGAGGGCAGGCCATTGGTGAATTAGCAGCAGAGGCTTGAAGGGAGCCGTTGAACACGTGGCGCACATGCTTTGTTGAGAAGCAAGTGAACCCCTGCCCGGGGAAAGCTGACGGGTGAGGCGGAAAAAGTCAACAGTGAACTGGATCCGTAGGCTGGGGAGGCTGGGGTTCTTTTTATCAGTTGGCGGGTAGGAGGGAGACAAGAAGAGCTTGGTGTCCGTTTGTCCATGGTATCTGTTTGTCCACCCTGCTGCTCTTGGCGGTTTTTTTTTTTTTTTTTTTTTTTTTTTTTTTTTTTTTTTAGAAGCAAGAGAAGGAGGAGGTGGCCAGGGGAGATGGCAATTCTGTGGGCCAAGGAAATGGATTTTCCTTCTACTCAGATATATATTCCAGGGGTACTCCAGGAAATAAAATTTCCTCTCAGCTTAGAATATAAGATTGGTTCTATACAGTAAACATACAAACTTATCCTCAAAAGCCCTGAAGCAGACACCATACTTCTAGGTAAAGCTTCCTAAGAAATTTGAACACAGACAACCACCCTGTGTTTTTCAGGGTGTTGTGGTTTTTCAGTGAAGATTTTTTTGAGTTCATCACACTCCTGGACTCCTGTCTTCAGATTTGTGATCAGTGATGGGCTTTCAATTTAATCAGAGTTGCTTGCTTCATTCATTCATTCATTCATTCATTCCTGCAGGCACTCACCCACCTGTTCACTCATTAAACAAATTCTATGACAGGTCAGGAATGAGTCCAGATGTCTTTGTCACACACATCCTCTAGCTAAAGTTTCATTTTAGATATTGATGAAATCAATAAAGAGCCTCAAGGAGCCAAGAAATACAAGGCTGTAGCCTTCTGTAAAGCAGGATTGCTGTCAGAGGCATCGAGGCTGCTGTTCAGACAGTCCAGGTCCTCCAAGCCCCTTCCCTCCACCACACTGTTGACAGTTTAGTCTCAAGTTTCGGACCCTGCTCTCCATGTTTGGGTCTTACTTTCATCTTCCCACTGCTATTTCAAGCCATCTGAGCCCCTCCCCCAGCCTCCCAGCCTGTGGGACTGGACTTTAGAAGTTCAGCCCGTTCTTCCAGTAGACGAGAATACTGAGCTCAGAGAGGTTGCGGTTGCCCTGTCCTGCGGCCATTTTAAATATTTTGGGAAATTGATTTCCCTGGCACACAGTTACACACACACAAAAAAATCACAACTGTTGCACTAGCAAAGCAGCTCAGGGCCTGCTTTCATTGTGCCCTCGGCTGCCATTTTCCATGGTCTGAGGAAGAACAGCACGCTTCCTGGACCCTGCATTGTCTGTAACAGTCCCCACCAGGGGTTCCTGGAAGCTGTATCTCTGTGTCTTCTGTGATTGTCAGCAACTAGATTGCATTTGCCACTGAGGGCCCCGGTGGGCTTCATACCTCTTCTCTGGAAATTCAAGCTGCTGAGAGGGAGAGGACATGGTACATGTGTCCTCAATGGTGCCTTGAGTCAAAGAAGTAATTCGTGTGTGTGTGTGTGTGTGTGTGTGTGTGTGTGTGTGTGTACTTCAGAGAGTAGAGGAAGGGCATATTCAATTAACCAACTTCGAAGGAAGGCTGTGACAGTGTTCTACAAGGGAGTAAGTGAAATGACTTTACTAAATAAATAAGAATCCCGGTAGCCCGGGTCAGGCTGACCAGTGACCTGGGGAGAGAAAGGGGAGGTGATGTCATGGCTTCAGCACGTTCCCATCCTGGCTGCGGAGGGAAAGGAGGCCCGTGGAGGATGTGTGAGTGTGCATACAGGGTTAATAGATATGGGTGGGGTGTGTACGAGTGAGCTGTAAAACAGGATTAATAACCCCTTGTCAGACCTTTCCCTGTTAACTGTGTTTTTCAGTAATTTTAGTTTGAATGAGAGAGAGAGAGCTCTCTACCCAATTAGTGTTTATTTGTTTCTTTTGGCAAGGCATGTTGGGGGTGGGGGGAAGGGATTGAGATTGGTGAGTTTCACATTTTTGTTTTGTTTTTGCATTTTGGAGGAAGTGAAGTAGCATGGGTTTGGGTTTTCACTGATGCCCCCCCTCCCCTCTTTTAAGAGGCAGGAGGCAAGACGTGGCCAGCTGGTGCCTTGAACTGACACAGGTGCAGAGGCTGTGGGGGGTGGGGAGCCAAGAATAATTACAGGTTTCTGAAGCATCAGGCCCTGCCTGACACAAGCGCTCGTCAAGAAAACTGCTCTTTATGGAAAATTAACGGTGAAGCTGAAAACCCCGTCAGGCTCATTGTTGTTCTTGGGACACCATCTTGCAGAAAAGAGGTCTTTCCCCAGGTCCACGGGCTCTGTGAGAAGCCCTCCTTCCCGGGCAGGAACTGCTCTTAGCTTTGTCACCGGCTGTAATAGACTTCTCCTTTAGGACTGTCAACTTGAGACCCCTTTGGGGTTGCATATCAGATATCCTGCATATCAATTCACAACAGTAGCAAAATTGCACTTATGAAGTAGCAACAAAATAATTTTATGGCTGGGGGGTCACCACAACTCAAGGAACTATATTAAAGGGTTACAGCATTCGGAACATTGAGAATCACTGCTTTAGGGAGTCATCTTGTTTAATTTTCAGATCTAGACTATTGCTCTTGACAGCTGTATAGAGAGTAATTTTCTTTAACTCTTAAGGCATGGATTTTAGTATGTTCATGAGAATGAAATAATGACTAAAATTGGGACATCCGGTGAGACTTGGTTTTAGGGTACTTAAGTAGCAAGTAGTATTTCCACCTGTTTGATCCTAAATGGTTGGAAGAGATGGATAGAGGAGACAAAAAATCATCTCTGTGTCTAGCTTCTAGCTGTTCATGTGCAGTAGTATCTTAATCACTCCAAAGTTGGAATTTAATTTTTGTTCAGTAGCGGAGGAACAGTGAGGAACCTTCTTGAGGGCCAACTGGAGACCCATGGACTTCAGACTATGTTTGGGGAGGTAGCACCCAGAAAAACAACGAGGAACCACGTTTTGTCTGTTCGTGCTTTGTCCGTCTGACTCCCAGTTGACACTATTACCTTGAAAATGGATGGTAAGAGCCAGGGTAAGGCATTCCTAGTTAGAGAAGGAGGGAAGCCTAGAGACTTCCTTCAGGAACCCAAATCCCAGATTTGCCCAGATTGCGTGACTTTAGTGTCAAATTTGGAACAGAGTGGTTTGTAGGATTCACGTTATTCGTTGCAACTAAAAATTCCTTGGAAGATCAAAGGGGTGTTTGAGGATGCTGTCCGTCATGTACCCAGGGGAGGTCATTTCAAAGACACTGTCCTCTTCCCCAGCCTTTAATCTCATCTCCTTCCTGGCTTCCTCAAGGAAAAATATACAAACAAATATTTTCTTTGTATGTTGGAGATGATTTGGGGAGGAAAGCACTAAAGAGATTTTGATATAAATTTCCAACTTTCATGTTTGTTTAGAATTAATTCTCACAGCATTGTCTCTCAGAATTTACAAATTGCTAGAGGGAAATGTTTAATTTGGTTTCAACTCTGGCAACCAGTGGATCTGAGAAGGAGTCAGGAGGAATTTCATCGGCTACAGTACCCTGGTTGTTTTGTGGAGTTCAGCAGTTCTGACAGCAATGTGTAATCCTCTTTTACCTATGGGGTGTGATATTGATGTGGGTTTTCTTTTTTAAACCTGGTAGCTAAAACACGCAGTAAGACATTTTTACTTATACTGTATTCTTGCTTGCATGAGTTTTCTAGACAGAATCCATTCTTTTCCAGCTTTCTATGCTAATGTTCTGGTGACAAAAATCAAGAAATGGTAGACATTGTCTTGGGACTGGCTTTCTAAGCTGTAGGAGGTAGATTGTACACTTACTCCTTTGCTTGACCCATTTGAAAATGTTGAGGCAACGGAGTCCTAGTGCTTGGAAAATGAGGTTCTCCCACGGGCTTCCTGGTCTGTCAGTGGTGGCTCTTCTTATCTAGCCACAGAGAAAAATGGTGCCAAATCTCACGGGTTCTTTCCCATCTTTCAACTCTGACCTAATTTCAAAAGAGTGGAAGTATGCCAGCATCTTTGATCCTATCTTTTGAAGAGAGAAAACCCATGAAGTTCACACCCATATCGATCTTTAGGAATCTTTTTGTTGATTTTAGGGGTTGGATGAATTCTTTTTTGACAAGAAGCACATCCACAAAGTCTCTGGAAAGAATATTTTAGAAAATGTCTACAGAAAAGGAACCTCATTTCCCTTCCCATCAGTAGCCTGTTTGGTAGCATGCTGAATTTCCATTCTGGGATGTGTCTGAAGATTTCAAAGCACACACACAAAACGTGAGTTTTAGGGCCCTCCCGGGAGAAAGCAAGAGGTTGCTCCCCTCTTTCTCTCTCTGAGACTCTTTAGGGACCTTGGCACTGTGGTTAATAGCACGTGGCAAAACCGCATGTAATAATTGGCAGGAAGAGGTTCCCAGGGGCAGCCAAGTGCAGCTCACCTGTGTGTAATTACCTGGGTGAACATTCTTGCTTGGAACAAAAGTTCACCCCTTCCTTGCCAGGAGCAGAGTCATCACTGGTCATTACCATCATTAAGAGCAACACCGGGTCAAGATCTGATCTCAGAGGAAGCACCACTTTGTATGTTTCAAGAAGTGGGAGGCTGGGTTTCTCTCTGTTTCTGCAGCTATATGTCTGTCTTAAAATGGTCTTATCTCTCTGTAGGCTTAACTCTTGACCCTTTTAGGTGAGGGAAGTGGGATTGTTGTGAGGAAGGACAACTGGCAAAAGGACCACAAATGACCATGAATTGATTAGCAAATTAGGTATTGACTGCCTGGCCTTTTAGTTCTTTGACTTTGCATTATTCCAGAAAAATAGCCATTAGCAAATGCAATTTGTTTTCCTTTGTTTTGTTTCTTTTTTAATTTGCCATCTTGAATATATAGATTCAAAGACTTTGGGCTACTTGTCATGGCACAGTTATTAAGTAGTAGCAAAAATATTTCACCTATGTCTTCATCTCATTTTCAGATTGAGACCCAGAATAAAAATTAAAATGTTTTATGCCCTAAAAGGTTTCTAAGAGGAGGGGGTGGACCCCAGGAACCTAGGCTAGAGTCTGTACATCATGCTTTTAAGATCATAATCTTAAGTATCCAGACATCCCTCCAGTGTGTCTGCACTTAGATGCATTTAACAGATATGTTTCACTGCCCAGGCTTGGGGAGGTGTTTCTTTCAATATTTCGCAATCAGTCCATTTTCTCAGTACCGTGTTTTGTAGACCAGCCTTCCTGTGGGAGATCGAGTCCATACTGAAATGCGAGTGAAGAATGATTAGTAGGAGGTTGGGTGAAAGATTGCTTCAAGTATATGGGCTTGGGGAAAGTCAAGATGAAAAATGAGTGAGAGAAACCCTTTAGGGAGGTGTTGAGGGGAGATGGTAAGCGTTTGCCCTCCGCATTAGTAGGTTTGGGGATAGTTTATGGCGCAGTAGGCATGGGTTGAACAAAAGCCATTTGGTGACTTCAGCATCATATAACCAAGTATTTTACATTTCTCCTGAACCCAGGACAGTAACTGTTTACCGCCAGTGGGAGGGGAGTTTTGATGGGCTTATATGCTGCAAGACTGGAATTCTGCTGTTCTCCTTCAACTCTGGTTTCTGGAACTTGTCACAGAAATAGAAATTCTGTATGGCAGTAACAAGCTTGAAGTCTTTTCTTTTTAAAATACTTTTTTTTATCAGTGTGTGTGTGTGTGTGTGTGTGTGTGTGTGTGTGTGAGAGAGAGAGAGAGTTTGTGGTGGGCATGGGGTCATGTCAGGGTGCCCACGTGGAGATCAGTTCACTCTTGCTACAACGTGGGTTCTAGGAATCACACTCCAAACTCAGGTCAAAAGGAATGGCCGCCAGCGCCTTCCCGTGGAGCCTGCTCACCAGCACATTTTCTTTCTTTCTCTAAAGCCAGGTCTTGGATTATTACCTTTAACGAGCTTGTTTCAACAAGCAAAAGGGCTGTGAAAGCATGAAGCGAGTTATTAGAGGAGCTTTCAGGGTGATAGCTTCAGAGGCGGCTTCAGGTGATGTTTACTGGGAGACGAGGCAGGGAAGCCGTGGAGTTTCGGAGCTGGAACACCGCAGTCTTCCTGGAGCTCATCTGTGACTCATAAATATATAAGAGAATCATTCAGCACTTCTCAAGATTCTCAGGCTGATGCAGTGGATCAAGCCTTAAGTTGTGTTGCTAGGTCAGCCAGGAGAAGGCTCTATCAGCAAGGTGAGATAGCAGGCAGGCATAATGTGTGTCATTAAACTGACACCTGCTGACCCAGACTTGAAGTTTGGTGGCTGGAGTGTCACTGGAATAGAGAGAAACATGTGAACTCTATTCAGATTTATAGCTGAGAGGCATTACTAGCTTGCTGATGCTCGCTCTATTTTCTTCCCTTCCCTTCCATGTAACTGACTATAGTATTATTACCATCACCAGGAAAAATACCATTAGCTAGTTTATATACTTGATTTGAATTGCATTGTTTTACCAATATTCTATTGGTCTAAAAGCCATTGTATTTAAATGTCACATCATCTCTTTTAGTCTGTGACAGCTTCTCAGCCTCTCTTTATGGCTTATGACCTTGACATTTGTAACCAGTCAGTTGTTTTGTGTCATGGATTCTATTTGGCCTTGTCCGATGTTTTCTCATGATTAGATTGCGTCGATGTATCTTGGGTAGGAATGCCACAGAATAATGCAGTGCCTCTTTGAACATCTCATCCGGAGAGTGCATGCTACCAGTATAAGTTGTCGCTGGTATATTAACTATGACCAAGTGCTTCAGGTAGCATCCACTATCTTTCCCCACTATGAAGTTGTCATTTTTGTCTTTGGATTTAGTGTCTGGTTGGACTGTTTGTCCTTTGAGAGGACAAAAATCTTGTTTCTTATACTCTTTGTCTCTTGACCTGAACTTCTGTTGATGTGTCTTAATTGTATAATTATTACTGTGATTGTTTTTAAATTACTATCAACCTTTTTCCATATAAATTGCAACTTTATACAAGGAAAAAGTGCTTCCCCCCCTATTTAAACATTGATTTATGGTAGCATGGGGTTTTGTTTTATTTGGTGGGTTACAATTCATTATTGTTAACAAAATTTTCCCTCATTGCCCAGATTTGGCCACTAAGAAAGACCCCTTTACCTGCACAAGGTCTTCGCTGTTCCGTTCCTGCTTCCCTCTTACCATCCCTTAAATTTCCTTATTTTCTGAGACCATAGGATCTTCTAGGCTTAGCTTACAGTTTTTGCCCAAGTCTGTGGAACAAGTAGTTTTTCAGAGAGTTCTGCCTCCCTTGGATGGATAATCAGATTCAGGAACCAAGACTTCTGTGCCTTTGCTCGTGGGGTATCTTTACTTCAAGCTTTTTTCGTAGACAGAATTGGGTAATACCTGTGTGTAGACTTCTACATAATATAACTACATTTCTTTCTGTATATACCTGTATGGGTGTGTAGAATTAATAATATTAAAACCCATGAACACATAGTAGCACCTAATTTTAAATTAAACATTGAAGGCATTGGTTAAAGCAGTCTTACAGATATTTACAAATGATACTTCAAGTGAACTCTTTGTCTTGGATAGAACCTCATCATAACATTCTCGTTACCTGTAGCATGTTAGTTTCTATATTCTTGACAGGAAATTCTTTAAACTCTTCATTGTAGTTCCTGCTGAAAGTATGTTTTTTATCTAAGCTACTTATTATTTATTTTTAACGGAGATTACAGGGACTAGTTTTCTTAAGACAAAAAAAAAAAATCCCTCATATTGACTGTATGGGGTTTTCTACACTTCCTGATCGATAGTCATGGAAGATACCCTACAAATTACAGCCTTTCTGAAGCAACCCAGATTTTAGAAGCTGCGTTATTTCCTTGTTCCTAGTGCAGACTCCTGGGAGGCAAAGCCTGGTGTACTGAGAAGACTATCTTTTAAATCCTTCTATGACAGTATCTGAATGTGTTTAAAATATTCCAGCTTCTCAGAATGTACAATATGAAGGGATCTGAGTCTCATACCAATACACTTACTTGACATCTTTGAATTGAAATCTGTATAAAGACAGGGTATAGTAACGCTCCATCCACAGACAACAGCAACTTAGGTGTGTCACATTGATCCTTGCACAGAGACAGAGAACTACCCCAAGGACACCCAGTAACCCATGACTCAGCGGACTTTGACCTGAAGGATGTCCGCCTCGCAAAGCTCTGGTTCTTCTTTTTGGGCAAAAGGGCAAGAACCATTCTTGATTCTGATTGTATATTCAAAGCCATGTTTTAGTGGTCATTGCTAAAACTGCCTGCCTCAGCAAGATGGGCCATACTCTGCACTGTAATGGAAACCTTAGTGAATTTAAAGGGCTTGGTACCCATAAAGTCCGTCATTTGATCACAAAGAAATAAAACCAGGAAAGAGTAATAGAGATCTAGAAAAACCTCCAAATATCTGGATACTAACATACCTTTTACTTGTTCCCAGTAATGATTCCTCTAATGAAACAGCTATAAAATAATAAGCATAACAGAAAAAACATCTGCATGAAGGTGCTGGAGAGCTAAGAGAAGCGAATAGATTTTGATGACTCATACACAAGAGGAAGGGGAGGAACTATACAGTTCTGTTCCAGGTTTTTGTTTTGTTTTTCTGATCTTCACTAGGTCTCGAGGGTAGGACAGTTACTGTGGTAACTGATTTTTGACAAGAGGAGATAATAATGACCACAGCAGTAGTGCACAGTAAATCGCATCCCTGATAAACACCAAGTACCTGTTGGGTGCCAGGCACTGTAGGTGGTGGGAAACAGTTTAAGAGGGGAGGGTGGAGCTTAATAGCTTCAAGATTAGAACTTTCTAACACAGACGGGAATCTACCAGGGTGCTGACTGGGCCTTCCACAGTGGAAAGAAGGTGATAAAGTTCACAGCAATTAGGTGGAGAACAAAAGAGGACATGTTCGGGCATAGGGTTGAGAAAGGACTCCAGCCAGGGTATTGCAAATTCTAGACCCAAGAAGGTGGCAGTATTTTTGTTATTTGTTTGTAATATAAACTGCCTGGAAGAACCAAGCCAGATATTTATTTAGTCAGCAAGTAAAGCGTCAGAACTTAGTTTTCAAATAAGCCTTCCATGGTGAGTGCCACCACATTGGACAGTGGAGAGTTCCTTACACACCGACCCCTTAACTACTTACGAGTGCATTTGCAGTCACCCCGCTTTGTGAATTCTTGCCACTGTCAGCTTATGGCCTCTGCACCTACATCACATGGTCTGTAATACATCTTTACCATATAAATCCTTGAGCCTTGCTTCAGGCATGCTAGTTGTATAAATACTTGTAATGTGAATGTTGAGTGAATATGGAAACTGTTCGTTAGCTCATGCCATTACACACCAGCAGGGAAGTCCAAAGCTGATTTTGTTGTTGTTGTTGTTGTTGTTGTTGTTGTTGTTGTTATGAATCTGGCTCTTATTCAGAAATGCAAAGACGTACCTGAAGTCTGACTAAGAACTGGTTGGCTTAAGTGTTACCAAAATAAAATTCTTGACAGACACAACATGACTTGGTATATCATCAGACTATGTTGGGAACAGAATAACTTCCTATAGCCAGAACATTGGCTGATTTGAAGCCTCGTGGAGGCAGTAAATCTGGAGCTAGTCATATTTTGAATTGCCATTAGCATTTCTTTTTTGAAACCTTTAGAAGAGGGTGGAAGTGAGGTGATTGTGCAAGTTAGCAATGCCATTTTACGTAAGAGTCTGGAGTAGCAAAATAGAGAACTTTGAAATACAGGCTCACTCTTGACCAAGTCCTTACCAACTTGCAAGGACTTATATAAGGCACCTTGGTTGAAGATTTTTTTTTTTGCTAAAACTAAACTTTTTTGGTTCCTCTCTATTTACCAGATGAAAAAGTTTAGGCTGTGTTTTATATCTTACATCTTTCATAGTTCTTTTACTCGATACTTAGGTCAGGCTGGCCAGAGACTCAGAGTTCTGTCTGCCTCTGACTCCTGAGTATTGGGATTAAAAGTGTGCACCTTTCATAGGTCTTAATTGGTGCCTTTGAACTTCCTTTGACTGGATAGTCAGAGGTGCTAAGCAATCATAATGAGATCCACGCCCCTTGCCACACAGTGAAGAGCAGCTTTATTTGTTACACACTATATGGATAATAGGGATTTTCTCTTATAACTCAAGGATTTTGATAGGCATTCTGTAGAATGATATCTATTCCTTGTGCTCATGCAATCCGTGTCCAACCTGCAGTAGGGCTGACTCTTGGCTGATGGCTTCACAAGCTGCTTCTTTGATTAGCTCTGGTTTTCTGTGCAGATCAGTTCGTAAATTGACTTAGTTTTGTGAGTTAATCCAAGTCTGTTTTGAACATTGAAATGAGACCATGGAGAGTCTTTTCTTCTATTTGTATCTTGCTTCCATGGAAAATCCTAGGAATGTATGGAGCGTCTTACCTGCTGAATTGATAGAATGGAAAGAGATCATGATTTAGATGTTGGGGTTCTATGGATTTTGCAAGTATAACGTAGTTCTTCTGGGACCCTGGATCTCTCTGCAACAATGGTTAAAGTCATTCCACGTGGCCCAGCTGAACTCTTCAGAAATACTCAGAGTAAATACCAAAGCATCAGGCCCATAGGCAAGACGAGCATGTCAGAAACTAACCATGAAGACCTTCTATGTATGTTTGCCCCTTTGCCTGGGAATACATGCATGGCGTCCTGGTGCCCTTTACCTCTGATGGTTACTTCTCTCCTTCCTTCCTCCACAGACATGCCTTGAGTTGGAACGCTACCTCCAGACAGAACCCCGGCGCATCTCGGAGACCTTTGGCGAGGACTTGGACTGCTTCCTCCATGCCTCTCCTCCCCCGTGCATCGAGGAGAGCTTCCGGCGCCTAGACCCCCTGCTGCTCCCCGTGGAAGCCACCCTCTGCGAGAAGAGCTCCGCAGTGGACATTTTGCTCTCTCGGGACAAGTTGCTCTCTGAGACCTGCCTCAGCCTCCAGCCAACCAGCTCTTCTCTAGACAGCTACACAGCCGTCAACCAGGCCCAGCTCAACGCAGTGACCTCATTAACACCCCCCTCATCCCCTGAGCTCAGCCGCCATCTGGTCAAAACCTCACAGACTCTCTCAGCCGTGGATGGCACAGTGACGTTGAAACTGGTGGCCAAGAAGGCTTCCCTCAGCTCAGTGAAGGTGGGAGGGGTGGCGGCGGCGGCAGCCGTGACACCAGCTGGAGCAGTTAAGAGTGGACAGAGCGACAGTGAGCAAGGAGGGGGAGGGGCTGACACATGCCCCGAAAACAAGAAGAGGGTCCATCGCTGTCAGTTTAACGGGTGCCGGAAAGTTTATACAAAAAGCTCCCACTTAAAGGCCCACCAGAGGACTCACACAGGTAGTGGTACAAGTTGGCCGCAGGTCGTTTCTTCCTCTTTTGGGTGTTCCCTTTGTGGTGGGATGGGCTTCTCTTATAAGAAGTCATCTTCGTGCTCACGAGGAGGGTACAGAGAGGCAGGAGGGAAGTGGAGTGACTCACTTCGGGCCCTAAGTTCCCGCACAGGACATTTGTCACTGCCTGGCTGAGGAGAGAGCTAGTTTCATAGGCAGTGCTGACCCCAGCAGAGAACCAGGCCATCCTGAGTCTAATGGAAGGTGGGGGGTGGGGGGGGCGTGCGGTGGTGGGACCTCTGTGACACTCTCCAGTCCCTCCATACTGGCATTTGCCATTGTTTTGTGAGTGTGTCTCTGCAGGTTTGCTCAACATTAAAAGGGGAAGGGATACATTTCAAAGCGCTCACAGTTAAACAAGGTAGCCAGGGTGTCTCTGTTCACTGTTTCCCCAGCATCCCTGATTTTTTATCAAAGTCACCAACAGCAGGAGGGTTTCAGAGTTCATTAGATGTGATCATTCTATAATTAATTGGCATCTCCGCTTTTGCATTGTTCTCTGGCGCGTGCTTTATGGGGAGATGGCAGAATTGCTTTTTAATGAGCTTGTTACCGAGAAGAAGTTGCTAAAGTGATTACATTGCTCTATGTGTGTTGGGGGTGGGGGGTGTGTTGGGGGGAGAGGACGACTCGGGGACTGTATATCTCAGAATTTCTGTGCTGATCCCCCCCCT
The DNA here is from genome assembly GCA_964023405.1 of Apodemus agrarius. NCBI lineage: Eukaryota > Metazoa > Chordata > Mammalia > Rodentia > Muridae > Apodemus > Apodemus agrarius. The sequence continues at coordinate 64,503,528 of OZ030014.1, read as the reverse complement.
TCCCCCCCCAAAATGATAGTGGTCTTTGGACCAGTGTGACTGTTTGGAAGTGAGGTGTTCACACAGCCAAGAAGGAAATTACCATTTTCCTTGAGGCTATCTTTGTTTTCAGTCCTGGGGTTGGAGCTTGGGGTGATGTTTCTTCTTGGTCCGCTAAAGTGCCACTAGGAGCAATTACCGGGATTGGTGGTTTTTAAGTGAGTCGGTAGAACAGTGTATCACTTGTATGGTTCTTGTACACTGCTCAGGGGGACTCCCCAGTGGTATTAGAGAGAATGAGTGTTCTCGGGGTACGTGGGTGATGGTGCATGAGGGAAGAGAAGTGCCTGGGGTCAGATGTGATGGTGCACGCCTTTCAGTCCCAGGACGTGGAAGGCAGAGACAAGTGGCTGGATCTCTATGAGTTTTAGGCCAGTCATATCTACTTAAGTGAGTACCAGTCAGCCAGGGCTACATAGTGAGACCCTGCCTAAAAACCCAGTCAAGCCATCCACCCCGGGGTTGGGATGGGGCATGGGGCCATAGTGGCTTGGTGGTGGTAGGAGTTGTACTCTGTGTTACCAAGGAAGTTGGTGGCCTTGGCTAGAAAGTCAGACAACCTAGATTATGTCTCTAGCTCTGCTGCTGACTAACTGTGACTCTGTGTGTTGCTTGAGCCCCGTTTTCCACGTTTGTCAAACAATATGGCCCTGAAGACTTCTTTCAGCTCTGATGTTTGGGTGGACCCTGTGATGTCTTTGTGAGACAGTGAACAGTTTTCCTGAGGGAAAATGAATCCTGTGTGAGTAGACGCCACGGGTTTAAACATCAATGGTACCCTCACGCAATGAAGAGGACTTGCATTGCGTCCTATGTCCTGACTTGGGCGTACGCCCCTAGGACTGAGCTGAAAGCACTCTGTGGCTCTGGCAGGTTTGGGCAGTGGTTTCCCTAGCACAGCCTTCGCATCTCACGGCCCATCTTCAGATTCCTATCTGAATCTGAGCTCAAGTTCTCCAGTTTCCCACACCAAAGTCAAAATGCTTCCTTCTGTTGTCTGCCCCTTTCCCTCTCTTGATAGGGTTCTGAACTTTTAATTTTTATTTCTTTGTTGAGTCAGAGAAGAAAGTAATATAACATGATGCTATAGTACCTCCAGACTACAATACACAACTCACTCCTCCTGTGCCCTAAGGAAGAGAAGGCAAAATTAAGCAAGAATGTTGAGATGTGCTGGGTTGTGAAATGCATGGCCGTAGATAGATACCGTCCTGAACTTTTGACACTAAACCGGTTCCCTCTTGAGTTGGTGCTCAGCAGCTCAGAGGAACAGAGATTTGGGGACTGGTGGGTAAAAATCCAGAGGTTTTCTTCTTTCTACCTGTTAACTCCAGCAGAGATGTCCAGATGGTGACTGTGGTGACTGGCGTGTTATTTGGGTATTTGTTCTTTGAAACTGTCTACTGAGGGTGCATACCAAGGTGGGGCTTGTTATGCACAGCTCCAGCAGCTACTTGCTTTGTGATGGATGGAAGTGCCGTGATACCTCTCAGTGGGATTCGTCAACTAGTATATTATGAGAAAGGCAGTATTGAATAGCAGTTAGGTGCCAGGCGCTAGAGCCAAGTCCACTTGGGTTTGTGTTCTGTCTCTACTAGACTTATGACTCATATAAATTAGTTCCTCTGAGCTTCAGTCTCCTCGTCTATAAAGAAAGATAATTGTGTCCACATAATGGATAGTTTCCAAGGTTGAATAAGCAGTTCTCTTGGCAGGTCACAATAGCTTATTAAGAGTAGTGCTAGAGTTGTTTTGTTATTACTGCTATGGTGGTTATCACTCTTGATGCTGACACTGATTGGTGATAACTGGATGAAACAACTTTATGCAAACTAGAGATCTAGAGATGAGTCCGTTGGCTAGAGCTAGAGCAAGGTTGGGTATCCTTGACCACAAACCCAAAATGCTCCAAATTCTTAACACTCTTTTTTAGTGTGTTTGTGTGTGTGTTTGTAGAGGTTGTGGGTATGTGCACATACATATGGATGCCAGAAATAAAAATTCAGTGCTTCCCTCAATCTCTTTCCCATCTTAGTTTTTGAGAAATGCTCTCATACTGAACATGAAGCTCACTGATTGGATAGGCTCTCTGAATGTTTAGGATCCTCTTGTCTCCACTTCTCCAGCTCTAAGATTATAGAAATACTCTGCCACATTTGGTATTTATATATTCATCCATCCATCCATTCATTTACTTATTTACTTATTTACCTACTTGCTTACTTTTTTACTTATTAGTGAACATAGATTCTTCTCTCATACGGTACATCCCAACCAAAGTTTCCATCCCTCCCAGCCCGCCCTCCACCTCGCCCCTTCCCGAGATCGGCTCCCCCTCCATTCCCCTTCAGAATGGAGCAGGCCTCTTGGAGACAACAACTAAATACAACAAAACAAGATACAATAAGACAAGGCGATCCAATAGGAGGAAAAGCATCCCAAGAGCAGGCAAAAGAATCGGAGATAGACTGACTCCCACAGAAACACCAGGCTGACAGCCATAATTTATATGCTGAGGACCTGACGCAGACCCACGCAGTCTCTGTGGGCCATGTTCCCACTGAATCATGGGACATAAGATTTTGGTGTCTTCCCTCCCCTCTGACCTTTGTAATTTTTCCTCCCCCCTTTCCTCTGGGTTCCCTGATCTTTGAGGGAATGGAGCCGGTGGAGACCTCCGATTTAGATTCTCTCCTCATAATCACTAGCTGTGTGTCTCTGCATCCTCTCCAGTCGGCTGCTGGAGGACGGTCTCTGATGAGGACAAGGCCCCATCTATGAGGAGAGAGGATCTCATTAGGAATCATCTCATCCATCCTTTCTTATGTGGTTGCCGAAGATGGGAACTCAGGGCCTCGTGGTTGTGTGATAACCGCTGGGCGAGCAGTCAGCCCTGCAGACCCTCTGCAATTGTTTTTTGAGATCCCCATTTGACACCACGAGTGGACAGTTCCACACCTGACTTTTTACACAAAGAACAGTCAAAATGCAGATTAAAAAAAATGTTATAAAATATTGCTTTCAGGCTATGTATGTTCATGAGACAAAAGTAAAATTTGTGTTTGAACTGAGTCTTATACCCAAGATACTTCATCATGTGAATCCCGAAACCGGAAAAATATACTGTCTCTGACGTTTCCGTACCCAAGCATTTGGAAGAAGTACGTTCACAGTCGTGTGAGTTTTCTTTCCTGACTCCAGTGGCCGGTGTGTCCCTGGGGAGGGAAGATGCTCATGGATGCCAGGGCGCAGAGTTAAACTGACCTTGCAAGCTCTAGCCTATGGAAACTGGCAGTGATGTAGATCAAGGCTATTCTAAGAGAGCAAGAGAAGCAGTCACTGTCTACACTCTCCTGGAAGACAGGCATGGTAAAAAAGAGGGGTCGGTGCCATAAGAAAGAGAAATGCATGAGAAGTGGGGCAGGAGTAGGGGCAGAGGGTGGGAGAGGGAATATGAATTAATTTGGATTAAATGGATGGGAATCAAGTATTTATTTGGAATTGGTGTGAATGGGGCACATGGGGAACTGAAAACAAAGGCGCTAATTTATGTGCTGTGGATGAACTAAGTAATGAAAAAAGCATGAAGGGTAAAATCAGATTAAGTACCTACATATAAAGGGAATGGGCTGGAGAAAGCTTAAGGGCATGGGGAGACAGCAGTGGGATCCGGGTGGGAGAGTCTGCTCGCTGATAGCAGGAGTGCAGAGGGGAGAGCGCCAGCCCAGCGTCAGAATGAAGTTAAAAAATGGGCTGTGGATGGATCCAGGTGGATTCAGGGGTGAAATTCACTCCAAGTCAGTGGAAATATTACTAATTTTTATGGTGTTTGGGGATAGAAAAAGGCCTTAAGGAAAGAATCCCAGAGAAAGGAGAGATACGGGCCTCTTGTTCTCTTGAGTTCATATATATCATATATATACATATATATGTATATGTATGTGTGTATATATATATGTATGTGTATATATATGTATATACATATATGTAGATATATTGATATAAAGTTATATAATTATATGGTAAACTGTTGTAAAGGAGATATAGTTTCGAAGTGAAATAAAATAAAACATGTGAGCCTCTGTCTTTTGTACATAAAGACAATACACTGTTGGTGATGTGGATTTGCTCACATTGAGGACTTTTTTAAATGTTATTCACCCAGTCTTTCTATAGATGAGATTTAGTGGACTGGAAAAACACTTACTCTTCTTTTTTTTTCCTACTTCTTTGACTGTTTTTTAAAATGCTGAAGTCTGCAAAGTTTTTGGCCCAAAGCATATCAAGCAATGAGATGTGTGGGGTGGGTTTTTTGTTGTTGTTGTTGTTGTTGTTGCTGTTGGTTTTTTTGTTTTATTTTTTTGTGGTGGGGATTGTTTTTTTGTAACAGATGATGTTCAAGTTGGTAACTTGGGCCTAAATACTGTTTTCTAAATGAGGAGAAGTTAGAGATGGGATCCAGGGTTGAGAGGCAAGAAGGTGAGACGGAATGGGGTGACAGGGACATTAAGAAGGATCTCAGGAGCGGGATGTGTGTGTGTGTGTGTGTGTGTGTGTGTGTGTGCATGTACTTTATTTAGCCTCTCACCAGTCATGCCATGGGGTGCCTTTGACGCCCCTTCACTGATATTTGTGCTATTCTTTCTCAATTATTGACTCTCTGTGGTCATAGTTTTTCTTATCCTGTCTACAGCTAGCTGAATGACCCTTACATTTGAATACCAGGAACTGTCACTCCCAGTGTTTAAGTAAAATCGCCCCGGAATGCTCATTTTCAGCAGCACACAATCTGTAAGGTGTGAGGAGTCTTATACACAGAGACAACGCTCTTTTTCCCATTACTCCCTGGTCACTTCTCAGAAGAAATAACTTTGGTGGAAGAGTTTTGTGTACACGAGACAGCATTTCTTGTTTGGAGATTCACAGAAAGGCATGTCCAAGTTCATAGTGTTCAGAGCGACTTGTGTGACCAAGTCAACACAGAGACCAGCAATTAAATCTTGGTTTCTGGGCCACTCACAGGCAGATATGAAGGGACCCCACACTCTTGGGTGCTCCTTGGAGAATTCTTTCCGTGGGATGGGAGGTATTTCGTGTATAGGAGGAGACAGGTTTTGCGTTGAGGGGTGTAACAGGATGGCTGATCATATTGGGACTGCAGTTAGGCAGTAGAGAGAAATGGATTTTGGGATTCATACTTTCTCCCTTTTATTCAGTCTGGCACTCCAGCTCATGAAGTAGTGCTGGCCGTGTTTAGGTCTTCTCACCTGTTAAACATCTAGGAAATGCCCTCCACGGGCACACTAAGAGGTTTTCAACCTTGAGACAATGCTAAATTCCATGAAGTTGAGAATCAAGTCAACTGTCACTTTGCCCATAGGTGCAAGGCATCACACCACTGAGTCACCACCAGAGAACAGGGAAGGCCATTCTGAGGAATCCTTAGGAGGAATGGGAGTTGAATGAGGGCAAGGGCTTTATCAATAGGAAGAGGCGGCTTGAAGATTTGGGATTAAAAAGTCACTTTTCCCTTTTAGCAAGGGATGTTTAGTGATGCCGTCCATGCTTCTAAATGACAGGAATGTTACAATACACTAATTTATATAAATAGAAGACCTAATTCAAGGTCAGGCATTTCAGCAGGATAAAATTAAATACCTCAGCATCAAACTGCAGGGGGCCTATTGACCCACTTTCAACTGCCTCAGTGCTGTAGATAGGATTCCTTTGAATTTATACAATAGCAACTGAAATGGGGACAATTTAAAGACATTAAAGGGACGTGTAAGTTGCTAAGACACATGGCTGCTAATGACATTTATCTATGTGTTGAGGCAGAAGCCCATTTAGACCTCTATTATGGGATGGGAAGCAGAACAGGGGTTAAAGGCTGAGTTGACAAGGAGGGAGAGTTTAATAGTCTGCATTAGTAGACGCAGGAGCTTGAAATGAAGATGTATGAAATAGGGTGGTAGGAGACAGCTAATGGGAGAATTTTATGATTCTGAGAAATCTAGACTTCACCACATGATAATCTAGTAATATGAAATCTCTAAACATTTATGAAGATAAATTTATGTAAACACATGTTGGGTAGAATGGTTTAAACTCAGCATACACACAATAAGCACATTAATTTTATCATTATACTTATAGTAATAAATACAGGCTTTGTGGGATGCCTACTCCAGATGTCCTTTTAATGGATAATTGGTGTGCACACAGTAAATAAGTATGTTAAAATAAAAGAACCAAAAAGAGAGAAACATGAAATTAATCAGTATTTTCTTGCTCTACTAGAAGTTCTTCCTTACTCTCATTTCTGAGAATGTGTATCTTCTAGAACAGAAGCCTAAAATTCAGTTTCCTAACAATGTTGAATTGGGAACCTCTTCTCACGGGAGAGTATATACCCTGGATGGCGGAAGGGTGTTTTGTGATAGGAGACATAGGAATAGCCACAATGATCATAGTCCTCCTCTGTAGATGTCAGCAAGTTTGAAGAAAGCGAAGTGGTGCTCTGTAAGAGCTGAAGTTAAAGGAGGAAGGTGCTCTTCAGGGACCTCGCTGGCAGTAGGCAGTAGATTTTATAAGTCTCCTGATCTCCTGGAGTTGAGCAGTAACAAAGTGATTCTGGTTAAATTAGGAAAAAATGTTGACCGCTTAAATACAGTTAGAGGGCAACAACTAATAACTTGGACACTGCCCTTTTCCTGAAAGATGGCAGACGAAAAGATTCTTGTAAAACAGGATGTCTTTGGGAGATGTGTGTGCACATGTTCATGATGTGTGTGCACATGTTCATGTACACACGTGTGGAAGCTAAAGGACAGCCTTGTGTTTAAGACAGGATCTCTCACTGTGAGCCGAGGCAGGCTGATTAGACCAGGCTAGCCTGCCGGCCTCATCTTCCTGTCTCCTCTACTCCAGAGCTGTCAGTTCAAGTGTGCTCCACCACGGCCAGCTTTTCCGTGGGAGCTGGGGTGGGACTCGGATCCTCACGGTTGCAGAGCAAGCACTGGGCTGACTGAGCGGGATGAAAAGGTTTTGTTTTTTTGTTTTATATATATATATGTGTATGTATGTATGTATGTATGTATGTATATATACACACACATACATACATACATGTATGTATGTATATATATATATATACATATATATATATGAGAGAGAGAGAGTTTCTCATAGTAGTTGTCCCCTTCCCTTTCCTCACCCCTTCCTGTCTAACTCGTATACCCATATACTGCCTTCTGCTTTCATGTCTATGTGTTATGTGTGTGCCTCTGTGTGTGTGTGTAAGTAAACTAGATTGTGCATGAGTGATCTCTTCATTCTTCTGTGTTGTCCAACCATTCCTTTAGACTCCTCCACCCCCACCCCACCCCCACCCAGTCTTTCTCTTTCATGTCACATATGTATTTATACTTAAGTCTAGGTTCCACATATGAGGGAACACATGCAGTGCTTGTCTGGGTTTGGTTTGTTTCATCCTACTTAGTAAATCTGAATCTAGAGGAAGTTACAGTTGAAGCCTTGACAGGGTTTTTATATAGAGGAGCTTTTTATATAGAGGAGTTCTGAGGAGCCAGTGGAATTGCTTGGAAATTTGGGCTTCCATGCTGACCAGACACATGGAAAGTCTGACCCTTCTCATCCAGACAGTTCCTAATGGGAGCACGCTGAAGGCCCTGGGCAGTCTGGCTTCCTCAAATCTCAGTTCCTTTCTTCTGCACTCACTCTCCAGATACCTGAGGCAAAACCCTTGGTCCCTCCTCCAGTTCTCTTTAGAGTCTTCCTTAAAGTAGGATCCAGTAGTGGTAAATGAGGTTGACTCGTGGCTTACATGTATCTGAGAACAACAGGGCAGTTTTAATTTTTAGAATCCTCAGTTATAAGAGATTATAGACTATCAAGAGTGGCCAAGCCAGTTGGGAGACATGATGGATGGCCGCGTTAGCATGGAGTCCATTCTTCGCCATCCTCTCTGGGCTCTCCATCTTTTCCTAAGACTAGCTTCTCTACAGTCTTGTGTACAGATAACATTGGCGTGACAAGTATCATTCTAAATGTTGGTGGAGACATGACCATTAAAATAATCACACAGCCCGCAGCTTTTAGCGTGGTTGTTATCTGCCGAGGCAAAGCTGGGCTTAGCCTCCATTTGAACAGTGCTGTTGCCCTCAGACACTCAGTGCGATTGCCTTCGGAGCCTGTGATTCATGAGGCTCCAACCTTCAGGTAAACGAAGATTAAGAAGTAACCCATTGACAGTTCCTTACTGAGCCTAGATACAGTTTTGTCCAGGCCAAGCCTCTTTGGAAAGGCCCTCTTCTCTTTTGACCCGTGCCTTCCCCTTTTTCTTCTCCAAGACTGTATCTGCACTCAGGTAAGATCTCTTTTGTTTGTGTTCACAAATTAAAAATGCATTTATAATTTGGACCTCTTTTATGTTATGAACAAGTCACTTAGCATCGCAATAGATACTCTGGTTTCTTTTGTGGTTTCTGCCTTCACAATATATCCATGATGAACACTAAATATATGGAAATCAGGAAAGAGGTACTTTCTGTTCTCAGGAACTTACAGTTCAAAATTCCTGGGCATATTGCGACAAAACAGTTCACAGATTTCTTCAGATGCACTAAAGATTGTAAAGGATGTCAGTCTTTTTGTTGCATCCAAGAAGGTGGATCTCTCCTCCATATGGAGAATTGTCTAGTTTGGGGTGCTATTCTTTCTAACACCACCCTTTAGAGCCCTTGTTTCCATATCAAGGGAGTCTGAAAGAAAGACTATGCATTGTTCTTAAACTTACATCATGTCAAAGGGGGAAGATCCTAGAATTCTGACAGGCACCCTGAGAAGAGTAGAAGTGTCCAGTGTTTGATGGTGGGTAGAATATAAGGGAAAGGTTCACCCTGGCACTCATTCCACTGAATATCAACATCAAGTATAGCAGGAAATATACTTTAGAATAGCTGTAGAAAAGCACATTAAACGTTTGTCTGTATTATTTGTATGTTCATGGGGTTCGATGTCACCTCAGTGGGATTCATTGCTTGGTTATGAACTGGTAACACGGAAGTAGATGCTTCCCTACATGCGGTGGGGTACACAGCATCCTTCCCCTCGCTCGACTTGTAGGGAGGCAATAATGATTGCTCATGTTGAATTCACCATTGCTCATGAGCCTGTTGAAACTAGTACTGGTATTTTAGAAAGAGCAACAAAAGCTACATCTCCCTTCTGTGATACAGGTAATGAGACATTTTATGTTCCTAGTGTTCAGGAGAACATCAGAAAATCAATATGAATAAATTCAAGTACAGAGAGGATCCGACCTATTTGAAGATGCGAAGCATGGCAAATGCTAGGACACATTATAAAAACCTTTATTCCACTTGTATGCAGACACTTGCATGTAGAAAAGGTTTCGCAGGTTCCTTAGACATTTAGGCAAAGGGAGGACTGCTGGCTTTTCTTTTTCTTCATTCTTTGTTGTTGTTGTTTAGCGTTTCAAGGCTTACAGCTAAACTGATTTTGAAACTAAATACTGTCATTACAGAAGATTTTTTTTTCTGAGTTCTTCCAATTTCTCTGGGGACAAAATAATGGTTGCTTGAAGCAGAGGAGAAACAGTAATTAGGGCAAATAGTAATACTGTGCATGATTGAGGAAAACGTGGGGTGGGGGAGAGAATTCAACACACAGACTCGTACAGCTTGTTACTAGGAAACCACATCAGCATTAAATACAGTGTGCTAATTGGCTATCCTGCTTCTGCCTGGGTACCAGCCTGGGCCTGCTACACAGCTGTTTCTGCTCCTTCTGGTTGCTAGGTAACTGCATCATTTCTTCTCCCCCCCCTCCCCCTTTGTATTCTAGAGGGTAATTGGCTACTTCTGCTCCTGGCGTTGCTGCTGGGTACCAGTCTGGGCCTGCTGCTCTGCTGTTTTCCAGAGGGATTTAGTGGGGGAGGGGAGGAAAGGGGAGAGGAAGATATGCTGGCAATTAATGGAGCATAAGTGCGAATTCTACACAGTGTCTGGCACCTGCGTCCCCTCATCCCGCTTTCTCCACTAAACCCTTTAGCTCTGAAAAACGCATTAGGCTCTTGAAGTCTTTCCTTTCTCCGTGGGCCTTGTGAGTGTAGTTTAAAAGAAATAAGGCATTTAAAGACCAATCACATAAGTGATAGATTGGGCCTTCTTATGGAACAGAAAAAAAAAAACAAAACCTGGCAAAACATTACACACTGGTATTTGATAGAGGCACCAGGAGAATCTGCACAAACATTAAAATTACCAAGTCACTAACAAAGCAGCAGCTCGGGCGTCTCAAGGGTAGTACCACTTTCTCTCTTAAACGGACAGGATTCTTTTGTAAGGCTTGTTGATTCACGGTGCACAAAGTACAAAATAAAGTGAACCAAAACATAATAGAATTTCTCCCGATGGTTTTGTTCCCTACTAAGTAATAATAATAATAATAATTTAAAAAAGGCCTCTGGACCCTGCTGACTTGGCACTATGGGTTTTGTTCCTCTGAGGTGCACAGTGCATATCTTAGGCTTAAGGACATTGAATGTTGTTGAAGCCACAAAGACTTATAATGCATGTATTACACAACTTGATCAGTTATAACAGGCGACCAGATATGAAGCAAAATAAATATGAAGGTAATTCTGGCATTCTTTCGAAAGGTGTTTTTTGTTTGTTTTTAAGTAAAATGTATAATTCCTGTTGCTATCACATGTTCAGGTAGAAGTTTCCATTTCATCATTACTGAAATTCTCACTGGAAGTGTGAGGAGGATTCTTCAGATGTGAAGTCATGCTCCAAGGATATCCACTTTAAATGGTTGAGAAAGTCTGTGTAAATTGGGGCTCCGTGAAGAGACAACTCTTCCCCCTGGGACGGAACTGTTTTATTGAGAAAACTCCGAGCATGTCGGGTGACTGTGCACAGAAATAGTGATCAAAGGCGACTCACTCTTACTTGACACTTATGGCTGCTGCTGGCTTCCCATCCTAGCGAGGTCACCATGCCCTTTCGGGAGTGTGGCAGGAAGAGCCTGATGGAGATGCAGGCCCTTCCACTGTGAGTTAAGACCAGGCTCTGTGAAATCATTTCAAAATTAGTGGGTGGACTCACATGCTGCTAGGTGATGGTTGAGACTGTGGTGTGTCCCATAGCTCAGCAGAAAATCAGCTAGCTATTAGTTGCATTCAGCGAGCAAGAGACAAATCTCACCTTTAGAGGATACCACAGGGCAGGTACGGTGTTATTTCTGTTGTATGTATTAAGCGTTCCAGTTGTTAATCACGCCTAAATATTATACATTGAAAAGATGTGCCATTTGCTCATATGGAACCACCAAGAGTCAAAACATTCCTTTGTTGTCAGACAGGTTTTATATCCTGATGGAAAGAGAGTTGGTAATTGGAAGGTTTAGTCATCGTTGGTAACAAATTACCAGCTTCTTAAATGTATGCTGTAGATTGTTCCTAGCTGACTTAAGCAGTGTATGAATTGAAAAGTCCCAAAGGAGTTCTGCGGGTTTGTTGTGCCTGGCCCTGTTTGTCTTCGTCCATTACTTGGATATGATGATATGGCCTCACTGTATTTCTGATCAAGGAAGCTCAAGGTGGGGGTCTTTGAAGTCGTGGGTGATTGTGGTTAGTCCCAGTGACAGGTGACCATCAGTACACACTTCTGAGTTCCCTTTGTACTCTCTGAGAAAATAGATTTCTTGTCTTTGGGCATTTCCATTTCTAAAGCAATTGTAAAAACGCAGATATTGAATCAAGTATGCTTTGGGGTTTGAAGAAAGGAGGGAGACCAAATAGCTGTTTCAACTCTTCAGTCTTAAAAATGGGCTTGCCATGCTCGAGTTTCATAAAGCTAACACCTGTGACATCAGGTAGACAGCTGGGACATCTGGGAAGAAGAATAGGAGCAGTACTTCCTGCCACGGATCAGTGCTCGTAGCATTCCTCTGTGGGGATTGGAACTGCTGCCCCTCCCCACCCCCCAGCATGGGGCAAGTGCAACCCTGTGCTTGCGAGCAGAGCTGAATTCTAACCCACTCTGCCTTTTAGGTGGACATTGTGTGCTCACTGTCTCACACGACCGCCTTCTCACTAGGGTAGTGACCGGCTCAGATACACGTTTCCTGACTCTTAAGCACTGAGGCTAATGAGGGTTCAACAAGAACATGAAAGTCAGCAGTCTGAGGGGAAACTGAGGCCACCTCTCCATGACTGAAGAGGCCACTACACGTGAAAGCAAACCTTCATTCAGTTCCAGCTGTTTTCACTAATGTGAGCTCATCAGTTGCCTGATACAGGTTCCAGGCCAAGGGTAGGGAGAGTTTGCCCTCAGGGGACATCTGCCAAGGTCTGAGGAATGCATTTCATCTGCCATCTTGGTAAACGAAGAGGGTGGTAATACTAGCATCTGGTGAATGGAGGTTAAGTGTCTGCTGAATATCCCATGATGCACAGCACAGCCTCACAACTGAGACGGAGAGCCAGTTGCCTGATACAGCCTTGTCATCTGCTCTCCAAGTTGCTATAGATAACTTGAAAAATATTTCCTATCCACTTAAGATCATCATCCAGGCTTCCCCTTCTGTTTAATGGCCTTTAACAATATGGACCAAATAGATGCATTGCATACTTTATTATTTCTGTTGAGACTTAGAACATATGCTGTTTCCCCCCCTTAGGAGGTGAAGGAAATCACCTCACCTGCTAGTTGCTTAGCTTTCTAGATTAACATTCATGAACACCATCCAAACTGCTTTTGCTGAAGGCTCCTGACCTGTAATAATTTGAGATTGTGCTGAGGCAAAGGTTTGAATTACATGAGCTTCCAGGGTGGTATGTAGGAGGGCAGTGCTTTGCGGGAAGTGGGCCTGGCTGATCAGGGCACAAGGCTCCGCGCTGCCCTGTAGTATTGTCTTTCTATACCTGCCTGCTCATGTGGCGTGCTCGCAGAGATTTATGAAACCGATTTCCCTGCTATCAAAAAGATTAACTCTTACGGTACAGAAATAAGAGAGATGTGATGTATTTCCAGCCTGAAAATATCACTTTTATTGAGGAGACTTGGCACTGTATTTGATTTGCTGCTTCGGTACATTTTCTGTCATTTACTGTTCAGATCTGCAATAGCACCGTAAGGAATATCCTAGAAGTATTCGGAATTTGTAGGGAGAACAGTACTATTTCAGATAAAAAGGACTTAAGGCACAATCTACTGAGCATGTACTTTATATGTGCATTTTTCTGAGGAGATGTGAATTATGCATTGGTTCCTTTAGCTTTATTCACGTGCGTAGAAAATAAGACTGTCAGACATGCTATCCCCAGATACAATGGACAATATGCTATTATAATTGTATGCCACTGTTCTTGCTGTTTGGACATAATACTGCCGACAGTACTGCTCTTCTACATGTGAATGTGGCTGTAGAGAGTACGTGACATCTGTGGCTTTCACGCAGATTAGCTTCTCCGTCGCCACTCGGAGAGATTGCCATTAGTGAGCTGGCCTCGTGGGGGTCACAGTAAGTGTCATGTTTTGGATCACAGTTGTTATTGGGCCTTAGTTTTAGACTCTGTTGGGAATCAGTAATATTTATCTTGATGACCTATAGATGCAATGGTTATTTAACCAGTTCCCCAGAGCAGATGTGCCAAAGAAGGGAGAGGCTGAGACATTGTGGCTTGGGCTGGCTTTGAGGTGAGAAAGCAATTTTGTTCCAGGTCTGGGAATAGCCTTTCTACATCACTTAATCGCGCAAGTAAGCAGCACTGTCTCTTAGATCAGTCTGTATAGCTTACAAAGCTCTCTCTCTCAGACACACATCCTCTCATTTAACTCTCACCTGCCTGAGTTAGTTATTCTCATACCCATTTTACAGATGGAAAGGACTACAGAAGATCGCTAACTGCAGTCACTGGTGACTGTAGCAGAGCTTCTCACACTGTTTCCCCCCGAGAGCCTCTTGTTTCTTTGGGGAACCCTGACAACACAGACCAAGTGTATTTGGTTTTCTTAGGGAAAATAAATGATTCACTGGTTTCTATTCTGCGTAAGACACATGGGCCAACAATCATAGGAAGAATCGTCTTGTCCAGTGGGATGACAGCTTCACAGTGTCTTCTGCATTCTCTCCATGGGTGGTCTTGGGTAGCCCTCAGTCTTAGGCAGATATCCTTGGGTGTGTGGATATCCTCAGCCACAAGCTAGTTTTAGAGATGCAGGCAAATGCAAGGCGCAGCTTCTTGAAATGATAAAATCTACTAACAGAGAACTGATGGTAAACAGAAACTTCTCCCTGGCCCCGTAGAAGCCACCGTCTTTGGTCATAAAGCTGGGAACTCGAAGGAAGGGCCTGCAGGGAAGCTAATAAGGCTGTGTATGGCTCTCATAAGGCTTTCATTCTGATTTCCAGAATGGTTTCTTTGCTTATAGTTTTGCTTATATGAAAAAAATAGGAAGTTAGGAGTAATTCTGTTAGGTGTGAACCCCTGCCCTTCCCCCACACCCAGTTCTCTGAGGATTGTTCCGGATGAGCTAAATGTCTTCCGAGGAGGATGGCTTGGGAAATGCAGGAACTGTGTCCACTAATGAGCAAGAGCACTCACTTGGGCTAGACTTGGCTATTGTGTGCTCCGATCTCTCCTCTGCATTCAGAGACGGGCACACAGTGAAGGGGACTGGCTGTTCACCGTCGTGCCTAAAGGATGTACAGGAACAGCGAAACCGTGGGCACTGCATTGTCTTCCAGAGATCTGAAGAAGAAGTAGAAGGAAAAAAAAAATACTAACGCCAACAGGGACAAATTCTTAGACAGCAAGTGAATGGCGTGCGTGTTTCTGTTGAGGGCTCACCTTCTGAGGACTGGGCCTGTGGAGTTTCCTTTGTGTGATCCTTTATTCCCGTGAATCATTGTGTTCCCAAATCTATTTCTCCCTTTCATTCCATCCTACCTGCCAAGGAAATAAACTTAAGAAGCCATTGTAATTGGCATGCCCTGCCCCTGCCCCTCCCCCACCTCCATTTGAGAATAGAGCTTAGCGTGTTTGGAATTTGCTGCTAAGCATTGAGTGCACGCGCTAGTCCACCCGCGTGTCCCCATTTCCTGCCCTGCTGCCACAGGTTTGTCTGTGATTTTTCCTTACTGTCCCTCCTTCTGCCCAAACCAGGATGTTTAATGATCAAAGCCAAGGGCTGGAAAGGATTCTTTTCAGCCAAGGAAAGCCCTCCGCTCACCCTTCCCACAGCTGTCACACGGAGTGGCCTCGGAGGGCCATGCTTGAAAAGCTTATTGGATCAATGACCACGGGCTCACTGTTAAACTTTTCATTTTTTTAAATCTTTTGTGAGATGAAGACAGCAAGACTTAAAATTAGCTAGCAGCTTTTGCTCTATTGAGGCATTAAATCTTTGTATACACAAGTACATTGTCCAAACGTGAGTCCTTTCAGATGTGATTTAGACTCAAACCACTGAAATTTCGAGGTCTGTGGGTCAAGGGCCCACACTGACAGGGTTTGAAAAGTCACCTGATTATTTTTGCGTATGGCTTCATGGAGGGCCGGGGACCCATGGAGTCCCCTGCCTGGTGCCACAGCACAAAGACGATCTGGCTGGCATTTGGCAGATAGTTTGTGTGTGACAAGTGGGGGGGGGAGACTGTACATGGAGAGAGGCTGAATATGGGGGGACAGTGGGGAGTACTTGGGGACCTCTGGGGCCCAGGCAGTGAGGCAGCCTGACTGGAAAAAACAGCAGTTATAAAATATAAATGTGTTTATTATTATACTGGGCCCATGCTATATAATTTTACACACAGTCATATTTGTGATTTACGGCTGCAGGTCCATATGGAGGGGAGGCTTGCTAATTCAGCCAAAATGACAAGGCAGGCTCTGAAGATGCTCAGAGTGGAAGGAGGAGATGGAGCTAGGAAAATGGTCTCCTGAACAGCCTTTAAAAGGTGGGGGCAGGGACTGCCCTGTCAGAGAAGCCTTTGTTCATTTATTTTGATAAGCAGAGCTTGGCTTTAATTATTCATGATAATGCTTGCCCTGCAAGGAGCAGGCCTCCGATGTCACAGGCAGCCGCAGGCAGGCTGGTGTTCCGCTCTCTGTACAGTTAACACTGAAATGCCCACCTTACTTTTCTTGTGAGATTTCCCGTGCTTTCCTCAACCGGAGACCAGAGAACTAGTTTCATTTATACCCAGCACCCTCACTGAGGAATCAGTATTGGCTGGAGTAGAGGGAAAGCATTGAGTTTTTGGAACTCAGTGTAAAAAATTAGGGAGTCCGATGGTTCTTTATCTGGCCTATTTCACTGAATGCTTATAGGGAAGGCAGGATTTTTCCAGTGCAGGAGCTTAGGTGTCTGCACTAACTGGTCATTGAGTTGAGCTGACCTTGAAGCCTGGGTGTGATTAGGAAGCTTTTTCCGCCTGCCGCACTATTGTGCTAAAATTCTATAGGAAGGAAACTAAGAAATACCCCGCAATAGCAAAGGCCCCGCCCCTCCCAGCCCAGTGGGTCCCATTTGCTGCACTTTCAGCCCCTTTCCTGGACTCAGCATCAATTACTATCATCATTTCCGGCAGCATTCCAAAGTGTTTCTTGGCTTAGCAGAAGCCGTAGGTAGTTGGTCTGAGCGCTTCAGAAAGAAAGCACTTTGGAGCAGCGTGCTCTAATCCCACCATCCCCAGGGCATCTATGATGCATGCCTCCCGAAGAAGAGCTTCGTGTACACCGGCTGCTGCAACCTCAGGACACTCGATAAACCATAAATATTAGCAGTCTAATGCTGAGTGGTGGCATGTCCACGCTACACATGGCGGAGCCCTGGAGACAGCCCCGGTGCGCTCCCTTTCAACCAGTGGCCGTGTCTAAGGCCGCTGCTGTCTAAGTGTGTTTTGTATCTTCCCACTTTCTCCAGCTCTGCTCCCGTGAATGGGTAAAATCCATGCTGGAAGCTCTGTCTTCTCTCCCTGGGATGCGTGTAGAGCCTTCTTGGGTCCCTTTCTTTCTTTATCTCAAACCATCATCTGCTTCAGCCCATTCTCTGCTGCGTGGTGAGTGATGTCTTCCAGGTTTAGTCCCGACCATGTCTGGCCTCCATTTAAAAGTTCACAGTCCCACACTCACAGAGTGAAGTCCAAGGTGTTAAATAATGGCCATAAGAGGTTTCAACAGAAAGACAATGGGGGCCACATATGTAATTAACATTTTTGTTTGTTTGTTTGTTTTTGTTTTTTTGAGACAGGGTTTCTCTGTGTAGCCCTGGCTGTCCTGGAGCTCACTCTGTAGACCAGGCTGGCCTCGAACTCAGAAATCCGCCTGCCTCTGCCTCCCAAGTGCTGGGATTAAAAGCGTGCGCCACCATGGTCCGGTGTAATTAACATTCTTTTCTACCACTTTCAATTAAAATGTAATTGGTTGTCCCAATTAATTAATTCTAATACCGTTTTATTTACTTGATATATATATATAATATATATATATACACAAAATATAATTTCAAATGTAATAAATATAAATAGCTACTGAGTTAGTTTATATTCCTTCCATTACTGCCTTCTTCCTCCATTCCACAGACTGAAGTCCTGTGTGTACTGTACACTTAGGGTGCATCTCCATACAGATTGTTCACAATGGAAGCCTTCAGCATCTGCAGTGCTGAAGACTCGAAAGCCTGCCCACTCTGCCTTCTCCCTGTTCTCCAGTCACACTGTGTATCTCTCTGCTGTGTGACAAGACTTTCTCTGGGGAGATGCAGCACACCCATCTACTCACTGCCGAGTAGTAGTCCGCCACCCTGGTGAACCAGTGAGTTCTCTCGGGGTTACTTACAGGAACAGAAAGGACTCAAAAGACTGCTGCATCCCGTGCAGCGTACCCCAGCCTGGGTGACAGTTCACAAGGGCTGGGAACCTGGTGCCCACTGCCTAGCCTGCAGGCAGGCGGCTCTACAGGTTAGAGCGTCCTCTCCCGGTGCCTCGGTTGATCTGGACATTCTTTTCCAGGCACATCAGCGGGTTTCTCTTTGTTCTAGGCAGCCAGTCTGCTCTCGGTCCTTTTTGCAGCTTGTCTTGTCTGAGGTAACTCTCATCAGTCTTTACTGTTAATTCTTGGGGAGGAAGGGGCTTAGTGAATCTGGTCAGTTTCAGGGACTTCCTGAAGCTGTTTTGGCCTGCTTGCTTATATCTTAAGGAGCATCTCTGTGGGATCTAATGTTTCCGCCTGGGAGGACACAGTTCCAGAGCATTCTTCCAAGGTTCAGGTCCTCTTTGCTTGGGCCGGGTATAGGAGAGGCTATGTCTGAGGAATGAGAGAACCCCGGGAGCCTGTGGGAAACGGTCTGGCAAGGTTTCCAGCCATTGCAGACACTGGTGAGGAGTGCCCACTTGCTTTGTAGCTGGCCTTGTGGCATTCTGGTTTGGGTTTCCCTAGAACTGCTTCAGGTAACCAATGTGTTGGAGAAAGCGAAATGAGAAAATGCTGATAAGGATGACCGGCAGTCTTGCCTACCCATGCTCCTCTCCAATAGCCAGTAGTACTATTCTGTACTCCAAACATGAGGCCTCGAACCTATTGGAGAGGAGGGCTTTTAGTATTTGCAGGTTACGCTCGTTCACTTCTTCGTGTTTTAAAAGCACGACTGTATGAGTACATCTAAGTAGCTCTGACGTTCTCTCCCATTGAAACCTTTGTTTTATCAGAACATATCTTCAAAGGGAATGTAAAGAGGCATTTTCTTTTTCTGTTGTAATTGTTGAAAGGGGCAGTGATTCTTTCTCTCCTACACTAGGTGAATTGGTAAAGTTTCAATTCACTTCTAGAAAAACAAAGGGGCCACTGTCTGATTGGGGGGCCATTGAGAGGGTTAAAGAACAGAATATCCATGAAGCAGCTCAGGGTCTTAAGGGATACAGTATCTAGAAGGTGTTTGATGAATGAATACTAACCTATGGCCTGTCCCACCATGACTTGTAAAACATGATCAGCCGTTAAAAAGAGGTAGAATCAGGCCACTTGTTCAAGGTGTTTCTTCAGAGATGCATTCGTTGTTAAACTTGTCTAGGGCCACATTTTGTTCTTCTCCCCTATATTCATTCTCATTCTTTCTCCTTCTCTCGCCCTCTCCCCCTAGGATAGATGCCTAGATATATCAGGCAAAACTATACACATCCCTTCAGGGTTTGATTCTGCATCTAGAAAAAGGAAACACGTTGCACTGTATGAAATATGGGGCATTGGCGAGTTACACACTGTAGTTGACTTTGGGCTATATTTATAACTGCAGTGTTGCGTTATGTGGTATGGCCCAAACCCTTTCCTTTTCTAACCAGCACCACATCGTGTGTTAAAGAGCTGGGATATGGAGGAGCATCTCTACCGAGTGAAACACCAGTCTCAGGACTTGTTGCCTGGAGACCCTTCACACTGGTCTCTAGGCATCTTATCATTTCTCTGTACTTCACAATAGGCCTGTGAGGCTGATGCCAGAGAAGAAATTAGCTCCGTTTAGTTGAGGAGAGCTAATTCACAAACCACATAACTCTCCTAAGAATGCATAGCAGTCTCAGGAGCTGGACTAGAACCCAGGCCTCATGCTGGAGAGGCGCGTGCCTACATATGCATGTGTAGGTGTTTCTACTAAGCTGTACTTGCATCCGAGATACCTTTTCTGGAGACTCTGACAATGTGATGGAAAGGGAAGGAAAATGATTGAATGATTTCTGTGCTGTGGGTCCCGGTCATCATCGGGTATGGATCCTTTTCATCTGCTTGTGTGTTGTCCTGTAAATTTCCTGGGTCCTTAACAGAACGTTTGTGTCCAAGAGTCAAGCTAGCTGAAGATTATGCGTAAGATTCTTTTTGTTCTCTCTTTCTTTAAGAAGCCCGGGCCCTTAGTTCTGTTCTAAGAAGTTGCTCAACACCTAGACTCATCGTTGCCTTGTGTTCCCTGTCCCAAGGAGTCAGGTTTTAAGGGATTGATTGTTCCCATTATTCAAGATGGCTCCCAACATGTCTGCTTTCCACTCTTAGTCATGCTTCAGCCAGCAACCGCAATGGAGCCGAAATTATTCGCCTGCTTGTTTCTTTGTTACTTTACTTTGAGACCTTTTGAGGCAGGGTCTTGCTTTATAGCCCAATCTGCCCCGAGCTTGTACTGCTAATGCCCCAGCTTGTGCAACACCCAGATGGTAGGAATGCACAGTCTTGGTGGTCATTCATTGAACTAGTAGTCAGGGGGATCTTACTGCAGCTAAGAAGTACGTCAGTGGAGACAGTAGCTGCCGTATACTTTTCCTCTTAAAAGTAGTTTCTTTTTTAGCCTATAATACAGACCTCCTAATATAAAATGCTTGGCTCATGAATTTCCTAATGTGGCCCATGGCCTGGGGGAAAATCCCTAGTGCATTCTAGTTGGTGGTGCAATGGGGATCAAAATAAGTGTGTGCAAGTTAGATCCCTGTGAAGTGGAGGAAGTTCTGATTGGAAGCTTCCTGTACATTTTGCATTTCATGAGAATATAGCACAATTGGGATAATAGGAAGCAGATACGAAATCACCACCTTGAGAGAGCAAGCCTATAGGGTCAGATTGGCCACATGCTAATATTTCTTGCACATTTTCTCCCTCCTGAATGCAAAGTCAAATTGCATTGGCATTTTCTTCCCAGGATGCCTTCATTTTTCAGTACAAGAATAAAGAGAAAATATTATAGCTGTGGGTTTAGCACTGCAGAAATTCAGGCTGTTTGAGGTTAGGGCTCTGTAGTCTGACAGATTGTGTGGGGGCGCTTCTGCATATGTGGGTGTCGGGTGTTTGTGCTGAATTGTTTGCAGATTTGAGGGGAAGGGGAGGTCTTGTGTGTGCTAACGTAGATCCCATGGATGGCTTCAGCATCAGGTTTTCTTGATGAGCCCTATTAGGAAGCATCAGACAGAGGACAAATGCAGACTGAGGAGACAGTGGTGGGAGAAAGGGCAGAAGAAAGAGCAGGCCTGGAGTGCGAGTGCGAGTGCTCACACCAGGCTAATGGGAGGGCTCTGACAGATCTCCAGGCTTCCATGCCTTGGGAGCACTGAGGTGGATAAACTTGGTGTTGCCATTGCAGGGGCCTTTGGTTTTTGTAATTCTATGGCTTGTAAATGGATTGCTCAGGATGCTAAGTCTCTTCTAGGCCCTGTCACAAAAAGAAGGAGGGAGGGAGGAGACTGGAGGATGGAAGGAAGCAGTCAGGCAGGGGTGTGGGGGGTGGGAGGGCTGGAAGGGGTGCGAGGTGGAGACCCTGCCTGTGGAGGGGCTGGGAGGTGGAAAACCTGCTTGTGACACTAGTGACACCGTGACTAGTGACACTTCCCGAGAGTACAGGCTTCTGGAAGTATGAAGGTGATGTATTATTGTGTTACGTTCTAAACATACAGGTATCACAAACTAGTTGGAGGCCCCCCGGCCTCAAGACGATGGGTTTGTGGTTCAGGCCCCTTGGTGTGGCCGTTACCCTCTGTCTATTCTTAGAACCGCTCCCCGTGTGTTCACCCTTCACCTCTGCTATGATAAGCCGCTGCTGCTTGTTGTATCTGGGCCTTTTCACATATCGGTCCTTCTCTTTGGAATGTCCTTGTCCCTGATGTCCTTCACATTTCAGCATGTCTGCTCTCCCCTGGGAGCCTCTGCCTTCGTGGTCCTAATGAGTTGAAGGCTTTCCCTCTCCACATGGCAGCACACGCACACACATATTTACCAAACACCCTGGGCCCTGCAGTGTTCCTGTGTGTGTCTGATGCTTTCCCTCTGGGATTTCTCTGATGGAACGATTTTTTCCCACTCACTTTCATCTCCAGCCATGTAATTGACAGATGCATATTAGAACTAAGGCTGGTGGAACCCAGTGTGTTACTAAGCAGAGCCTCTTTTTCCTATCAGTGAATTAGAGAAGTCTAAGAATTGACCTGGCTTGATTACTGTGGACAGAGATGAAGAGTCCGTTATCCTTAAGATAGTGTATCTTAAAGGTCTGTGGATCTGGTAGGCAAGGCCGTAACAAGCTCTTGTACTATTGGATTTTGGTTGATCGCTGACTTGTTAATTAGCAAGAGTTGGATTGGGTGCAAATGTGTATTTAAGCCTGTGTTAGACTCTTCCTGATGAAAGAGGTGAACAACAAAATATCCATACTTGGGATAGCATTTATTATATAGTATATAGCCTGCAGTATTTATTATATACTTAGTATTTATTGAATTGCAAGTATAAAACGTCTCAGTTTAAAAATACTTTGTGTCTGATTCTAGTGGGGAAAATCAGGACAAAATATTGTACCATGAAAAAATAACTATATACAAGAAATAGAAAGTAGGGGGCCAAAGATTGAAGATGTAGAGAAGGCCACAATTTAGGAGCTAAGTAAGATGCTTCAGTAGGGGTGGGAGCCAACACCCTCTGAGTGGACAGGAAGGACACTCCAGTAAGTGGCGGTGTAGAGAGGTGGCAGTGCTTAGAGATGGCGGGCACGCCACTTCTTAGAGGTGGCAAATAGCTGATAAGGCAGGTGACAGTTTCATAGACGCTAAGTACCTCAGCAGTGGCCTGGGAACAGCATTGGCTCTAGTTTGTCATTGGTCAAAAATAAGAAATGTAGACTTTCATTTTGGGGTTAATAGTTTCTTAGAGTTTTATGCTAAGGTAAAATAAACAGTTGGGTTGATTTAGATAATGGAGAGATCCAACCTCTGGAAAAATGTTGATCATTTTGGAAGAGATTTGTGTAGGTTATTGATGACTTAACTCTTTACTTGTTTGCCATTTGCCTATAAGTTAGATTCACACATACTCTGGTGAAAGGTAGCTCCTCTAAAGGAAGCACCTGGTTTCCATTATCTCTGTGTAAATTCTCTAATTTGAACTTTCTGGGCTTTAATAGAATTACATTTTTTGACTTGTTAAATTTTAGAGCAAACTACCTTATGAAAATGGCTGGCCGTAGGCTGCATTACTCAGGGAAAACAATTAATACTATCATCATGTTACTCAAGACACACGCAGGATGCTGACTCCAGCCATTTTATAGTATATATGCTGTTGAAAAGCAGCTCTGAGTAGCTTTGATAATCCTGTCCTATTTTTTAAGAACATATATCATCTCTTTTTATATTTATAACATATATAGTAGAAAACTAACTTCTCATCCTAATAGTAATTCAGGCTGATATTACTCAGTTTTTAGTCAGCAGTAAAATAAAGTACAGTATATCCAAGACAGTAAATTCTATGTCATCATCTGGATGTGCCATTCGGAGTCTGTGATGTCATCAGCTGGATGTTCCATTGGGAGTCTGTGATGTCATCAGCTGGATGTGCCATTCGGAGTCTGTGATGTCATCAGCTGGATGAGCCATTCAGAGTCTGTGATGTCATCATCTGGATGTGCCATTCGGAGTCTGTGATGTCATCAGCTGGATGTTCCATTGGGAGTCTGTGATGTCATCATCTGGATGTTCCATTGGGAGTCTGTGATGTCATCATCTGGATGTGCCATTCAGAGTCTGTGATGTCATCAGCTGTGATGTGATCAAACTCCAGTCTGAGTCTGTCATCTCAGCTCCTGCTTAGCTTATTGTCTCAGCTGTCCTGTCCTTCCAGGCCCCTCCGTTTTCTGTGATTCCCAAGCACCAGTCACCTCACAGAGTAGGGTGTCAGTTAGGCCAGCCCTTACTCAGCCTTTTCTTGCTACCAAATACCAGTCAAGAAGAATAAACTCAATGTGGATGGGATAAGCTCAATTGGATGCATGCTCTGGGGCCCTCAGTCATGAAATGGGTTGTATCTTTAGGGATCCAGGCATTGTCTGAGAGTGTCAAAGGTGAATTATTTTGTCCTTTACAAGGTTTGCTGTACAGAAATTCTATTCTTTAATACTTTATAATGATCTTTATATTTGAAAGCAAATCACAAGGATTGGCCAAAGGTGAGTTTAAATGCAGCTCACATTTTTAACAAAGTTCTACCTAAATATCAGCATGAATGGTAGGAGCTTGACTTACAGAGGCATGTCTGTGGCTGTAAATGGAAGAAACATCTTACAGATTAATTTGAAATTATTTCACATGGTGGTGGAGTTGTATGAAATGAAAAAGATGAATGCTTTAATAACTTTTTATTCAAGTTTAACATATACCTAGTCTATAACTGTATGGTAACCAGTCCATCAGCAAAATATATTTAAGTCTCCAAGTATAATTTAAATTTCCAAAATATATTTAAGTTTCATGCTTTTGTTAGATTAATCTCCAAATAACTGATAAAAAAATAAGTTTTAAAAGTAAACTCAAGCCGGGCGGTGGTGGCGCACACCTGTAATCCCAGCACTCGGGAGGCAGAGGCAGGCGGATTTCTGAGTTAGAGGCCAGCCTGGTCTACAGAGTAAGTTCCAGGACAGCCAGAACTATACAGAGAAACCCTGTCTCGGGGGAAGGGGGTGGGGGTGGGGGGAAGAAAGTAAACTCAAACCACATAAGAACCAAACAAGAAAAATATTTTTGTGAGTATCTTGGTGCCTTTAAAATAAAGTAGTAGTTAAACTGTCTCAAGTTCAGGAGGTCATCATTTCCTGTTTCATAACTTGAGAGCATAGAGTGCCAATATGGTGCTGTCTGTTTTCATCCCCCTCCCCGTCCCCTGCCTCTGTCCCTCTCTTTTGGGGGTTCCTTTGAGATTGCTGGCCTTGAACTTGCTGTGTAGTCAAGAATGACCTCGAATTGCTGCTTTATGCCTAGATGTGTAAATGGGTCTACAGTCTTGGGGGGGGGGGTAAACAGCGTGCCTGTCCTAACCATTGTGGAACTTTGTAGCGTTCAGAGTCTGATAGTCACTGATGTTCAGCCCCGCTAGAACGTATTAGAACACTTCGTACATTTTGAATTAAACAAGGAACTTGCCTATCCCTGTCCTTTGGCGTCCTTTGGCTTATGGGAAGCTCGGTGAGGTGTGCCTCCAAGAGCATGTGATGGAATCCCACACTGCATATTGAAAAAGCTTCTTAACTTTCAACAGTTAAACTTATTTCAGTATCTACATTGTTTCCTTGTCTTCATGACCAACCCAGTTTTCCTCCAGCATTTCAAACACAGTCATGACAAACCTGACACTTTGCTTCCTAAAGTTTATCCTATGCTTTGTGAATAAAGAATTAGAGAGTGGAACATGGCCCCAAAGGATTTGTCGCTTTCTGTGGGCGCTTCTGTCTGTGCTGTGCAGGAGAGTGTAAGTTAGAGAGTGACTCGGTCTGTCCCCCGCTTGCAGTGTAAGAAGCCCTGTGTCCTTGTCCCTACACATGTCAAGGGACTCTGCTCCGACCATCTTTTCTGGCATCCCATGTTCCAGATGTGTTTTGCTGTCCCCAACCACAAATTAAAGTAACACCTTCTGTTTGAGTGGGACTTTGTAGTTCACCAGTCATGGTCAGATACCAGGTCTCATTGGAGCAGGTGGGCACAGGCCCCAAAACACATGGGGGCATCAGAGGCAAAGTCGGTTTTCACAGCAACTATGCAGTGTACTTTAGGCTAGCTGAGGCAATTCTCCCATCTCCACCTCCTATCCCATTGTAAAATGTTGGGATTGCAGATGTACACTACCACATCCAGCCGTTTTTACACAGGTTCCAGAGGTTGGATTTGGGTCATCAAGCTGCAGGCTTACATGAAGCTCTGCAGGCTTTTACCCACTGAGCAATCTTTCCAGACAGCCCCAAGAACTTCTTACAGAAGGTCACTGTTGCTGGACTCTGAGGACATGCTGTTGTTACATGACAACAGTAGAGCTAGAGTAAGACATTTCCCCCTTTGGGGCAATGGTGTCTGAAGCATTGTCTGGAAATTTGCTAAAAGTGGGGTTCCCAAGTCCTCAAATGAATCGGACACTCAGGGTGGAGTCAGACTGTTTTTCCTGGACCTTAAGTGAGAGACCTCCCACAATAAGAGATTATTCACAGTAAGAGACGTTGCTGTGGGAGATAAAAACTACTTAAAATTATGTTGGGCTTCTTATGGCACTTTTGTGAAATATATATATATATATATATATATATATACACACACACACACACACACATATATGTGTATATATGTATACACATATATATGTATATATATAATGTGTGTCAAAACTAACACATATATGTTAAAGGCATAACTCAATACATATGTTAAACCTTCAGTGGTGAAAGTTATGTATGCCCTACAAAGAGGATAAAATATTTTTATGCTGCTTTTGTATGTATGTTTATTCTCTCTCTCTCTCTCTCTCTCTCTCTCTCTCTCTCTCTCTCTCTCTCTCTCCTCTCTCCTCTCTCTCTCCCCTCTCCCCCGGCCTCTCTCTCTCTCTCTCTCTTTCTCTTTCTCTCTCTCTCTCTCTCTCTCTCTCTCTCTCTCTCTCTCTCTCTCTCTCTCTCCTCTCCCCCTGTCCCCCCACACACACCCCACAGAGGAAGTTTATGCTGTGCTTTGTGAATAGGGTAAAGAAGTTAATCATGGTTCCTGATCTCAGTGACATTTGCTCTCTAGCAAGGAGAGACTGTAGCCATTTATGACGTTTGGCTATGGGAGATCAGAGAAGGCTTCCTGATCTTCCAGAGCCTTTTCATTTAATGTTCCAAGCTTCTGTTCCCAAGTCCTTTACACACATCCCTGTTTAAACTTAACAGAGCTTCCTTCCTCCCACACTTGTGCACTGCCTTCCCCTGGACATCCTGTCTTGAATATCACCTGATCAGACTCCAAAACTCATGCATCGAGATTCTCAAAGAAGGAATGACTCGGGCCATCGGTTCCATTGTAGCAGCAAGGAGGAGAATCTTCTAAACTCAGGAGGGCTGCCTTTACTTTGGGGGAGTTTGCCAGGGCCTTCCAGACAGAGGCATAGGCGACAAGGGAGTAGGGGTATCCAGGAGGAGCAGGGGGGAGAAGGGAAAGAAAGGTTTGGGGATACGCTGGAGTAGAATAACTGAGTGTGGATACCACCACTCCTTCTCCTCCGTCCTCAAGAGGATGGGGTTGAGAATTCATGCAAGGTTACGAGTGTGGGAGAAAGCTTGCTTCTCCCACACGTAAGAACATGGAAATGTCAACACTGGGTGTGAGGCCTTGGGGTACCTTGGGCAGCAAGATGGGAATATGGAGGAGGATGGACCTTTAAGGCTGAGTTGGTCATGGGGCTCGTGTGAAGCAGAAATATATGGAAGCCACAGAGTCTTTTTTTTTTTTTTTTTTTTTTAATCTTCTTTAGGTAAAAAGAAAGCTGGGAGTTATAGCCCAGTGGGAAGAATTTTTGCTTAGCTCAAACAGAGCACTGCCAAAAAGTAAAAAAGAAACAGGTAAAAGTAATTTTGGCAACAAACTTTACATAAACCAATGTGAACAAATATGATAGCAGAAAATCAATACGAAAAATGTATCAATACATCATTTTCTCCACTCCTTTTAGAGTGAGTCTTTAAAAATCCACAAGATATTACTTTTGATGTCCTATCTAGATCCATGTGTTAAACTTGCAGGAGTGTGGTCCTGCCAGGAGTACAAAACATTTTGCAGTGCTCTAGTTTTTAAGGTCCATTTTACAACTTCCAGGTTCGATTCTTTGGTTCCCTTAGTGCCTTTCAAGGACGAGCGTCCGCATGGGCCTTGTGTCCAGTGTCCTGGTCCGAGGCTCTGAGAGGAAGTCAGAACCTCCTCCATCTCCATGTTCTGGCTTGGGACCTGTACATCTTTGAGGATGTGATTTCAATTTCGTTTTGAACGACCATTGTAAAGACAGCCAAGGAAATGAAGAGTTGGGCTAACCCAAGCTGGCCATTGCCTTAAAGCTGTTTGGAGAATGAACTCAAAACTAGAATATATAGTGAGTTGCCCTGAACAAAATGGATAAAAGCTTTGTATAAATGCAGTGGATGAGTGGAAGGGTCAATGCAGGATGGGGGTTAGTGAGACATTCTTTATTTTATGTAGTAGCTATTGCAGATGCTTTTGATGTTCTGGAGAAGTATAGTTTTTGTCTTCTTTTCTATCTGTCAGCTAAGCCTTTATTGGAGAAAAAGAGAAACTGCTTAAGATACAGCTGGAATCAAAGAGAAATCTGGGCAGTTTTCCAAAGCAGAACCCATCAGTAACTCAGTACCTATAGTCTACGCCATAGGCGTCGCCAAGGTGTGGAGTGAGGTGTGCTGGTTTTTTCTCTTTCTGGAATTAGGAAAGCTCCTCAGCGTTGTCTCTGTGGTTCATTCTTTGTGTCTTTGCTCATGGCTGATGGTTGTTGCGAAAGGGAACGTGCGAGAATTCTCTCTCCTTCCCATGTCCTGACCTGAGAGACTTCCACATTCTTAATCCAAGTCCCAAAAGGACCCTAACCTTGACGGGGCCCCCGATGCCTAGTAATCACATTACAAATAAATAAAGATTCAAATGAACCTTTGTAGAACTCTAGCCATGTCAAAGTTCTTCTCTTTTTAAGACGTGGATTAGAAATGACGTTGTTTTGCAGATCAGGAAGTGGATTTGGAATGTTTGCATACACAATGCTCATTTACAAGGTTCTTTAAAAAAAAAAAAATCCCTGAGTGCACAATCCTGCTTCATGCTCATATTTCATAGCACCATCTGTATCTTAAAGGTGAACTTGAAGCTCAGAGCATCTGCCCTACCAGGGATGCTCTCCAGGCTGGTCCCGAGGCAGCCTTTATAAATGGGCTTCACAAGGTGATGCTTCCCAGAGGGCAGTTGCTCAGGAGGCCCGGGTCCTAGGTGTGAGATACAGATGGTCAGGCCCTGAGAGATGGGGAAGAGATGGACGTGGACCTCTGATAGTGAAGGAATATATCATAGAGGAGCACACAAGAGGAATTAAAGAGGATTTAAAAGGCCAAGCACATTTTACCTCTTACGGTAGCAAGGGATTCGAATTCACACACTCTATCTTGCTCCTGTGCAGACTCCAGTCTTTGTTGACAATGAAGATGCAGTAGGTTTGGGGGACTATCATTATTATTATTATTATTATTATTATTATTATTATTATTATTCATTACTCATTTAGTGTGTTCTACGGAGAACCTGTGACGGCATGCACAGGGGCTGTTGGCATTGCAGTAACAAGAGGGATGCTTGCCTGAAGCTGATGTTCAGGCAGAGGAAAGGGGCCATAGCGCCCGCCAGCACCCAAGTGCTGCGGACAAGGGAACGGCTGCGCCTTGTGTTCATGTAGGACAAGGCTTCCCTTTGTGGTCCAGGCTGGCTTTGATCTCTGCATCCTCCTCCCTCCACCTCTCACAAGCTAAGATAAGGGGTGCCATCTTGTCACCCCTCACCTGACTTTTTTACAGAGACTATAGAGAATGGGTGTACTCTGAGCCAGAGGCGGAACGAAGAATTGTGTGAAGGGGCAAGAACGTTCCAGGCATAGAGCAAAAACAAGGGCGGACAGAGGCCCTGAGGCGGAAGTACATGCAGGAAGCACAGGGGCAAGGTGGTGATTCCTGGAAGGGGAGGTTGGTAGAGGAGAAAGAGGAGATGAGAAAGGTAGCCAGGACTCAGGTCCTACTCCCTGCATCGTCTACTGCTGCTCCCAGGCTTGGGACTTTCTGTCTGAGAGTGAAAGAGAACCATTATACACTTGGATTTCATTTTAACCACTTTTAAGGCAAGAATGTTTTTGGTAGCCTGGTGTTGTCTAATGCCACCTTTCACAAAATTGTGTGTGTGTGTGTGTGTGTGTGTGTGTGTGTGTGTGTGTGTTAGACCGTATGCACATGTGCATGGATGCATGTGGAGTTGAGTATTGGATATCTTTTTCAGTTACTCTCTACCTCATTTGTTTTGAGAGAGTCTCTCCCTGACCCTCGAGCTCACTGATTCTGCTAGGCTGCCTGGCCAGTGAGTTTCAGGTATCCTGACGCCACCCACCCAGCTTTTGGGGTTACAGCTGTGTGCCACAATGCTTGGATTTTCACGTGGGTCCTGGGATTCAGGACTCAGGTCTTCATGCTTTTACGGCAGGTACGCTACCTACTGAGCTATCGCCCCAGCCCTCAGAATAAGGTTTTCAAATTTGTAACACAAGATCCAGATGCTTAAAACGAAATCCACCACGGAATGTCAAGGAAGCCAGGTGTATGGATTTATAATACATCAAGGTCCCCTGAAAGAGACACATGCTGTGATTAGGATTGTGACTGCTGTAAGAAGAATAAACCGAAGGGCCCAGAGTGGAAGCCGGCCAGTGGCTTGAGGCAGCTTCCCTTACCTTCCAGGACCCTGGCCTCAGCCGGGCGGTGCAACTCTGTCTTTTCAAGTGTAAGAGGAAAAAAAAAAAAATAGAACTTCTATTTATATTTAATTTACAGTCTTTTATAATGCAAGAAGAATAATGTATGGCTTTATTTATATTTAATTTGCCCTCATTCTTTTTAATTGTTCTATTTGAATATAGGCTTTACAATATCCTAACATAGTAGCACTTTAGTACATTTATATAATTCATGAATAAATCTACATATGTTTGGGGTACGTGGTCTGAAAGCGTTTGCGGTGGTGGTGTTTGATCGATCACCTCTGCAGATCACAGTTTAGGGAGAATGGCCCTGTGAGAAGCAGGGAGAAAGAGAAAGCCGTCCGGGTTTAGCGCATACTCCGTTTCAGATCCATTTCGTGAAAGTGCGGGAATTCTTGCTGTAATTCAACCCCGATAAATGTCAGTTGTGTTTCTCAGGCACCCTTACCTCTCCTTAAGAGCCCTCATCCCGCTGTACATCACCTCTGAGGTGGCATGTCTCCCCCAGGGAAACAAGTTTCTCGAGGTGATTGCCAAGCAGGCATAGTGGTTCTTGATATTCACCGTGAAATCTGGTGGGGTCTGAAGAGGGCTCTCCTTCCTGCGCGGCAAGCTGGACTCAGAGCTGGGCACGGAGCCGCCTCTGTGATGGGACCGCCTATATCCACCATGAGATCCGCTGGCGACTCCGGACCTCATGCTTTCTGTGTCCCTTAACTGCCTGTCTCAAATGCCCTTCTCCTGGACACGCCTGCCGTGTGCTTCATTTTATATCCTGGAGCCGTGTCTGCTCTAGACAAGAGGCAGGGTGGAGGAGACGGTCAGGTGGGGAGAGCTAGAGGCTGAACCTGCTCCCTTTACAGTTGGGCAGCCCCAGCCCCATCTCTCTCTCCCATTCGCTCCTCCTCCCCTTCTCCTCTCTCCATCCTCTTCTCTTTCCCCCTCCTTCATCACATGCCTCTCCCTCTTTGCCTTCCACTCTCACACCTCCTTCTCCCTCTTCTCCTTCCCTCTCTCCTCCTGTCTCCCCTCCCCCAACCCCTCCGCCCACTTCCTTCCCCAACTTCAGTCCTTCCTTTTTCCTTCTTTCTCATTGAATTTTATTTTCTATTCCAAATAGGGGGATCCCTTTATAAAGAAAGAAGATTAAACCTTTTATTGCGTGAGCAAATTTTCCTGCAGGCAGACTCGTGGGATAGGAACCATGTTGGTCTCAGTGTGTCCACACCTCAGGTCTGGTGGGGAGGTGGGGTCCATGGAGAAGTCATCTGCGCTGTGGTGGAAGTGCTAACAAGACTCTTCCAAACCCATCTCACAAGTACAGACCGACTTAGGCATGTGGGCGCAGAGTGTGGAAGTACTGCAGCCCAAGTGCCCTGCTCCCGACGGGGAGGCACAGTCCCATCTGTCTGTTCTGCTCCGCTGACCTCTGAACTCTATGTGGTTTCCACGCAGATCCTTTGTTTCCATAGATTCTCTCATTCTCTCACGATTATTTAAATTTCCTCATTAATGAGTATTTGCAGAAATGGTAACTTGAAGGTAAACTGATTAGACATTAGGAAAAAAAACAAAAACAAATCAACCTAGTGAGTCACCCTAATATAATTTTTGTGCCTAAGATGTCGGGCACAAAGGGGCCTGCCTTCTGCTCTGCGGCACAGTGCCTGACCACAGCAGACGGTGCGGGAGAGTGGACCCTGAGCCACGTCAGGCCTCTTGCCCGCTCCACCCTGTGACAAAAGCGGCACAGCCACCAGGACTCAGAAGGCTTTTCTGCATAGGACAGCTGCTGTGTGCCAGGGACGAGTCAGGCAACTGCATATTTTAGGGAAAATGATTGAAACTTCAGTGTTATCTGTTTAAGAAACAAAACGGGGTTTTTTGTTTTGTTTTTTTAAAAAAAACCACACACACTTTGAAATGAGGAGCTCAGATGCTAAGCGCCGCCCGCTTCTGTCCTTTCACAACATGACCGCTCTGCTGGGCCAGCCAGTTCCAGGGTGAGGTCGATCCGGAGCAAAGGATATTGGCTTATTGCTGTGGGGTTTCGTGGTGTTCCCTCGGTTCTTGGTTGTGATTTGACCATGTTTGGTCCCTGGTACTAGGACACTCCAGTCTTCAGACAGTGGTGGTGGTGGTGGTGGTGGTGGTGGTGGTGGTGGTGGTGGTGGTGGTGGTGGTGGTGTTTGAATGTCTTTGGGACTGGAAGGCATTTTGAATTTCTGGCCATTTAGGGGGCCTTGTTCATATTTCCATATTTACTTTTGTATCAGATCTCTGTGTGAAAGAACAAAGCCGTGTGAGTGATTCTAGGCACCAAGTACTGTGTCCACTAAGCTTTCAGACAGGGCACTGGGTGTCTTGCTTTTCCCATGGGGTCCCTCTCATTCTGAACATTCCTGAAGCGGGCTCTGGTCTTTTCTCTACCCACATGCTGAAGAGCGACTAAGACATGAACTGTCTCCCTGTTTCTCAGTCTCTAAGCTGACTGCATTGACTCCAGCCTTGGCTGTCTGGAGCCCTGAGCGCTCAGTGTTTTTACTTGACAACTGACTAGGCCTTTCCCCTCTAGCAGCTCATGCAAACACAGGAACGGGGGAGCGGGCAGAGGTTGAGGCTTATTGTCTATTCAGTAGATACCTGTTGTATGCACCATAGCTTATTTCAAAATACTAATAAGTTGCCGGGCATGGTGGCACACGCCTGTAATCCCAGCACTTGGGAGGCAGAGGCAGGCGGATTTCTGAGTTCGAGGCCAGCCTGGTCTACAGAGTGAGTTCCAGGACAGCCAGGGCTACACAGAGAAACCCTGTCTCAAAAAAACCAAAAAACCAAAAAAAAAAAAAAACCTAATAAGTTCACTCCCATTGGACAGATAAAAGCACAGAATACTTAATTCAAGCAAAGCCACTCAAAGCAAAGTTGAGGGGACATCTTATCTTTCCTTCATCTGGTGCATCCTTTCAAATACATCAAGAGCTAGCATTAAGGTAAACCCAATACTGCTTAGTGTTAAACACATACACATACACATGCACACACACACATACAACCATGGTTTCCAAAAATGATTATTTCCTTCCAGGCTCTCAGCACTCTATGTATTCTTGGTTCCCTTTGAAAGAAATTCATGTCTCACTTCTCTTCTGTACTGGGCCGTGTAGAGCAGTGGGCTCACTGGGGCACCAATTTAGTGAAATAATCATTTCAAGCATGTTAGATTTGATTCTAGGTGATACAAATGGAGAATTGTGAATACTTTGTAGTCAAGTTTAAAGGGAAGAAAATGTGGGAATCAAAAGTATGCCAAATACAGTGCCTGGGGACTGTCTTCTTGGAGGTCGTGTGGTAGATATGTAGCTGTGGAAAATGGAGAAAGATGGGTACTTACGTAGAACTTTGGATGTTTAGTCTCTTTAGCCTGAAATTGTGTGTGTGTGTGTGTGTGTGTGTGTGTGTGTGTGTGTGAGAGAGAGAGAGAGAGAGAGAGAGAGAGAGAGAGAGAGAGAAGGAGGGATGTATGTATATATATACATATGTATGTATGTGTTCTTGTAGCTGTGTCTGTGTGCATGCAGGTGCATGTGCAAATATGTGTTCACTAGTGTGAGGGTCAGAGTTCGCCATCAGGTGCCTTCCTCACCTGCTCTCCTCTTTGAGATAGGATCTCTCACTGAACCTGGAGCTCACGAGCTTGACTAGGCAAGCAGCCTGGCTGGCTCGTGTGCTACAGGAGCCATCTTGTCTCGGCTCTCTTGTGGCAGGATTGTAGGTGTGCACAGCTGTAGCCGCTCTTCTACACGTGCTGGAGATGCATGTTCATGTGCCCGTGCTTGCACTTTACGGAGCGACTCCCCAGACCACAAATTATAGACTTTAGATTTCCTGACTATGAGTCTCCTAGGTTTTAGCTACTGTTTCTAATTAATATGTAATTTATTGCCACATTGTTAATCTTTCCAAACATTCTAGGGGCACACACTATTGTTATTCCTGAGAAAACAGGAGCAAAGAAAGCTTTGTCAACTTACCCAAGGCTACACAGTCACCCAGGATTAACCAGTATTGCCTGTAGGACCCCAGGAAGGTTGGCTTTCGGACCCTAAACCATTTTGCTCATCTGCCTTCTGGGGGCAGGGGCTCCACTTCATGATTTCATGGGTCTTTAAACATTATCGTTCTACTTAATTAGAGTCAGCTCACTATATAGTTGGAAGGATAAATATTTGCCCTGTTTGGTGACAGATGTGATGGGTTTAAAAAAAAAAAATCCTGCACTTTTTCGTTCGTATCCTCCGTCTGTATTTATTCTGTGGAAAGGTCACTTGAGCGCCAGTGCTCGGATTTCATATTTCTCAGCAGCTTCCCTGCGGCTAAAACTTGCTCTACAAATTGACTTCTAAAATATTTTGCAGCGATGTATATTACTATCCAGTATGAACACTCTGGAAAAGCCACTGAGTCATGGGGACCTCTGGGCAGTTTCCCCATGAATGCTGGGAGACAGGAAGTGATTTTGACTTTCTCCCTCACGGTTATGGTCCTGCTGTCTGTCCACCCAGTCACATTTGCTGGAAGGAACACGGGTTCCAGGAGGCCGAGGCGTTTGTCTTAACACTTAGGTCCCTGGCTATAGTTTGTGGTAGAAGAGGAGGGGTCAGGGAGGGACAAAAAAGACTGAAATGGTAAGTTACTGGAGGTTCTTGAGAAAAATAGAATTAGAAGCATTTGTGGTTCAGATGAAAATAGCAATTTCCTTTCTGCTTGGACTGTGGGGCTTGGAGTGCTCCAGGGAATAGAAAATAAATAAAAATTGATCCCTCACCAGTTGAAGGAAGTGCCCTGACTCTGAGAACTGAAATGAGGGCTGTAGATTTGAAGGTTAAAAAAAGAAAAGAGACTAAAGAAACGCCCAGCACCAAGAGGCTTCCCTCCCTCCCTCCTTTCTTCCTTCCTTCCTTCCTTCCTTCCTTCCTTCCTTCCTTCCTTTCTTTTTCTTTTTTTTAAATAAAGTTCTATGTTAGAGAAAGTAGTCTACCAAAAGTGATCTGAGAGGCCGTCTGCTGAGACTAGGCACCGGGCAACAGAACCCAGCGGGCACGAGATCCCTCCTTGCTGACCATGGTCCTTCTGTGTCTTCTGCAGGTGAGAAGCCTTACAAGTGCTCGTGGGAAGGATGCGAGTGGCGTTTTGCACGGAGCGATGAGCTCACGAGGCACTACAGGAAACACACGGGTGCAAAGCCCTTTAAGTGTAACCACTGCGACAGGTAAGGCGACTCAGAAGCTACTGGACTAAGGAGGGAGATAGTGCAGTAGGTTGGTGTCTGTGCGACTGATCTAGGTCTAGTAGCAAGCAGGCCAGTCTCGCGCCCAGCTCCGTGGGTCTGGCAATACCTTTCAGTTCTCTACTGCTTGAAGGGGTGAGAAGATGTACTCTCTTATGTAATAAAATTTCAGGTTCTCCATTTGGTTACATAGCATTTCCTCAGTGCTGGCTTCGAACCAGTGCTAGTAACTAGGTACAAATAAGATGTCGTTCCTCACGCGGGTGGATGATCAGGTAGAGAATTAACAGCGTATTGTGAAAGGTAATAGAAGTCATCTCCTCTGGCCTTTCAATATCATCCATACCACCTTTGTTCATCCTTCATATGAAAAGAAAAAAAAAGTTTGGTTAATGGGAGAAAGGCCGATTTTGAAGGCTTTTTTTTTTCTAAAGCAGTATTGAAAACGGGCCTGTTCTTTGGACATCTGGATTCTTCCTTCCTTGCTGAAGACATGCTCAAGGGTCTAAAGATGGCAATACTCTGCAAACTCATCCTGTAATTCGATTTCAAACCTTCAGTATTTGATAGTCGAAGGATCACGTAGCAACAGATAGTACCCAAGTAATAGTATCTGACAGCCCTGGCATTATCAGCCGATAAACCCCAAAATGGAGACTCTGCAGGCCAAGGTGAAGGCAGGATTAGGTTTAGACATAATCAAATAATGGGCTTGCATCTGAGCCTGTTTATCCTTCTAATCCTATTTCTGTGTTTAAAAGGAAGCTTAAGAAAATTAACCATCTTTTTAATGCAATACTAAAGGTCTCGGTTATGATGAGAAAAATGCTTCTAATACAATAAAGCCCCTGAAAGCCTCAGGTCCCCTCGGCTTGGACAGCAGCTTGCACGGTGGCAGGAGGGGGCAAGCAGGATGCTCTCAGAGGCCTGGCGGTCCTTGGAAGGAAATGAGGCCTTCCTCACTTCCTGCCTCTCACAGTCCCCAGAGCAGTACACCTGCCCCTCCCACCAGCCAGGCCTTCCTCTGAGGGTTTGCTTGCTCAGAGAGGAGGGTGAGGGGTCCAAATCCACGCTCAGCCAAGTTGGACTGGTGTTCTTTTGGGATGCTTATAAAGAACAGTTCTGGTTTCTCCACCCCCATTCTTCCTGAGGAGGCTATTTTTCTCTTATCTTCATCCTCTGAGAATTAAATAAAGAGCCTAAGGCTCCTGGAGTGCAGAGATAGCCTCCCCCCAGGCCAGAGGAAGTGTGCCTCACAGCTATTGTCTTCTGCTGCCTGGAGAGCAGGGTTGCTACCCAGGAACACCGCCCTGGTTCCACAGCCCTCCCTGTCCCTAGAAGGCCTCTGGAATGTGCAGGGGACAGCAGCTTTCTCTGGGGTGTGCCCCGGTCAGTGTCTCGGTTTGGCAATCTCTTCAACTTCCATCTTCCATGACCCTGGTTCAGTCATTCCCAGCCTTGGCTAATAAAGATGCCTATAGCGGTAGTGGCGCACGCCTGTAATCCCAGCACTTGGGAGGCAGAGGTAGGTGGATTTCTGAGTTCGAGGCCAGCCTGGTCTACAGAGTGAGTTCCAGGACAGCTGGAGCTACACAGAGAAACCCTGTCTCGAGGAAATTTAAAAAAAAAAAAAAAAAGACGCCTATAGGTGTTGACTCTGCCCATAGCCCTGTGCAGAAGAGCTTTCCACTGTATCACCTGGGATGAAGATGAGTTCTCTGTGAATTATCGCAGGGTGGCAGTTAGAAGTACCTACATAAGGCACCCACCTCTAACGGGTGTTGAGGCTCAGAGATGGTGGCATTGTGTGTTTTGGAGCGAGAGGACTGACTAAGAAATTGCCATTTCAGTGCACTGAGGAGTTCCTCGTGTTGAGCCGATACACTAGCAGTCTCCCACTCATGTGGGTGATGGGGAAGAATATTCCAAGCCTGCTTGGTGTGAAGGAAATAGCAGCAGTGGGTCATCTGGTTAGTCATTTGTTTTGCTTTCCTCACCACAACACACTGCGGGTCTCTGGGAGATGGAATCTGCTGCACTGGTGGTACAGAGTCTGTGAAGTGATACCTAGGGAGAGTTTGAGTCCACCAGAGTCCCATGCCCTGCGTCAGGAGTCTGTTTTCAACGTCAGGAATGAGGGCTGGAACTCACCAGTGTCTTATGACAGGCGGTACCTCTCATTTTACTGCTCAGGGTGCTAAGAATAGACAGGTCTGGGAACTGTCGTGAGGCCCCAGAGCAGATGAAGGGGAGGCCTGGAGTGATGGGAGGCCGCCACGCCTTAGGCGACTTTGACCTTTGGAAATTGAGGGTATCTGCACCTGGGAGCAGGAGCCTGTGCCCCGTTGGCTTCTCTTGGTGTAAATGCAGGAGGGGGGCTCAGAGTGTTACAGTCAGCTTGCTCTCTGTCTCTCTGTCTCTGTCTCTTTCACACACACACACACACACACACACACACACACTTTTCTCTTACTCCTCCTTTTCTTAAACATATACCGCGTATAATTTATGCTTTTATTTTACATGTGCAAGTTTTAAAAACACATGAAGTAATCATATTTGTTTTCTTCGCTCATGCTGAAGATTGTTAAATGTCACATACAGAACAAGTCCGTATTTATAGTTTTATCTAGTGCCGTTGTATCTGACCACTGTAGGCTTACATTCCCAGATGACTGTCATGGACTGAAGCTGAAAGCTGTCACGTACTGCGATGATGGCTTTTCTCCTGTCCCCACCCCTCCCTATTGCCTGTTCAAGACGAGAGCAAGTCATTTGTTGCCCAGTCGTCTACGTTCTGTATGATTTCCTCTTACAGAGAGGTCTATTTCTGCCTACTTGGTGCCTTACCAGAAATGTACAGAAACAGTCTGGGGGGGCGGGGGGCTGCGTGTCTGTTATACTTGGCTCCATCGCATTGCACTCCCCCTGCCTGGCCTCCGAAGACACTCAGGCTTCAGGTTTAGACTGGAGGGAAACCCAGTGAGGTGATTACACTGGCTCCTCACCATCGTATCCTCACCGCCAAACAGAACCTACTGTAGCTCCCCAAGTGATGCAGTGCCAGAGGGGCAGGTCTTTCCCAGCCGAGAGAGCATGAGGCTACTGGTGGTGGTGTATTGACCCCCACTTCTCCTCCGGGGAACATGCAGAAAAGCCTTCTCCTAAGTAGGCTATTAGGATCCAGGGGGGTGGTGGTGCTGTCAGTCAAGGTCTTGGATAGTTGAGTGGGGGTGTTTTAGTACTTACAGCAGTAAACCTTTAGGTGCTAAAAAGTATTAGCTGGACCTTAGCCTCTTAGTTCCCTAGTGGATTGCAGTTGGCTTAATAACACATCTGACTTCAAAGGGTCCTGACCATAAGCAAGAGAACACCGCGGGCATTGACTAGTCCTCTGTAACATAGCAGTCGCCATCACTAAAGACCGTGTCATGTAAGGTCAGTAGGCTTTTGAGTCATTATGAATACTTCCTGGGGTACGGTACCCTGGAAAAAGATTGGATTCCGCACTTCTAGATACCCAGTAGATGCTACTACTCTTTCCTGTTTCTATGCCGAGCTCATTAAATATAAATTGATAAATATAAATTAATCCCAACTAAGTGCCTAACCTGGTATATTGAATTTAAGTGGAAATCTTAATGGTGGGGAATCTGTTCTAAGTCTAAATATCAAACGTTTCCTGGAATTTGAGCAAATGAAGATGCCTGTTTGGGTCAGTTTGTATATCGTACCATGCAAAAGGGCTGGACTGTTTTCCTGAAAAATATTGCAGGATAAGGGCAAATAGTGGGGCATATATGGCTAGAGCAGAGGAAAAGCTGAATATGTGTAGCTGGGTAAATAATGTTCCCAGGACCTAAAAAGTAAAGAGGCTTAGTTCTCTGCCAGGGACTCTCCTTATCACACCAGTTCAAATCCCCACATACCCTGGAGAAAGACGGGATTCCAAGTACCTGATCTCTTGATTTCTCTTGGATCCTAACCCTACCCTGACCACTGATTCTCTCGATTGCTGCCATAGCAACCAGTGACAACAGATGTCTCATGCTTATTTACATTACAAAATCATTCCCTCTATAATCATCTATATAATCTATAGCTTCCAATTCAACCTAAGTCCCTATCCCTAGGCTATGGTCAAGGAGTTGGTAGCCTGCCTTCAATTCTAGAGGTTTTCAGGTCTGGAGTCTATTTATTGCCCTTTTCTAGGGTCTAGAGTAGTGGTTCTCAACCTTCCTAATGCTGCAATCCTTTAATACAGTTCCTCGAGTTGTGGTGACCCCCCAAGTGTGTGAGAACTGATGTGCTAGAGGCTGTCCCCACTCCCTGCTGGAGACTGCGGTCCTCCATCAGAGCTGCTCCGGCTCTTTCACCCCCCTCCGGCAGTTCTAAGGATTCTGCTTTGATGATGGAGGATTGGAGTTTCCAGAAATGGTGTGGGCAGCCTCTAGATGCTAGAAAAGGCAAAAATGGGAGGGAGGATGGAGGGAAGGAAGGAGAACAAGACAGTGGGCCCCGGGACAGTACAGAATTGCTCAGGTTCAAAGCTGAGTTCCCCACAGACTGTTTAGCTATATCACTGTTTTGCAATACATCAAATCTGTTTCAGTTATTTTGTAGGGACAGTCCAGATAACTTGTTCACTCCAAATTAAGGGCCTAAAATAAGCTGCTGGGGCTGGTACTGTTATTTGGGGGATCATTAGAGTAGATTGTTCTGCTGTAATTTTCCTGTTCCATAAGTTTTCTATTGTCTCTTTGTCTTTTTTTCCTCGTCATCTCTTGGGGTCCTG
Organism: Apodemus agrarius; assembly: GCA_964023405.1. Lineage (NCBI taxonomy): Eukaryota > Metazoa > Chordata > Mammalia > Rodentia > Muridae > Apodemus > Apodemus agrarius. The sequence goes on along the minus strand of OZ030014.1, from coordinate 64,463,028 downwards.
TTGTACACATGTACCTATTTAAGGAATTGGCATAGACAGAGGGTGTGGAGAGTATGGGGTCAGAGAACAAGGTGGATTTGTGATTTGTTTGTTTAAGAATGAGCAAACACAGGGAAGTCTTGCCTTGGACAGGAAACTCTGCAAACCTGAATTGGGTAGCTTGCTAATGTCCTAGCAAGGATTTTGCATGGTAGAGATATCTCAGGCTACAGGGATGCCCAGGAATGTCGTCATAGGCAAGGCGAGGGCTAGCTTAAGGAAAGAGAGCACACAGCCTGGCCCATGCACGATTGTTACTTTACATGCATTACAACTGGTACTTCGGCCAGAACCCGGTACTGCATACTGTTAGAACATGGAAATGCCCACCCTGTTATTGGTAAGATGCAGAAACCTGCCTCAGACCAATGTCAGTGTAAAAGGTTACTTATTAGCTTAGATTATTAGCTTGGATGACTATTAGAAATGGAATTCAGTTTGTCTTTAAGGTTGGCTAAACCCAAGTTCCCAGATCCCATCCAGAGTTTTTCTCTGCCCCCTCCTTCTCCAGCAGGTTTTTCCACAGCGGCAACATGGGCACGCCAGCGGCTCTAAGCTCATCTCCTAGCAATTTAGCATTCCCAGTGGAAGGAGCATGTCTCTCTTCCAGTAATTTCAGTAGCTATAGAACCACCTTTTCTTTGGCCTTCTGTGGGTCATGTGACTGTTGCTTAGCAATCAGTGCTGCCTCGGCTTTCACTTTAGAAGGAAGGTCAGGTTTATACTACTGAGAACGTAAAAGGGTTTCTACCCAAGAGACTATCATGTGTCTACTATCCGAGTAGAGAATAAGGAAGATGACCATAATGTCTGCCAAGGAAGGCGCTCCGCTATGAACTTAAGCCCCAAGTGTTAAGTCCAAGAGTCTCAGGCCCAGTCTCTATTCCATGACTCTCCACCTTTGTAGCCTCAACTCAGCTCTTTAAAACATACTGAGTCAGACAGACAGACAGATGCACACACACACACACACACACACACACACACACAGACTGACTGGCTCACCATGGAGATGTCACTGGGGTAGTGTTGGGGATATCCCAGCCCAGCGTCTATATACTACAACACACTCAGTCTGTGAACAGCACTCCCCATTCTCTGCCTTTGCTTGAATGTATTATGCCTGTGCGGACCTGGAATCCCAAGCAATACACGCCTAGGCTTTCACTGTAAAGCTTGAGACTGCAAACTGGATGTTAAAACATCAGCGTTCCTCTAGCTGATGACAAAGCCCAGTTACTCCTTATTGTTTATCCAGTGTGTAAGCAGGCTGTGTGTTTAGAGAGCACTTCCACATTTTGTTCCTTCTTAGATAATTATAGTTATAATCATAACAGGCACCATGAATTGACATCTTACTCTGTGTCACGTGGTATTCTAATACTTATCTTGCTTAATCCTTAAAACGAACTTAGGAGACGGTGCCTCGAGCGAGCGTCCCCATCAGTCCCATCACTACTGGAAGAGCTGGGGGTGGAGTTAAAGCAGTCTCCCTGGAGTTGGCTCCTCCAGCACCCTTCCTCCTCTCTGTGTAACTCACGGGTTGGGTGGGCGCTGTCTTTAACACAGAGAAGTAGCCGGCCCTCTCTAACACGCCTGCTGTTTGTCGTTCTAGGTGTTTCTCCAGGTCTGACCATCTTGCTCTCCATATGAAGAGACATATCTAAACAAAACACAACAAAATTTAAAACAAACAAACAAACAAAAGTAAACAACAACAACAACAAGAACAAAACACCGCGAAGGCCAGAGTTGCCACGGCAGCAGCCAACGACCGAAGGAAATGCCGCGAGGCAGAGGGCTGGACTTCAGGCGGGGAGCACGGCCTCGCAGAAGAAAGTTCTCACTTACAAACCTCTGTGTACATACGTGTACACGCACACGTACACGCACCCCTCACACACAGACCCACACACATACCCACTGTCATGCACTCCACGATATTTAAAGTATATACGTCTATTTCTTATGCCTTGCCCTAGCCAGATGGTAAGAGACGAGGAAGAAGGAAGCCAGGCGAACTCGGCGGAGAGCACTGGCTGCTGACTCCAGCACTACTGGATTACTTCCCGCTGTTGCCAATGGAAAAACAAAGCAAACGGATGTCTCCACGGTGGCCGGCAGTCCGAGAGGCTCACCTAACTTACTTCTCAGTGCAACGTGATAAGAGAATCCAACATCTTACGGTTGCATATGTGTAGCACTAATGTTTCTTTTTAAATAGTTGGGGGAGATTGACCTAGAAAACCAAATTGCAGTTCGGTAGCCAAACCTAACTCCTGGTTTATTTGTCCTTTGTGTGTGAAAAGTCCTACTATTCGCGTACGTCAGACTTCCTCACAGAACTGTCGGTTGGTTTTGGTTCTTCTTAGGACCACTGAGATCTTTTGAATTGCTACCAACGGCCTTAGCGGCGGCAGACTATGGATTTACACCTTACACCTTCCTGGCCTGCATCTCTCTAGACTTTACTCTCGAGGGAGGAGTTTTCTTTTCTTACTTTTTTTGACTCTCGCACATCATATGCACTAGGGATTCTGGAAACTTCTAGCATGACTGCAGAGTGGCCAAGAGAATAAAGTCCTTGATGGTAAATCACAGTATGCCCCTTGGGCCTCACCTTCTTACCAGTGCTAGATTTTTTTTCTTTTTAAATCTCTCTGATTTTTGCTAATGAAAACTTGAAAAAGAAAAAAAAAAAAAAAGCTTATTTGGAAGCTTAAATGTTTTATCTTTTCTCCATGGACTAAACCTCTCCAGGACTCTCTCGGCACCTGGATGTCTAGCTCTCGAAGCAGCCAATCAGATGGGACATCAGAGTTCTCTCCTCCTTCCTCCTTAAGGCGTGATGACCTCAGCTCACAGAGTAGCTCACAGCTCCTCTGCTCTCATTGCTACCCTATAACAGTTAGAGCATAGATCTCGCTAGTCTCAAAGGGCAGCTGCGTATTTAATCTAACTCTGGGTTATGACCTGACAAAAAGCCAAAAATATCACCCTTTCCAGGAGCGGGGGGGAGTCTGCGGACGCCTCCAAAGTCTAGAGGCTTCCTTCACAAAGCATCACCCCATCCCTTCCCTCACTCACCCACCGAGATCATGGTACCCACTTGTTAAACGCAGACTTCAGAATGCCATTGTGGGAATGAAGGGTGTCCATTAAGGAAAGGGTGGAGGTATCTCTCTTACGATGTCTCTAGGGGCCTGGGGGGCTTTTTTGTGGGGGGCTGGTTCTTTTTGGCTAGGCCCACCATGGCTTGTGACCTAGAGCATTCAGGATCAACAGAGGCCTCATGCGTACCCTGAAAGCTGACTCCAAGGGATTTATAGTGCTCTCTTGCATATCACATACACACACCCAACGTTGGTTTCTATCTTCCCGAATTCTTAGCTAGCTGGCACTGGCCTAAACTCCAAAGACTGCCTTTAGGACCATTAACTGGCCTATGCAAGCACGCGGGGTGGGTATTAAGGCAGATTGTATATTTTGTATATTCTGGGACCATCCCTTCAAGACACATCTAACAAACAAAAATGGCATTTGGTCCGTACATGGTTGTTGCGCCTTCATACCGGCTGGCCCCTCCTGCCCTCCTCTGACTGTTTTATCCACTGACTGTTAAAATGCCGCCCATACATATATGGGATGCAAAACTGAAGTCTTTTAAAGGAAATCATAATAATAATATAAGCAACACAAACACACATGACAGCAACCTTCAAGATCCTTGGCACTTGGGCTCTCGGCTTTCTATAACTTTGGTTTTCCTGAAATGTTGAATCTACTTGTCTGAGGGTAAAGTGACCACGTTGTCACAAATGCTATAGCTTCCCGTGGGACAGTTGGGGCATTTCGAGGCCTAGCCTTTAGAAATTTCATTTTTGTTTTACTTTTTTTTTTTTCCAGTTTAGACCAAAAAGAAAAAAAGAAAAGAAACCATTGTGAACACACACACACACACACACACACACACACACACACACATATATACACACACACACCATTTGCCAGAAGCAATGATGTATATGTTAGTTGGAGGGTATAAAAGAAAAAAAGAAATCTGATTTATTCCAAAGATTTAAAAGTGGACGTGACTTAGGACTGCTCTGGAGCACTGCTTGCTGACAATCTCGTTCTCTCCTGCAATCGAGTGCATTCGGCAGCCGGTCCACCAGGGCGTACCGTGGGATTCTGTTTGAATGTGTGCCGCATCCTTTTTTGGATGAAGGATGTGTGAGGGACCTGGAACTTCCGCTGTATGTGAACTGTAGCGCCTCCAGTCAGTGCACTAGATGAAACTCTCTAGACTGCCCAGACCCTGTCGGCTGGTTCCTTTTCCTCCCCGTCTGTAGCAGTCAGTGTCCAGCATGAGTGCACGCACCCACCAGGGATGGCATTACGCCATGGCTGCCACGATTCACAGATGTTCTCTCCCAGGCTGGAGCTGCTCTTGCTCTCAAATTGTCATCACTAAGGTTTATAGTACTTAATTTAAATTTTTTTTGTACTGACCAATGCAAGGCTCTATAAAAAAAAGAAAAAGAAAAAAAAAGAAAAAAAAAAGAAAGAAATGCAAAAGAGTAATCGTTGCTGTTCGTCCCTCTCGACATCTGTGGTTTCATTTGAATGTGGCAGGACAAAGGCCCCTTGGTCCTCTTTGGTGTCTGAAACGTTTGGTAATTTTCTTTTGTATCAGTGAGGTCTTTGTGATCTGCTCCCGACCTCCCTCTCGGAGCAGGGCGCACTGAGATACCATGATGGTGCTTGCTTGCTTGCTTCAGAGTCCTTTGTTGACTGTGGGAATTGGCCTGAGAATTTGGTGGGTGCTAAGCGCATGGCTTTGAATCTGTTCTTCTCTAGCCCCGGTGAACACCCTGTGGAGGATAACCAGTCCTCAGCGTGGGGGCGGCAGCCCTTGGACATTTTAGAAACAGGTTTGTGATATGGCCTCCATCCACTCTTCCTCACCCGCAGAGGTGGTTGCTTGACGCCTCTGGAGGGAGCAGGTTTTTCGAAGGAATAAACCTCAACATGTACTTTGCTCCCAAGAGGACTGGGTATCGAGAATGGTGTCGTGGATATTTGAAACATGAAATCCCTTTCACAATTTAAGACATTACCTCCTAGCATTCCAAGGGGATCCCAGATTTGAAAGGGCAAGCCTAGCATAATGTGGCATAGGCTGTCCTCTCGAGTATTCTCTCCAGGGTCCAGCGTTGGCTGTGTAGAAGACATGGTTCTAAGCCACTGGCGATTTTCTTTACTTCTTCGAGTTAACGCCTCTTTCTCCTCCACGTGACCTTCAGGGATGTGGAGACCCGACATTGTAATGCTGCTCCTTGCTCCTGGTCCCCGCTCCACTGTCGGCTCACTGGCCCAGCTTCGTAACTGCGCGGGGGTGGGGGAGGGGAGATGTTTGGATTCCATGATAAAGCTGCAATTTTGTAAAAATATTGGAGCCCCCTCCCCAAAATGACCTTCATGCTGGCCATTTCCCTGTCCCGTTCCTTCCCAAAGCCCTTACACCACTCCCCCCTCTCCCTGCCGTCACCTCCCCTGTGCACCGCTACCCTTTTCCATCTTTGATCGCCTGATGATAACAGGGTAAAAAGAGAGGCAACCTCATGTCTGATAAGCAGAATGGATTCCTAGGAATTTTTTTTATTTATTTTTTAATTTTTAAATCTTTGAAATTAGAGAAGAGTTTATTTAGGGACTTGAATTTGGGATATGCTTCCAAATGATCTGTGTTATCTAAGGGAGAACAAATTCGGGGTGGGGAGTGGGGGGGGGTGGCTAACTCAAGCATTCAGAACCACCCTGCCCGCAGCCTCCACTCCTGCCTCCCAAGGGAAAGCCCCAAGAAATGGTTCGCCAGGGCAAGCCTTGGTGTGTTTATTTTTCATGGTTCTGAGTGATTTTTCTCTGTGGGAATCACTTCATCATGTAAAAGTAGGGACTGCTTCTATCTCCTGTTCTGTGTGTGTTACTTCAGGAGGAAAGAGGAGTATGAACAACCCGTTTGACTCCAGAAATCTGTCTGCTTTTTCTCCCTTCAAAAACAAAAGATCTCACATCTGGCTAAAATCTTGCACCTAGAATATTGCCCAAGTAGAAAAAATTCAGTAAGTAGGACTTGGGTGAAATAAATTCATGAAAACTTTCCCTCAAGTTTTTGTTTTTGTTTTTGTTTTTTTAATTTTAGAAGTGGCAGAAGTTGGGGCAGGAGGATACCTGGTTCTGAGTGTCTGGGTTGCATTTCGGGAAACATGGTGATGCTTAATTTGGAACTGGAGGGCCCAGCCTGAGTGTCCATTGCTGCCTTCCTGAAGGCCTGTTTTTCTCTTTGAGGATCTTTGGAAGCACTTGAGATGGACAGCAGAAATATGTCAAAGGAAGCAAAATCTGCTCCTGTGAAATATGTCTCATGACTAATGCCTGAGCTTCAGGGTTTCTTGTTTTTAAACACTTAAATCTCCTCTCCTGGTTCCTCTAACAGATCCCAGAAAGGGGATGGCTAAGCTGCAGTTAACTTTCTTATGAGCATCTTTCCAATCTAGTACTGTATTCTTAGGTGTTCTGCATTTTCCTGTAAATCCTCGGGAAACAGGTATCCACAACGGGAGTGAGAGCAAAGCCGTCACTTAGCAAATATCCCAGACAAGATACTCTTTTTCAAACAGGGCTCCCTCTGTGGTCATGAGGGAAGGCTGAGGTGTTCTTGGTTGGGGACCGTTGATACGGTTTTTTTTTTTCAACTTTGAGCGTTGGAATCGTAATTGCTTTGACCCCAGCTTCTGTCTACTGCCATACAAAGGACCCCACGTCAGAATAATGAGGGTGGTGTGTGTGCACACCCCTGCATGGGTGAGCACATGTACCGACTGTACCTTCACAGAAGGAAAACAGGCTACTGAGGTGTAAGAGGGGTAGCCACCAGTGCCTAATCTCTTTTGGGGGGATGGATGCTTATAATGCCAGTATATAAAAACCACACCACTGGGAGTTCGTTCCACAAACGGGGGAGGGGCAGTGGGTGGGGATAGAGGGCATTTCAATCCTAGCCCTTGGGACCAGAGGCAGAATAATTTCTGTAAACCGAGGTCCTAAAGATTTGGGGGCTCATTGGCCATTTTCTTTTTTCTTTTTTCTTCCCAGCATGCATTTCCTAACCCAAGCTCAGACAATTTGATTTCTTCCATTTTCACTTCTGCTTCATTCCAGGGAGGAAAAATCCACCTGTTAGGGCCACGATCTCCTTGCTAACACAGAGGCAAACTAGATGGTCACTGTTTTTGGAGCCTCCCCCCACCCCCCACAGACCCCCCTTCCCTCTGACCGCCACCCCTTCCAATCTTCTCTCCCCTCTCCCCCACTCCATCCCTCTTCCTCTCCCAGCACATGACTTCCCAGCCACCATGACTTTTCTTTCTACTCTCTAGTATCCTCTTCACAGTTGCTTGAAGAAATTTAATTTTGCACTATACATTTTCGTTTTGCCGGACGTGTCTAACAAGCGTGTTTGGAAAGACCTGCCCCCAGCCCCTCCCCTCCCCTCCCCCCACCTCCCTGTCACATTCTCTCAGGCCTTCTCTGGTATTTATAATATATCACAGAAGTACCCAGTCTTATAGCCCTCGGTTATGCCTTTTTTTGACATTTTATTTTTTTTAAGCTTTTTATATATATAATATAAATATATTACTTTGTCAAGTTTTTTTGCTGTACAAAAGTCTTAAGATTTAAAACTATTATTTGTATTATATGATGGTGGTATGTTAATGTTACAAAATTATTAATGAAGAAAAAATTTATTTTTGTTACTGGTCTGTTTCATAATTCTTTTTTAAATTGGTATATTGTAAGATATCTATGCAAAAATGTTATGTGACGCATTTTTATTTAAGAATGTAATATGTGTAATAAACAGTAGAATGTGTTTGGCCTTGGAATGGTTCACTGTATTTCCCCTCAGCTCATTTTGTTAGGGGGAAAAAAAATCCTCAGATAGACACAAGTGACTCCTTCTGTTCTTCAAACAAATTTTCTGTCCCGGAAAGGGGAGGCAAAATTGTCATTTTTCTCTGGCAATGTGTACCTGAGTACGTGCGTGTGTGAGTTTATGTGCACACACCTGAGTGTGCCTGTGTTCTTCATGGTTTCTGTGAATTAAAGGAGAAATAGCAAATGCTTAGAGGTTATGAAAAGCAATATTTTAGAATGAGGTAGACTATGGAATGGTATTTGTTTAGGGAGCTGGGCGAGGCTTACTGAAAGGTTATTTGATGAGGGAAAGGGGCAGTTTGCTCTGTGCCGGTATTAACCAGGGGTGTGTTTAGAAAGGATCATTTGGAGCGGTTCGCAGAGAGGGCATGGCGGGAGAAGGGTTGAGGGGATCCCCGGGGTAAGGAGGAGGGAGTGTGTGCAAGCAGCAGTGGGTAAGAAAGGGCAGGGAGTGACCGAGCAGGGCAGGAAAACCCAAGTGGCTCCACAGAGAACAGGCACAGACACAAGCACCCCAAGAAGCAAAGGAGCGGAGAGACGAGAGAAGTCTCGGAAGGAAGAGCCTACCACTACCATCGATCCAGCGCTGGGCTTTTAGAAGGTGTATCAAAGGGAGGAAGGGACGCAGAGGACCCAGCATCCCTCACCCTGCCGGGCTCCAGGGGTCAGCAGTGTTACCAACTGGAAGCAACAGTAAACACTGTCCAAGGCAGGCAAAGCTCCTGGGGTTTCTTCTCATGCTCCAGGGTTTCTAAAATGGATACGATGGCTGAAACCCTCTATTCCTAGTCACATAAACCTGAAGAAAAAACAGTAAGTGTCCACATTAGAAACCATGCTGCAGGGACTGAACCTGCTGTAACAGCAGGCGGTGTTCCCCAGGGCAGTGAGCTAGAGGAGGGGTGGGAGCTGCCTGAGAGAGAGAGATGGGTGATACTGTCCTTCCGCTTCAAAGCCCAGGTTGGGAAACAGTAGGCGCTTGAAGCCAGAGACATGCTTTTGAAAGTCTAATTCTCAGATATCACCTCTGAGCTGGTGAGTGGCCTAGATGTAGGGTGAAAGGCAGCACCTTGACCCAGTGAGGGAAGACCCAGCAGGAGAGCTGTGGAATTGCTTAGTCCCCAGCTTTTCACTCGCTTCAGGAGATGAGCAATTCATTTCCCATAATCAAAGTTACCCTCCGGAAGGGTCTCTGAGCAAGAAGGGAAAAGATAGCTTTGCAGCATTACCTGGGACAAGGCCTGCTCATCTACTCCTCGCTTTAGCATAAGGTGCCATCCTGGACATTTTAAATGGCTCACGGCCCGCACTGTGCTGGGATACTGACAAGAGAGGGTAAGTCTAATCTATGTGCTGTAAGATGGTTATGTAAGGAAATGATCTAGAAGAGGGAAGCATCCTTCTCTGTAGTCACAAATTTTGCTTAGAGTAAGTTGAAATACACATTACCTACATCACAATCTTTTGAACATCCTTTTTTAAAAAAAGGAAAAAGGAAAAAAAATGCATCTTTACTTGTGTGTGTGCATGAGCGAGTTCCAGTGTGAACTCAAGTGCACACACACAACACACACACACACACACACACACACACACACACAGACACACACCATGGAGTGTATGTGGAGGTCAGAGGACAGCTTTCAGGAGTCAGTGTCACCTTGTGGGGCTCAGAGATTGAACTCAAGATGGCCAGGGTTGTTGGCAAGCACCTGCAACTGTTGACGAATCTTGCTGGCCCCTGAGCGTCCATTTCATGCAGTATCAATCTGAGGAAAACTCTAGTCCCTGGGCGTTGCTTGTCTGGCCCTGGAAGATTGTGCTTTATGTGGAATAGTTTTATGGGGTTTTTGTTTGTTTGTTGTTTTTTTGTGATCTTTGTCCTCTTTGGATACGGCAATGTTTTTGTTTGCCATTTTTCCAGCAGATCAAGCAAATGAGATTGGGACTGCTTTAATTAAAAAAATAAAAATAAGACCTGCAGCTGGAATCCAGTAGCAGTCCCCGAGGGTAGCCTGGCTCTCCTTGGATGGGAAGAGCCCAAGGGTGCTGCAGCTGTAATATGAGGCTGTGTGTCCAGTGGAGATCGGTGGGCTAAGACGGCTCAGAGAAAGCAGAGTTCAATGGAATTGATAAATAATTTAGTATTTTTAGCTCATCTTCCACTTACAGATTTAGAAGAGGAGATGGCAACAATTTTTAACTAAAATAGGATTTTGAGGCTACCTAAAAGTGATGGGTCTCCAGTTGACCTGTGATGTGCCGACTTCCCAATTTCGGCTCCCAACTCTCAATGTTTTATCTGATATTTTTAAAACTGCCAGCATTAATTGGTTTGAATTTTATTACCTTTAAAAAGTACATCTAAATTTGCCGCAGCTATACATACAACCAAGGCATTATTTTAATAATGATAAAATGCCCAAGAAAATCTACGAGCATGAAAGGCCAATAGTTCTGTTTCAGAGAAAGTTTTCATTTCCCAAAGGTAGGCCCAGCTTTCTATCAAAAGTGTATAGATTGAATAGAAACTATCCACCAACATAGCCACTTGCTATTTTCTCTTAAGTAGAGAAAATGGAAACCCTCAAAGTCAAATATTGAGAGGTGTCATTTATAGAGAGGATCTTAAAGTGTTGAATTCATAGGAGCAGAAGGCCACAGCAGGCTGACGGGAGCTGAGTTGATGAGATGTTGGTCAAAGGAGATAAAATTTCATTTGGAAGGAGTGAGTTTACACACTGATTATAGTCCATTAAAATGTGTGTGTGTGTGTGTGTGTGTATACATATACATATATATATATATGTATATGTATACACACACACACACATATATATATATATATATATATATATATATATATATATATTGTTTTTGTTTTTCGAAACAGGGTTTCTCTGTGTAGCCCTGACTGTCCTGGAACTCACTCAGTAGACCAGGCTGGCCTCGAACTCAGAAATCCACCTGCCTCTGCCTCCCAAGTGCTGAGATTACAGGCATGCGCCACCACGCCCGGCCTGTACTCCTTTTTTAAAGATTTGACTTTAGTATTTTCTGTTTGAGGGGGGCATGCATGTGTGTGCATGCGTGAGTGCAGGCTGCATGGAGTCCAGAAGAGCGCATCGGAGTCTCTGGAGCTGAAGCAGACGGTTCTGGGACTGTAACTCAAGCCCTTGCAAGAACATCAGTCATCTTAGTGGCAAAGCCATTGCTCTAGTCCCAAATAATTATATTCTTGAAAATCCCAAGCAGAATAGATTTTAAGTGTTCTCATCACAATAAATAAACAAGTGGGTAAGTATGTGAAATAATATGCTAATTAGATTGATTTGAGCGATCCACCAATCAAGTAAAGAAAGTGGGGCTTAAGGAGGGTTTGTGATCTTTATTGGTGCCCCATTACACTGATGGAGGTGGCCCCAGTTCCTTGCTTCCTAACCTAATACATTTACACTCTGTGTCCCTCCTTTAGGGAAACCAAGAGCTACCTCAATGTTTCAAATCACACCAGGCAGTACTGATCCCATCTTCTTGATTCCTCCCTACTTATCACAGACAGTAACCCTCAGGGTACCTAGAGTACAAAGTGTCTTGGAGATGATTACCAATACCACTGTACCGCTTGAGTCAGTGGAGTTTAGAGAATTCCACTTTGCCCGGGGTTCATACAGGATGTTCTTTGCACAATGAAGTCAGCCCAGGAGTATTGACAGACAGCCCCCGTTCTACCGGTCTTGGCTGTTGTTCTTCAGCTAGAGCTATTTGAGTGTGACCTTCAAGAGCCCAGTGAAATCTTGGCACTGGTGATTTTTTTTTCCTTAATAATTTCCTTCAGATCAATGTACTTTCGGTTTGTTTTTGTTTCGTGTGTTATGTTTTGTTTTGCTTTGCTTTGTTTTGTTTGAGACAGGGTTTCTCTGTATAGCCCTGGCTGTCCTGAAAAAAATCACTCTGTAGATCAGGCTGGCCTTAAACTCACAGAGATCTGTCTGCCTTCAGAGTACTGGGATTAAAGGCATGTGCCCCCACACCCAGAAATCAATGTGCTTCTTAAGGCATTAAATTTAGGTTCTAGTTTTGTGCTAAGCAAAGCCCTTCCCAGACCATTGGCTTGGTAACTAATTTTTTTTTAATATAAATGAAAATAAGTGAAGAACTCAAAATGTAACTACTCATCTTTGAATTACATTAAAATGCCCAGTTGCTGTGCGCACTTGGGAGACATGGTCCGTTGCTGTTCTCCAAAGGGTCTGCCGCACCGCGTCTCTTTAGCTAATTGTTTAGCCCCTCTGCCTCTCCTTGGAGCACATTCCAAATTGAATCTAAAAGTAAGTGCGTGTGGAAATTTAATACCGACTGATTTGATGGGCCGTTACTCCAGGGCACGGTGCTCTTGCAGCCTCTATGCTTGCTTGTTAGTGAGACGGACGTGCGTCTCTGCCGCACTTTGCCTGCTCCGGAAGGCAGCTCTGAAGACATTCTCATGGCGGGTTCACAGGGATGTTGTGTGCTGTTCGCTTGGGAATGGAGGAGCCTCGAGTTTGAAGCCGCAGTGACGAATCCTCCTCCTTTATTCCTGCCCCACGGACCACGGTCGGTGCCTGAAAAGCAAAGCAAAGCATGCTGGGACGGCCCATTCTCCAAACGAGCTCGCCTTTACGCTGCGGTTGCTAGCCAGTGCCCACACCCACGGGTGTACACAGGCAGACGCACAACTCAGACTCCTGAATTCTTTTCTAATCATGTTGAAGACCCTTCATGTTCTATTAAACGTTCATATTTTTGCATAAGGTCTTTCCTATTTTGTCGCCTGAATTAGCCAAAAAGAGGCAATTCTTTCTGTCTTAGCCATTCTTAATGCGGACACACGTTAATATGAGTGAGTCTGTTCTGCCGCATGAAACCCTTTCAAGCACGTGATGAGAAGTATTGAGATTATAGGTGGAAGAAACAGAAGCAGTGGCCAAATTTGGAGGGAAAAACAGCCAGACAGAGTACACTTTACTCATTCCTGCCGGGCCATGGGGCAACTGCCTGGGCGGGGTGGGGGTGGGGGTGGGGGTGGGGGTGGGGGTCTGAGGTAGTATTTGTTGTCAGTTGTCACGTGTAAAGTTTCCCAGTGATCAAAAGAAGGATCTTCAGGAACCCAGGGCTGCAGAGCTGACCTTAGGGAACAGCTCCTGGGAAATGGGTCACCTCCAGATAAATAACCTTGGCGATTGCATATCCCTAGCGTGCAGGTGGGCTTGATTTTGGTCTTTGACGTGACAGCTTCCAGCACCCTGGTCTCTCCAGTAGAAAGCCAACTGGCTCTCTAGAGTGCTGAGGATGGTTGAGCCAGTGGGGATATATTTACAGGCACGTCAACGAGGACTCTAAATAACATCAGAGCCAAAGAAAGCAGCAATGGCGGATTTTCTGCTAGCCCATGATATATTCGGTTCTTGGCATTAAAACCACAAACTATTTTGAGACACACGGGAGCTACTTGCAGACTCTCTGATCAAAGAACCCAACTACTGGAAACGAAAAGCGCAGGTAATGTTCACGTGCTCTGGCGAGCACGGCAGAAGGCAGCCAGTGCCTGATACCCACACCCAGGAATGGGCAAAGTTTAAATCTCGGCTTTGGTTCCGGGAACTTCCAACTTCCTGTCTTGGGATCCTGTGTTTTTGTTTGCTGTTTCCTTTCTCTCTGCGTTTATCCTCTTTGTCGGGCTTTCCTTTCTCACTCATCTTTCTGTCCTGTCGCTATGAGCAACCAGTTCCAAAGTCCCCCATCGGGCAACCCTCTCTAGGATGGTCCCAAGGCCCGGCCCATCTTCCTCAGGTGTTTTTGTATGCCCTTTTCCTCTTCTGTTCAGTCACCATCTCCCAATTCAAGAGTCTCTGTTTCTCTGAAAAATATAGGATGGTAATAAATAACGAATGCAATTAGTGGGTCTCCGGATTTCTCGTGGTCCAGAGTCACCACACTGACAAGCACATGGCAGACTCCAGCACATCTCCACATATGAATTCTGTTATGCCAGGCAGCGAGTCTGCCACTTAGAAGGCATGCTGTGTAGGATGAGCCAGCCTTATAGAGCTCCATGTTCCTTACTGCACATAGACAGTAAAGTGTATATAATAGTGGACTCGTTAGCTCAGGAGTCCTAGAGACAGGATGATCAAATGTAAGTAAGCCACATCCCATAGTCTGCAGTCTGTCCTCCCACTGTAGGGAAGGCCTGGATTTACATGAAATAATTAATTCCCAAGCAGAACTGAACGGTTGGAATTAAGACAAATGGCTGAGGTGTATATTTCACATAGAAACCAGACCTGGCCTCCAGGTCTTCTGTGCATCCCTCAGGCCTTACCTGTTACAGGACATGGCTGGCATACCTGTCCTCTGCCCTGCACTTTATGGCCCAGGGAATGGCTTCCCCTCTCCCAGAAGTTCTTCCTTTTATAATCCAGACATTTTGGTCTCTTTACTCTCTCTCCCTCTCTGCTTTCTCTCTCTCTCTCTCTCTCTCTCTCTCTCTCTCTCTCTCTTCATGCAGCATGTTCTTTCTCTCTTTCTTTTCTCCCTCCCCTCTGTCTCCCTTCCCTCTCTCTCCCTCCCCTTGGACTCCTTGGGAGCAGTGAACTCATTCGAGAGTAGCTTCCCAATAAACCTGCCTTTATATAGTTTAATTTGGCTTGAACTGGCTCACGTCACTGATGGAAGATATCATTAACCTCCGTTTAAATGTATGCAGAAGCCTACTGTGTGCAGAAGCCTACTGTGTGCAGCATTTCCTGGAGTGGAAGCCAATGACTCCGCATGTCAGACTCAGCCCAGCATTTGTTTGATAAGTGCCAGTCTCCGTTTCATTCCAGACTCGGTTTAGACCATGATGGCCAGGAGTTAGTGCCGTGGGCTAGACAGGAATGTTTTTAACAGGCTCTGACAAACCATTCCAGAGCGCCCTTGTGTCAGAGACACTGAGAGAGAAGGAATCAGATAGCAAAACAAGGTGATATTCTTATAAAGCAAATAAACATTTTACTAGTTTTGTTCTCCTAAAATATGGATTTACAAACTGCTGCAAGTGTGACTTGCTAGCTTGGTGTACCGGTTGTTGGAGCTGGGTCTTCTAAGGCCCATCACGGTGAAGATACCCCCTTACCACTTACCTCAGGTGACTTCAGAAGGCAGTTGTGAAAAAAGTCACAGACAGCTCTCTCTGAGGATGTGCTGAATGAAATGGAACCCCCCAGAGGCCTTTTCCTTTGTACTTCTTCATTCGTTTGTTTTTGACTGTGTGTGCATGGTCATGTAAATGTGTATCTCTCTCTCTCTCTCTCTCTCTCTCTCTCTCTCTCTCTCTGTGTGTGTGTGTGTGTGTGTGTGTGTGTGTGTGTGTATAGACCAGAGGAGAACTTTTGGGAATCAGTTCTCGCCTGCTGTATAGGTTCATGTCTCCAGTCTTGACAGCAGGCACCCTCACCTGAGCCCTGAGCCCTGTGCCCCTCTCTGCATCCTTCCCAAGCACGATCCTCTCTGGGCCCAGTTCCTTGGAGAAATGAGTCTTCATTCTGTTGGCTTTGAGTCAGGCATCTTGTTTGCCCTGGGCGGCTGGCACACTCACTGCACAGAGGCGCTCTGACAAAGCCCTACGTGGAATATGGAATTCTGAGTCCAAAGAACCCACCCGCTTTGGAGTATAAGATCACAGTTTGGGACATCCTGGGCTACAGAGGAGCCAGGGAGATCCTATCTTCCGCCAATTCCTATATGCTTTTAAGTCTCTCTTCACCATGCAAAGAAACTTGGGACTGGGCACTTGAAGGAACCCTGTGCTAGAGAAAGGCAGAATTATGTCTGTCAGCAAAGCATTTTGAGTAAAGTCTAGTTCTATGTGCATATTTTATCAAATACTGTAAGGGAAGGACTGTATCATAGTTGGAGAATATGAGCTTCTCCATATCCTGAGAAAGTTCCTCTAAAAATAGCCTTTCTGGAAGCCCTAATAGAGAAACACAAACAGAGCAGAATTTTTGGGGATTATGAAAGTTCTGTTTTGAAACTGCTCATGTATAAGTTCTTGCTCATCCCCTTCACCTGACCTCCAGGATGGAGAAGCCACGGGAAGCTTGGGGAACAGGAAGGGGCCGGCCATAAATCTGATCTAATTTTGAAAGGGAAGGATGAAGCCGATATACAGTGATCAATAGAGCAATGTATTGTTCTGTGGCTAATGCTTACTGGCCCTGCTGCTGGAATGTGATTCTCCTGCGCCTAACCCTGAGCCATCAGGTGACATGAGTTCACAGACTGTCCCCCCTTGTGGTGGCTCCTCAAAGCACAGACTCCTTAGAGTCCAACCGGAGAAAACCGGTGCGGATGAGTCTCTACATCCTTTGCTTTTTATTCCTTTGTGTCTTCCATAAAAGAGGAAAGACGATTTCTCGTCCCCAAAGCCACGTCTGCAGGACGGAATGTACGAATTCGAAACATTTCCTCCTGAAAAATAGGGAAAGCAACGCCACAGTGAGAACAGGCACTCGATTGTTCCTCCACCAACTAAGCTAGCCCCATGCCTTGTCCTGCTACTGCTGGGGGTGGGGGTGGGGGTGAGGGTGGGGGTGGGGCCCAGGCAAATCATGTTTCCTGATCCTGGAA
This sequence comes from Apodemus agrarius, assembly GCA_964023405.1. NCBI lineage: Eukaryota > Metazoa > Chordata > Mammalia > Rodentia > Muridae > Apodemus > Apodemus agrarius. The sequence continues at coordinate 64,446,330 of OZ030014.1, read as the reverse complement.
AGGAAATAGCATAAAAATGCTTTGACTGAAAAGTGAGAGCACTAATTGATTGTTAATGACTGCGCAGCCCTAAATGTCTGGAATTTGGTTTAGATTCAATGTAATTTGACATTTGCCAACCATTATTAAATCCCTTTGATGCTCTCCCCGTGCAGCCGTGATGAGCAGCTGATTGGCTCTGGGGAGTGGAAAATGCAACTGGCTGGGCAGGGAGTCGATGGGTGTCTGGAAGTCGGCCATCTTCCCCGCCCGCCCTCCCAGGCTCAGCGGGCTGGCAGGGCTGGTGGCCTCCCACAGCCTGGCTTCTCTGTTTACACGCAGTCTTCTGTAGATTTGTATATATATATTTTTAATTTCTTTTTGGTTTCCCTTGTTTTCAAGGGGCATCCCTTTCCCACACCTGTTCACCTGGCTCAGAGCAAGGCATCTCCTGTTCCATTGCTTTTCTGTGAATCAGAAGCCAACCTGTCCCCTCTCATAGCAAAAAAAGACACAAAACAAAAAACAAGAACCAAAAAATGTACTGCCGTTGTATCCAGGATTCAGGGAAAGATGCAGAGGTGGGGGTGTGGAAAAGCTACTGTGGGAAAAATACTCCCTGTGGGAGGGTGAGGATTTTCTCTCCCTTTTCCCTCCCCTTCTCCCCCCTCCCTCTCTTTTTCCCTCCTCGCTTCCCCCTCCCTTTCTCCCTCCCTCCCACACTTCCTTTGTATTTCCCACAACTCCCTTGTTTCCTTCTCTCTTGCATATGTAGTTTCCACCTTAGCCCCCCCCCCTTTTTAGTTTCTTTCCTGGCATGACCTATCCCCTGGCTCCCCACCGAAGATGATAACCTCCTGGATCCCATTCCAGTTTCCTGAGAGAGAGAGAAACCTTGATTGTTCAGGTTTGGGCTCTGGCTCATCCCTAGCACGGAACCTGTGTGCATCCTTCCAGAGCTCTGGTAAGCCATGGGCAAGGAAGGAGTTAAGGTTCCCCCAGGGGCTCCCCCACAGGGCAAAGCTCAAGGTCTGCCCTTCCACCTGAGGTAAGCATTAGAAGACTCCATCTGCAAACAGTCAAGCTGTGTACGCTGATAGTTTGTGGTGAACGCCTACTTTCAGTCTCTCCTCACCTTAGCAGAAAGATGCTTCCTCCTTATTCATACCCGAGACATCCACCTGTGGAGGTGTTAGAGGGAGACATAGGAATTCTTCAGGGCAGCTCCATGAGAGCCAAGAGCAGAGAACACACAGAGAGAAAATCCCTTATTCCATTCCAATTAAGGCAAAGATATGTGTGTAAGATATGTGCTTTTCTTGTCCTGTGTAAAATAGCCTAATAGAAAGAAAAGGTAAGTGAAGGCTCTAGATTCATTTCCCCAGCTCTCCGGCTGTGCCTCTGGTGAGCTGTGTGGCCTGAGGCCCATTGCATGGCCTCTCTGGGCCTTGATCGTTCACCAGTGCTGCAGTGGCTGCAAATAAGAAAAATGGGCATGTGCAGCTGCACTTGACACCAACTGAAATCATCAAAGGTCTGACTGTCTAAGCCAGTGTCAGAGGCACAACAAACTTTGGAATTCATGGAATACAGCCTGCTAGTTCATTCCTTATGGGGTTTTAGCTCCTGAGTAATATCAATGGCACTTAAAGTGGAATGGTTAATCTTTTCCAAGCATTATTCCTGGGGCGGATTAATATGATTCACTTCACCATAAGAGATCACTTTAAGATAAGCATAATGAAATAATTCTTTGAATTCTGAATTTACCTTCCTTGCTTACCACATTGCTAAATAATAATAATAATAATAATAATAATAATAATAACAACAACAACAACAACAACAATAATAATAATAATTTTAAAGATGACATAGTAGGAGGGAGACACCAGGCCACTTCCCCTCCTGTACCAGATCTTTGAAACAGGATTTCCTCTTGCTTCCAAAATGACTTCCAAAAGTATTCCAAGATTAATTTTACAAGCATTGAGGAGACTTGAACACACAGAGTAATTATGAATTATCTACCACCTGTACTGTTCCAATCCCTTTCAAGATGTTTGCACGAAAGCCAGGCGTGGTGGCACACGCCTGTAATCCCAGCACTTGGGAGGCAGAGGCAGGCAGATTTTTGAGTTCGAGGCCAGCCTGGTCTACAGAGTGAGTTCCAGGACAGCCATGACTACACAGAGAAACCCTGTCTCAAAAAACAAACAAACAAACAACAACAACAACAAAAGATGTTTGCACGAATCACCCTAGTCCGTACAAGCGGTGTGCACGCTTGCTGTGTTAGCACACATATTATCACAAACAGAAATCCTAACCCCTGGGGAAGGGTTTCCTAGTACGTGTGTAGTTTTCTTGTCACAGTCTCTTTGACTGCCCTTCTGGGTCCCCAGACACAGTGCCCCCTACTTCTCAGAGTCTGCCTAGTAGCTGGTTAGCTCACACCTGAGATGGGCTTTTCCCAGCTTCCTTCTGGCCATTTCTCCACTGGCCCAATTCCTCAAAAACTAATGAATGTGTTCTCAGAAAACAGAACCTGGCTAGGAATGTTTATCATTTTCTTTGCTAAGTACTTTTTTTTTTTTTTTTTTTTTTTACACGTTGGACCTCTGATTTCCTACAATTCTTGGAGAGCATGGGCAGGAAGGAAGAGGGTAGGAAACCGGGGCCCACAGAGGGGCTGTGATTAAGTCGGCTTCTGTTCTTTCCTTCCGGAGTGAGCTTGGTGCCCTGAACCAGCAGCTCTCCCCAACCCCCGCCCCATAGGAGGACAGTGTCTTTGATGGGGTATTTTTAGATGAACTGAACAGAACGATCCCCGCATGTTTGTCCCTCCCAGCATGTCTGTCCCTCCCAGCATGTCTGTCCCTCCCCAGCATGTCTGTCTGTCCCTCCCCAGCAGCACGCCTTTCCATTTACTTGCTTGTTCACTGGTTTGGATTTCCTTCAAAATGAAATGTAAGCAAGGCCAGCGCGCTGTTGTTAGAAAACATTCCTGCCTTGAGAAGCAGCTTTCAAGGAGAAATGATGGGGTTGGAGAAAAAGGAGAGATGCCAAGGGTTCCAAAAGCATCCTCACAGTGGTCTAAGAGGAACTTTCAGTTTTTAGTGTGTGTGTGTGTGTGTGTGTGTGTGTGTGTGTGTGTGCTCATGCTTGTGCGTACATATACATAAGCTGTAAAGACCAGAGGTCAAGGGCAGGTCTCACTCACCTCTGTCTTTCTGTACCTTCTTTTTGAAACAGTGTCTCTCCGTCGATCTGGAGCTTACCAATTAGACTAAGGTGGCGAGCTAACCAGCTCCAGGAAGCCTCGGGTCTTTGCCATCACCCTCTCCCCAGTCACAAACACCCGCCCTTTTAGCCTGTAGATCTAGACTCAGGTCCTCCTCACTCTCGCTAACACTGGATCAACTGAGCTGTTTCCCCTCAAAGAGACACTTGATAGTGACAGTCACAAACTGAACACAGGTGGTAGTGTGTTCGCAACTCTGATAGCACATCTGATTTCATTGCTTTATTAGCTAGATTTTAAATAATAGTTCTCGTGACAGGGAACTAGGAAAACAGCCACGATCTAAGCCTGTGTCCGTTAGCACCATCCCTCCTTTGTATTGAGGACACTGGAGCACAGGGTGGTACCATGAGCCCAGGGAGTTTGGCTAAAGGACCCTAAATAGGAAGTCTGAGATTTAAAAAAAATGCAACTCTACTTATTCTATTTCTCCTTGGTGTGCTGTCCAGCCCAAACCAAGCAAATTTAACCCAACCAGGAGAGGTTATTCAAAGATTTGCATCACTTAACAGATCTTTATGTTTATCATTGGGTTAAAATATTCTGTAAGTTTGCTCACTCCGAAGGTATGCTCTACTCTGTTTAGATTAAAGCAGGCAGCTTTGTTTTACAAGCAAAAACACAACTACACCATTGTATTTGTTCTTTTACAAGAGGAAACATTCTCGTTTGGTGTTGTGTGATACAGAAATTGGGATTAATTAATTTACAAATTTAGCTAATGAGTATATGCTAAGCTAAAGACTATGCGGAAACCCTGGGAATTCCAGGACACACAGGCAATTTATATTAGTTAGGACTGTGTGTTTATACTTATTCATTTGCTTTGGTGGTGGCAGAAACTCAACATGAAGAGGCCTTTCACAAAGGGGAGTTCTTTGTAAGCATCTTAGAATATACATAATTTAGTACAGTAATATAGGAAGGAATGTACTTCTAGAAACATTCAGACTAGGAACTCACGTGCTCAGGCCTTCCCCTCCATTCATCTATTTCACTGTTCTCTTTCTAGAGACTTCTTCTTTGCCTTCATCTCAGAAAATGTGGCTGCCATAGCTATGAAGTGCACTCTGTCAGAGACACTGACTTCTTGGTTACAATACCACAATGCCCAGGCAAAGCCATTGATAGGCTCTGTTCAGGCCAGGCGCTCACCCTGTACCCGCTGACTCTTGACTTCTCTCCAGTCAGGGGCACAGCATCAGCGAATCAGCGAGGGCCAAGTGTGGTTTTACAAAGACACGGGGCCATTATGATGGAGCCTGTGATATCCACATGAAATCCGCATGAATATAAGTGGAAAGTAGCTGATCCTGGAAAGAGGGATTGTGGGAAGACAACCCCGGGGTCATGATACTGTGTGTGTGTGTGTGTGTGTGTGTGTGTGTACACGTACATAGGTGTGTGGGTCAATTTACCTGAACATGTGTGTATGCTGGTGGAGGTTAGAGATCACCCTCAGGTAGCCCTCTTCAGGTGGTGTCAGGTGTTTTTCTGAGAGAGAGCCACTCAGTGGCCTGGGATTCACCTATTAGGGCTTGCTTCAGGGATCCACACATCTCTGCCTTCCCAGGACTTTGGGATTACACACACCACCAAGTCAGAATTTTCTTTTTTTCTATTTGTAGGAATCAAACCCAGTTCGACATGCTCAGGAGGTAAGCACTTTGCCAGTTGAGCTAGTGTCCCAATCTGATGTGGATTCGGACATCATCATGGGGTCTTTGTAAAACCACACTTGGCCCTTGCAGATTCGCTGATGCTGTGCCCCTGACTGAAGAGGAGAAGGCTGCCCACAGTCAAGAGTCAGTGGGTACAGGGTGAGCTCCTGGCTTAAACAGAGCCCATCAATGGCTTTGCCTGGGGATTATGGTATTATAAGCAAGAAGTCAGCGTCTCTGACAAAAGTGCACTTCATAGCTATGGCAGCCACATTTTCTGAGATGAAGGCAAAGAAGGAGAAGTCTCTAGAAAGAGAACAGTGAAATAATTTTAATGAGTTCTATTACAGACACGTAGATTCACGTTGCTTAAAAAACACACAGGTCTTAAAAAGAGAAACGGTTCTACCTACGGAGAGGATTGCGGAGGATGTATAGAGAGAAGTGAGGCTCACGGAGTCACGAAATGTGAAAAGAAAATCAGACAGGAAAAGGTATTCCAGAAAGAGGGAACAGCACGCATAGAAGCTCAGAGGCGTGAAACCAGCACAGAGGCATAAAGCCATCACACCGCGCAGGAGAACGGAAGTCTGCATCTTTAACCTACTTACCTTACTTATCGTCTGTGGGGCAAAGGAAGCCCAGAAATAATAAAAATAAATTACATAGCATCCACTGTGATAAGATGCTGGACATTGTTCAAGGTTTGCAGAATACCCCAACAGGCACAGTTGACAGGGCCCCCAGACAACGACTGAGGAGAACAGTGTGTGAATGTGTCAGTTAAAATTCGGGTACAATGCTACGAAGAAACAGTCAAGGCACCTAACACTGAACTTTAGAATGGTTACAACAGGCTTCTCTAAGGCTGTGACATTTGCACTAAGACCCAATGAGAACGAGCACCCACAGAGAGAGGTGCTGTAGAGGGGACCTAGGACACAGAGCTGGGGACAGGAAGGAGGCCTCTGTGACCAGAGAACGGGAAGGATACTACGTTGATGAGAAGCCAAGAAGTGGCCCTCTCTGAGTTATCCCTACTGATAAGGGGTCACAGCGATTTGAACGGTGACGCCCTTTCCTGATTTTCATGGAGAAATAAGTACTGAGCCAGGAAAGAGCATCCATGTGTAGCCGGTTCCTTAGGCGAACAGACTGAGATATTCTTGCTTCCTCAGTTTCCCTCTCCTCTCCAGCCAACCAGCCATGAGTCCTTTTTCTCTAGCATAAACCCAAAGTGTCTTGGTTTCTCCCCGTTTCCCCCTGAGCTCCTCACTGTGGGCTGTGGATGCTTCTGAACCGGAGCTGCCCTCAGAAGGGCATCGAAGGCAGAAACTCAGGCTGAAGGTTGTATAAGGTGACGCGTCGAGGTCCCTGGCACAGCACTTGGCTTTTATAGTGTGATCCATACCTTTGATCTATTTTTTTGTTGTTGTTGTTGTTGTAATTTCCATCTTCCTGGTACATTTCAACATGACAAAGAGATCAAGGGATTTTTGGGCAGGAGACTCAAATTTGTGTCCCAGTTTAAAACACACCTGGCCTTGGGGAAGCCCTAATTTCTCTCAGCTACAAATCCCTTCTCTGTGAGTGAGGATGTTGGGTGCAAGGCATTCCTATTACGCAGGCCTCCAAATATGATGACAGATATGAAAATGCTTCGCAAGCAGAAACTCACTTTTACATGAGCGATCAGCCTTATGAAATTGTATTTAATTCTGGTGTATGTGACCTCTCGGGTTTCTATACTATAAAACACCAGAAGGTAAAACTATTTTATAGTGCACTGGAGTCTTTAGCTTGCACGAGTTCCCGATTCTTAAACCTCAGCCTATATGATGTGATCTTTCTGCTAATATGGAAATGTGTAATTATTCTCTCCAAATTTGGTAGCCACTAGCCATTTTATTCATTGTATGCTCAAAAAATGGGCACTGTAGCTTAGAAATGATACAGTTTTTTGTTTTGTTTTGTTTTGCTTTGCTTTTAATCAATTTAACTTTTAAATATTCAAACGTGGCTAGTGTCTGCTGAATGGCCAGTGTGAGCCTGGCCGGCATTTTCAGGGTCCCAGCCTATAACAGAAAACCTGCCAAGGACCTTTCAAACTAGGCTTTGAGATCCACAGTTCAGAAGCAAATAAGTAAATTCAAATACAGTAAGGGCTGAATCCTCCGCCAGCTTTCTTGCTCTCGAGTTGAATATAATTCTAGACTCTTTTTTAGGTTCATAGTTGGTTTATGTATCAACAAGAGGAAAGACTTCAAAACAAGAGTCTCAAGCAAAATGCAGCCTTGGAAGATAAGCTGCCTAAGAAACAGTCTCCTGGGAGTTATATTTGAGCATGGAGTTGTTCCAAATTTAACAGTCTCTCTTTCTCATTAGGAAAAATAGCTACAGAAAAACCTAGAGCTGAATTTTTAAAAGGGCATGTGTACCTAACCAGGGATTCTTTCATGATGGCCACAGTCTAATGAAATTGGCAGTGTGTGTGTGTGTGTGTGTGTGTGTGTGTGTGAGAGAGAGAGAGAGAGAGAGAGAGAGAGAGAGAGAGAGAGAGTAGGATATCATCCTATGCCTGTATATTCAGACCACAATGGACAAATTGTGAGAGAAAGGAATCAAAAGAATGTAATGTGGTTGAATCGTTTAGGAGAGAGGAGTGGGGGCTCAGAGGAGAATAATCAAGATGGTGGACAAGAGGAGCAAAGGGAGGTGCTGAGGCCTGAGAACAGGTTTTGACGGGGAAATGAATACAGAGATGAAACCAAGAGGAAGAAGAGAACAGATTGGGGTGGGAGGGGTGAGCATCAGAGGAGAAACTGCAGCTCCATTTTCAAAAGACGTCAGGAGCTGAGCTAGCTCGCTTTCTCTCTCTCTCTCTCTCTCTCTCTCTCTCTCGTGTGTGTGTGTGTGTGTGTGTGTGTGTGTGTGTGTGTGTGTGTGTAGATAAAGAAACAGCTAAGGAAGGAACAAAATGAAAATGACCAGAATGAAAATGACATTACTTTGTATAAAGAGAAGGGGGGGGCGAGATAGTGTAGACAAAGGGGACAAAGGGGAACAGCTGTCACCTCATTTAATTAAAGAGACGCACACACGTAGCCACAGAGTCTTTGCTACTTTAGGCCCTACTAAAATTCCAGATGATAGGAGTAGAGGCTGCAAAGTTATTGAGAACAAAAGTGGTAGGAATGCTAATTTAATTGATAATAGCATTATGCTTAGTACAATGTTTGAGAATTTAAAAATCTCACATTAAATACATTTAAATGACTGGTTATCATCCCATTATGATTGTTTAAACAATGTAATATAATTAAATGCAAAAAAGGTAAGCAGTCAGTCTCCTGTTCTGAATTCTCCTTTTAAGCATTTGCTATTTGGTTCTGAAGTCAAGGCTGGAACTAATACAAGCCCCAGGACCATCCCATACCAAACAGGTGCAATTGTGAAAAAGATAAATGGTTTAGATAGCTTCAAAATCCTTTATTATGATTTCTTTCTCCTTTCCTTATTCCATGATCACAGTAGTTACCTGTTTCCTTCATACACCATTGGTGTAACTTTAAAACAAAACAAACCAGAACTGTGGCCACTGCACATGACAGCATCTATATTTGACAGCATCTATGCCTCGTGGAAGAAGGATTTATTTAGGGTCATGGTTTCAAAGGGTACAGTCCATCGTGATAGAAAGGTATAGTCACATCATGGTGGACTAGGAAGCAGGAAGTGATACAGGAAGTGGCCAAGGGTAAAGTCCCCACAAGGATCATGCTAGATGCATGCCTGTGGGGCAGTGGACTGTGAAAGGGGACTGTCCTTGCTTGATGGCAGTGGTGGCTGGGAGCACAGAGAGGCCTTCTACAGGAGACTAGATGGCAGCTCTGTAGGCAAAGGCCTTCTCTGTGGCTCCCCAGGGCAGATCTCGATGAAAAGAGACGGTCTGTGGTTCCAAACAATCTAATGCCATGGAGGAGAGTGGATGTGTAAAACCATAAGCCACTTCTCAAGGTGGGTCTGAGATTAAATATCACTTGCAGGGAGGAATGTCTGGGAAGGCAATGTTCTTGACCACACCCTCCAGGCCTCTAAGTACCTCATTAGCATGGAGATCGCTGTCTCGAGTCTCCAGGACCACAGGTCACTGTTTCTTTTCCTATTGTATTGGCCTGAGATGTTAGGGATGCCTCATCTACATGTGGAAGGGTTTTGTTTTTTTGGGGGGGCGTTGCCCTTATGTGACTGATAGCCACAAATCTATGGGAGATTGTAGCTATATGACAGGGACCTGGTGCCCAGGAGCAGAAGAAGCTCCTACAGTCCCTTCAGGGTCTTCGGGGCTTCAAAGCCTTTCGCTCAACCAAGAACCAGGTTACCGCTCATGGTCCACTGCCCCACGTGCCCACTGATCTACTTCCACCAGCTAAGCCCGACCACCTGAGTTTCCAACATCCCCTAAGCCAACCTGTCTTCTGGGATCAAACACTTACAACTCTAGCCTGTAGGGGACACATCACACCCATAATGCCCAGTTTGTTCCTTCACCTGGGTCTCCTCATCAAGCTAGTTCTTTGACAAGGCCTCCAGCGTTCTTCCTGACCCTATCTGCTAAGTTCAACTGAAAATGGCTCACACAGGGCCTCAGTCAGGCAAGTGGGCGTCACAGAAAACTGTCTGATGGTGGACTTTGCGCTCTGGGGGCCATAGACTAGTGGCAGTAGTGTTGAGGTTATCAGCTGCCTGCATCACACAGCCAGAGCCCAGATTCCTCTCAGTTGTCATTAAGGCATCGTTGTCTGGGAAAATAAGATGACAAATCCCCTGGTTTATTTGAAATTGTCTTTTTTCCCCCCTGATAATATTTAGCACTGTAAATTCACCTTTAAAACCACAGAGAAAGTTAAAGCTCTCAGAACCTATCTAGAAACACTCACAATCCCAAATTATTGCATCTAATTTTTTAAAATTAAAATATACATCAGCGTAAGTGGGATCTTTTTTTAAAACTTTCTGGGCAGTGGTGCTGCACACCTTGAATCCCAGCACTTGGAGGCAGAGGCAGGCAGATTTCTATGAGTTCACAGAAAGCCTGGTCTATGGAGCAAGTTTCTGGACAGCCAGGGCTACACAGGGAAACCTAGTCTCAAAAAAACAAAAGAAAAAAAAACCCCAAAACTTAGTGTATTGGCTACATTTCTACACTGAAATTCCATTCTTCATTGACTCAAAGATGCCTGTAATTTAAAATTTTACCTGCCCATAAAAAGGAAGACTGATTATCATTGTCAGACTTCTTTAACTGTAAGAACCTAGTAAGTTTCAGATATATTATTCTAGTTTGTAAAAAACAATAATAACAACAACAACAACAAAAAAAAAAAAACCAAACTTATAAGTGATAAAATAGTTTCCCTTCCAAAGTGGACATTTATGTTGGTTCACAGACTTCTTTTTTATTTGTTTGCTTTGCCTTTTGGTGACAGGCTCTCATGAAGCCTCACCGTAAAATACTATGCAGCCAAGGCTTTCTTTAATACGGTCCCAGCCACCTCTGCCTCCTTGGCGCTAAGACTGCAGTCATGAGCTACCATGCCTGGCTTTCACAAACTTTTGAACAGGTGTCTCTGCACATTTGTCTTTTTTACTTCCTGGGGCTACGTTCCTAGAAACAGAACTGACGGAGTTGGGATGTGAATTGGCTTGGCTCAGCCATTCCCCATATATACGTAGTAAGGATAGACCATTTCTGTTGGTTTAAAAAATTATTGAGAGGCCTAATGGATTAAAGTGGTGATCCTGCCTGTTTGGGGCAATGCTGATTCACCTGGTTGCCAGCTGAGTTTTAGAATGCATGGCTCCTTAGGCCCCTGGCAATTGCTAAAGCATCTGTGCAAATGTAGGTTGTACCTTAAGTAAGAAAGCCCCCAAACCATTTTCTTGGTTTATTGTTCCTATGGTTTCTTTCTTTTGCTGTGACATTTCCAGGATTCAAGAAACTTCAGGACTTTGAGATGTGACTTCTGCAGAGTATTCCCTGATAAAGAGTAAAGACTGTCTGTTTCCAGGAAGCCAACCTGGACAACGGGAATCTTTTTGCTAATCAACTTTATCATTTTTGTCTTGCCACCAGTTAAGGACAAGGCTCAAGGGTTGTGACAACATTCACAATACTGGTCCAATAATAGGAAGTACTTTGGGGCTGTTTTCCTAAGCTCTTTTTGTTCATTTGATCTGAAGCTGCTGAAGATCCCCTGGGTTCTGAACTCTGGGAAATGCTGATAGCCATGGACAATCCTGTAATCTCCTGTAATCAGGGGGTGGGGGTGGGGAGGTTGGTGTGTGTGTGTGTGTGTGTGTGTGTGTGTGTGTGTGTGAGCACTCATAAGCTTGATGTGTCCAGATATAAAGTCATGGAACATGATCATTGATTTTCCAAAACAGGGTATGATTTAGTATCAAATGTATAGACAGTAAGTCCGGAATTCAAATGTGATCTGGAGACAGAATTCCCTCTCTTTCTGAAAGGGACCAAGAGAAATACTAATTTGCTGTTACCCTCTGGCAGTGCAAAGATGTCTCCGAGGTGTCACCTTAACGGGGAGCATCTGTGTCCCACAGTGTCCCTTAAGAGTCTAAGGCATATCAGCAATCGCTCAATCTTTTCCTGGAGGGTCTGAGCCACAGATGTATCTCTGATGTCCTGTATGTCCTAGAGGGGAGAGCAAGGCCACTCAACCACAGTGTAAGGCGCATGGCTCGGGGATGCTGAGAGCAGGTGACCTGGGGGCTGCCGTTCTAAGAAAGCAGGGATTCAAGGGACACAGCCCCAGGGCCCAGGGCTGTGGATATAAAAGTCTCACCCACACAGCAAGCTTCCCTTTCCTCAGCAATTCAAGTTTGAGGACATGTGCTTCCCACACCAAATTTCATAAGAGAGAGGGAAGGAAAGATAGACGGTTCTTTAAAAAAAAAAAAATACAGAAACGGTTTCCTCTTAAGGCAAATTCACATGGCGTTTTAGAAGCTCTACACTCATGTCTGGCTGCAGGGCTCCAGCCTAATAAGGATGGCGAGAAACAGACCGCTCACTTGGCCCATACTGAAAAAGAACACATGCACCTGCCCCAGGCCCTTCAAGGCAGGGCATATGTTTCTAAATGAGATGCAGGCTGTGAACCTGAGGGTGGAGCCCCAGATGGGGAAGCAGGAGAGACAACTGGGCCATAGGATGGATATTAATCAGAACCATGAGCCAGAACACCCCCAGGGCATTTCAGCATAAACACAGGTCCCAGATATACCCCAGACTTCCAGAATAATAATCTTGGGTCAGGTTGAGCGTCATTTCCCAAGATTCTTCTGGTAATTCAAACATGCTCATGTGCTTAAAAATCACTAAGCTCAGAAAGGTCATCAAGGGCCAGGCAACCTCATTTCTTATGGATTGGGGCTGCTGCATCATTAAAAAGCAGAAACCGAACAGAGAGCTTTAACATCACACAAATAGGTAAGCGCATTTTGTAACCTGGGCCTACAGTCAGCTTAATCACACTGGGGATAAATTGCAATACAATTTAATATCACAAGATAGGTAAAGGAGTTACACAAGTGATACTCTTTAGAAACCATTGGTAGTGTGATGCAAGAATATAAGTTTGAGGCTGTATGTATGTTTGATTGTTCCAATCTTATCTGGTCTACCTGAAGGGTGCCACCTCACCTGGAGAACTGATAAAAGTGCAAAGATGACCCTGGTTTTGGGGAATCCCAAGCTTAGTGGTCATTTTGTCCCCCTTTCCATCCTGACCCCTCAAGTAGCCCTGTCATGAAAGTCCTGGCTTTTACCTGGAACCATACAAGACTCTTTGGCTTTAGAGCCAATGGCAATGCCTTTGAGGATGAACAAGTCCCTTCTACGGGGAAATGGTTAATGTTGATATCAACAAGAGCTGCTGACACTTGATGTGCTTCTATTATTTTTCAAGGCCTGTACTAGTGCCAGAATGGTGGATCTTCCTTTCCCACATGAGTGGTCCAGAGAGATTTTACAACTGAAGAGAAGGAGCTTGCCTCCCAGCTCAGGACCCTTTTAAGTCCTATCTCAATGGAGAAGAGAGTGCATCTTTCTCTGGCTTTCACTTGATTATCACACCTATTTCAAGCACCATCTGGGTCCCAAGCTAGCAACACCATACACAGTCTTAAGATTTGGTTGGCAGAAGTAGGTAGAATTTGAGACATGAAATTTTGAAATGAACAGAGGTTTCAAAGTGGAATGAGAACTACAGACTGGTAGGAGAGCTTACAAGTAGGTTGCCCAAATGGCAGAATTGGTCCTTGTGGGGATAAACTTTTGCCACCTGCGCCTCGGCCTAGAACCTTTCCTTTCTTTCTACATCTTGACCCTTTATGAAGTCAAAGCACTTAAGTTTTCGTTCAACGATGTCTCCTCTCAAAAGAGACCCTCTGCTGATGAGACATGTGCCCCTAGCCACATCTTTTAAGCTGTTCAAATGCTCCCCCAGGGTCATCCCATAGACACCCACTCTCCAGACCCACTCGAGAGAGGCATTTTCAGCTTTCTGCTTCAGGAACTTTTGGAAGGTTACTGAAAGGCTTCTGTGTGCACTGCCTCCCTGTGTTTCCATGACATCAGGTACAATCTGACTTTACTCTCGCTGTGCTCTCACCCTGGCCTCAGCACTGCCAGCCAGCATCCTGACAGTATGCTGTTCCTCCTGACCTTGCCATGGGACGGGAGATGTGGAGTTCCTGGTCTCTTGCTGCCTGCCATGTTGGTCTTCTCTCTCAGCTCCCTTGCTCTTCGGGATCTATTCCTCTTCCTGGTCCCCAGATGTTGTGATCTGAAGTTCTTCCCACTTGGCTGCTCTACTGTCAATTCCATCTGCCCCCACTGCTTTCTCACTTGTGCTATGACGACACCTCTATCTGTCCACCTCATCCCCAGTCTGGATGACTTTTCCCTACTTCCCCTGTTCATTCTTCTTTAAAACTACACCTTCTGCTTTACAAAGATTAAATTGATCATTTTTTTCCCAACCCCCAAACCCAAGCCATTATTTTCTTCCGTCAATTCCTAAATCTTATCCTCTTCACAATCTTGAAACAACTCCAGGTAGTTTCTGATGTTCCAGGATAGGGAAGAGCAGACTGGGCTCTGGACCCCCTTCAGGGGCCAGGTCATGACCAGGTCATGAAGATCCTTCCACCTTTAATCCATGACATCCGAAGAAGTCTCAGGTGTTGGCATCCCTAGGGCAAGAGGAGACAGTGCACTGAGACTTTCGACTGGAGGTGTACACAGGCAAGGCTGGACAGCGACACACAGCATGCATCTACATTTCATTGGCTATGTTTGGTCATCCAGCATTCCAGCAAGGAGCAGTCCAACGTTACCTCGCTGGGGGCCCAGAAGGGTTTGAATGACTGGCTGCTCTTCTCCAAGTTTCCTTGAAATCTACATTCAAAGCCATGAGGGGAGCTGCCCCAAACTCTCCTTTGACTTTCCCCCTTTCTGGTTAATCACCAGCTCCTTTGACCTCCACAGCACACCTCCCACATCCAGACTCACACTCCATCCCTGAAACCATCGTCTTTCATCGTGAGCTCTAACTTGACCACCGTGATGATCTTTAAACTCTTAATTCTCCTCTTAATTTCTCCTCTTAATTCTCGTTTATCAAACAACTGTTTCTCAAGCACCATACTGTAGCCATCAGGCTAAATACCAAGGGGGGACATGAGGAAACAGACGATTTGTAATGCCTCCTGGAAGAAAGAAGGACACAGTCATCAGTTTCTTGCTGCCTCTGGTGGGAAAGGGCAGGGTACGGAACATATGTGGGAAGGGCTTCCCATTCCCTGACCATGCACTTAAGCAGGATCCATGCCTATGGTACTCACTGCTCTGCACTGTTCCTCACTGCCCGTGGGGGCTGCCAGCTCACAACTTAATTCCACCAAAGTCTCTGCCTCCGGGTTTAATCATCACACCTGTATAAGCCCATGCTTGCTGGGTTGGTGTCTTGTCCCACCAAAGCGGGTGCTCCCTGAGTGCCAGGCCTGTGACTCACCTCCGGCATGGTCCCCACAGATTGCAGAACAGTGCTGACACATGGCAGGAAGGAAGCTAGACTGGGGGTGGGGGGGTGGGGAGCGAGGCAGGGTCAGATTAGCTTTCTGAAAGAAATTATATTTGGTCAGACAGGCAAGTCTCAGGGGCTATAACCAGGTTTGTGGTGGGACGGAGGAGATTTGCAGGGCTAAGTTCGTGTTTGGGGAGTAGGAGGGAGTATGGCTGAGTTTCAGGCTTGAGGGGGAAGAGTTGGAACTGGGAAGAGCATTTTGAGAACTGTGTGTGTTTGTGTATGCATTTGGATGCGTGTGTGTGTGTGTGTGTGTGTGTGTGTGTGCGCGCGCGTGCGCGCGCACACGCATGTGCGGGCACATACACAGTTCCTCTAAAACTGATGAGAAGCCACAAAAAGACCCCGTGAGAGTTCTAGATCTGTGCTGCTGCCTCTTGAAACAACTGGACAAGAACAGGAGGAGACTACTTGGAGTAGTCCATACTGGTTTGCCTAAGGTGCTAACTCTGACGATGTCCCCACGGAGAAAAGCCTCTAAAACGGGAGCGGTGTAAGGCTGGGTGATTTTTATACCTTTATGTTTTGGCTGGCCTTTCCAAATCAAACCATGCCTTCTTTCAGGGGCTTTCCATGATTGGCTCTTCCTCGAAATCATTGCACACTATGAGAGTTAGATAAACCCACTGGGCACAGGTGCACGGTCCTCCACGTCTGTAACTTTTGTATTCATGCCAATGTTCTTTCAACTTCTCACATTGACAGAAGCGACCTATGTACGCTACTTCATTAAAATAAGCTTATAGGAACATAATCTGAGCACACTAATTCATCCTGGGCCGTTTGTCACTGATGATGGGAGCTTTTCTTGTTTACTAGGATCTTAAGAGGGAAAAGGGGATTAGTCTAGTCTTCATGAAAGCATGCTGCCTTGGGCTACTCCACAGCACAAATGTAACTCATGGCTTTTGTTCAGTTTGACAAGTCATTGTTGATGGACTCTCTGGCTCTCTTGAAGAGAGCACTGAGTGAAAGGAGTTACTGTCTCTCTACAGTGAGTGCCCTTCTGGAGGCCTTCAAGTCAGAGTCCACCTTCCTGTAGGTCAGGGTGTCCCTCTTGCCTACAGACTTTTCACATGGCCACCATTAGTGCTTTCTAGCGGGTCTGAAATGGTTTAAGGGAGCACGTGGCCCTTTGTCTGGGCCTTTGATTGATAGGCTCACGGGGCTCACCAAGCAGGGCAGTAAGGGACTTTGTTTCAGTCCCAGGTGAGGCTGGAGGGCTGCTCAGTTCTGAAGTGGAAATTTCTCTACCCTCAGCCTTTCTTTTCCTATTCTCCACCTCCTCACTCTAGACCGCCAGGGCCAGCCTTGCAAGGTGAAGGCAGAAGAGGGCTGCGGAGGACCCGGTGGGGTTTTATTGCTTAAGTGCTTGTGCGGGGGAGGTGGAGTGGGGAAGCAGGTTTGGAGGAAGCAGAGTAATTGACACCTGGACAGCCAGTTATTCACAAACTCTAGGAAGCAAAAATGAAAAAAGCCCCTTTGTCTCAAGCCTGTGTCTCCCCTGTCAGGGCTGAATGTGCCCGTGATAATTGCAGCTGAGGTGAGGCTCTGGGTGTTAGGACTTCGTTTACCACCCCACCCCCTTTCCCTTTGTCTTTTAGACCATGCCTCAGAGCCTTCTGGTTTCTTCATTTGCTATTCTTCTTCTTTTTATAAGTAATAATTAAAATCGCGGACACTTCTGTTTCCTTGGACTTTTCTTTGGATGGCTTCCCTTCTTCATTTTAGGTGGTGACAATGTTTAGATGCAAGGGCTCCCCGAAACCCTGTATCCCTAATAGCTCTCAGTACTGCAGCATTGAGTGAGGACCGTGTCTGCTGACTCTAGGTGTAAAAAGATGTGCCTATGAGGAGACAGCGGAGGAGGAAGCCCACCCAACCTGCTTTACAGAGCAGTGCCTAAAGGTCTCAATTCAAACTACATCTCATGTGTGTGTGTGTGTGTGTGTGTGTGTGTGTGTGTATGTGTGTACACAAAAGCAATTGTATGTATGTATGTGCATGTGAGTGTACCTGTATATGTGTGTGTGTACACAAAAGCAATTGTGTGTATGTGTGTGCATGTGAGTGTACCTGTGTGTGTGTGTGTGTGTGTGTGTGTGTGTACTCAAAATACAATACAAAGCAAGGCACATCAGTGCTGCTTAGAAAGAAGTAGTAACAGGTCAGGCTGCAGGGGTTCTAAGTTCCCTCTCATCACCGGCATCTGTGGATAGGATCAACAGCAAAGAACAATTAGAAGGAAGTAGAATTTTTTTTTAAACTCAAAGAATTTCATCAAGCACAAACTGGGTAGGCTGTCCCTGGAGCAATCGATAGTTGACCATTCTTTCTCTGAGCACACTCTTAGGATGAAGGCTGCGTCCACACTTCCCAGCAAGTAGGGAGCTTGCAGACTGTCCCTTACCCCTGTCCCCAGAGGCTCAGGTAGCATGCTAATATACTGCATGGCCATTTTAGATTGTGCACTTGGCAGATTGTCATTTTGTTTTCTCAAAACCAGATCCTGAGAGGAACATGAACTTAATCCAGGCCATAAATCGAGTTCTAATACATGGCGAGAGGCTTAACCCTTCTCTTGCCCGCTCTCTCCCCTGTAGATCTCTGAGCTCTGCCTTATGCTTCCAATACCTTTTTCTTTTCTTTTCTTTTCTTTTCTTTTCTTTTCTTTTCTTTTCTTTCCTCTTCTTTTCTTTTCTTTTCTTTTCTTTTCTTTTCTTTTCTTTTCTTTTCTTTTCTTAAATCAATAGGTCTCAAAAAGGCAAACCATAGAGCTCATACCATTTATATATACACATATATATCAATTATATATCAATTATATATATATATATATATATATATATCCATATACATTTATGGAAAGAGAGAGGCTGATAAAGAGGAAAGAGATTCTTTGACAAATTGGTCTTCTTAAAAAATGTTTATGGTAAAGAAAAGGGAGGGGGAACTGGTGGGAAGAATGCCACTTTGTTCTAGAAAATCTCCCTTTGTTTGCATTTTCCCCTCCTCCAATTAAGGAGCTTCCTTCTTTTACTGTTATTAATATGCTCCGCCCCTCTGCCCTCAGCCTTTAGGTGTGGAGGACCAAAGCCTCCGCCCTTCCCAGAAGCTGCTCTGTGGCACCAGCTGAAGCAGAGCTCTTGGGGTCAGAGCACAGTGCCATCTCCACACCACACAGCCTGCTCAGAGGGCTGTGCGTCGGAGGCAGGTGTCTCATCCCTCGGCGCATCCTAGGAAGGAGAGTTCTAGTTGTCTACTTAGCTATCAACATCCGTTCTTTCCTGTGTACCTTGAAATGCGGAAAACACACATTTTAATGTCTCTAAGCAGAGGGGATGCCTTTAAAGGCTTAGAGAGGGCAGCATTATTCAAAAATATACGGTCACTCTCTTCAGGACTTGTGCCTTCTCAACACAGGTATGGGATGTCGTCAGAATCTTCAGAGTCAGTGTGACACGGATGTGCTGGTTAGGTTTTTTTTTTGTTTTTTTTTTTTTTTTTTTTTTTTTTTTTTTTGTCAACTTGACATAAGCTAGAGTCATCTGGAACTTTAATTAGGCAATTACCTCCATAAGATTGCCAATAGGCAAGCCTGTAGGGCCATCTACTATGGGTAGTTTACCCCGGGGCAGGTGGTCCTGGGTGGTATAAGAAGACAAACTGAGCAAACCATGGAGAGGAAACACTTAAACCTCTACCCTACCCTCCGTAGCCTCTGCATCAGTTCCTCCACCCTCCATAGTCTCTGGGTCAGTTCTTGCTTCCAAGTTCTTGCCTTGAACTTTTGACTTAGCTTTTCTCAGTTATTGACAATAATCTGTAAGGTGTACAAAAAAAAAAAAAAAAAAAAAAAAAAAAAAAAAAAAAACTTTTCCACCCCACCTTTTTTTCCCATGGTGTTTTATCACAGCAACAAAAAACAAGCTAGAACAGAAGGGTTACAAGCTAAAGGCACTAAATGAACATGCTTTCAAAGCAGTGGGTTGACATTTGATGCCCGTATGAACATGGTCATTACTTAAACTCTCTGTCTCAATATCCCCATTGGTAAATAGGGATAAGAGACGACAACATGGGGAGGAACTGGGTATAATCAAAGTGTTCTGCGTACATGTATGAAAATGTCATAACGATGTGGCACAAAGAGGGATTATCACCTTTGAGTTTCATACCTCCTGACACCTTGTACCTCGAATATGACTACATCGGTTCTAACGTCCATTTCTTTAGACAGCCCAGTGAAATACTGAAACCCAGATCTAGGTGGCCTCCTTCTGGCGTCTTAAGTATGTCATTTAGTAATGTCACCCAACCACATAGCTAGGAAGAGCTTCAAGGTAGACACCCATCTCTGTTGCGTTTGCTGATGTGGAGGAAGCGGCACGTGTTTCCCTGTCTCACATAATTATATTATACAATTAGTCTACCCAAATAAAAACATGAATGGACCTAGTGTTTTGTTTTGTTTCTTTTTTTTTTTACCATTAATATGTAATGAAGTTTTGGAAATGAGGATGAGAATTGTGACGCTTGGCTCAGAATGCTTTGAGAGAATTTGATTGGCTAATATGAGCAATGAGCATAGCTTTTGCTGCTGGCTGCAGTGAGGACACTGCGAGGCACAGCTGAGCTACTGATGCTATCCCTCTCGTTTCTCTCCTAATAATCTTAATTTTTGATGAGTTGACTTGACATTTGATTAAAGATTTAATTTGGATCGGTGACACTATAGGCTGTGATAGGGTCAATTTGGAAAAGTTGAATCCCTTCTAGGTACTCAGAACAGAGGGTAGTTAATGCCAGAATTCACAGTACATGGTGTGTGTGTGTGTGGGGGGGGTGAGGTGTGTGGGGTAGAAGAGGGGAGAAGCCACACAGGAAGTGGTGATTCAACTCAGAAATTAACCAGAGCAGAGGCTGTTGCCCCACTTAGGCCTGGAGAAACCCAGAGAAAGGCAGTGTTACGGAACCCAGGGTCTGCAGGAAGACAGCTAGAGGCGCAGAGGACACACAGCCATTACTATAAACTGCTAGCTAAGGCAGACAGACTTACCCAGGGCCCTCTATTCTCTGACACTGGACTCTCTCTCTCATTGACTGGCCTGCAGCCTCGCGTGAGTGGAACAGGGAAACACGTGCCACTTCCTCCACATTAGCAACCTCAACAGAGATGGTGGCTACCTTGAAGCTCTTCCTAGCTATGTGGTTGGGTGACATTACTAAATGACATACTTAAGACGCCAGAAGGAGGCCACCTAGATCTGGGTTTCAGTATTTCACTGGGCTGTCTAAAGAAATGGACGTTAGAACTGATGTGGTTTTATTCGAGGTACAAGGTGTCAGGAGGTATGAAACACAAAGCTGATAATCCCTTTTTATGCTACTTCTTTTTCTTCCCTTTCTTCTAGAATGTTCTTACAATCGTGAATTAAAATATGGGAATTACAATATGCAAATTAAAAACTCACAGTAATAAATTGCTTCTCTGTGACCAAAATTGCTGAAAAAACAAAATCTAAAGGCTCATAGTTTCCTAGGCTTTCAGATCATCACAGAAGGTCATCACAGCTTGTGGTTGTGAGACTCTTTAGTAGTCTACTCATGTCTTGGCTCAGAAGCCCAGAAAAAGGCAGGAATTAGGGGCCAAGTAGAACTTATGAAGAAGCCCTCCCCCAAGTTCCTAGAACCTCCCAAACCAGCTGGGAACCAAACATTGAAAACATGAGCTTGTGGTGGGACATTTTGGATTCCAACCATAGCAGTTGCTCAAAGGCTCCATTCTTAACTCACCCGTGCTGGCTGTGTGAAGCCATTACTGTTCATGGTGAAAGAAAGTAATTTTGCATTTGTGGACTCCCAACAGTGATTCTTTGGTGCATTAAAGAGATAAATAGCATCTTTGCCTCCTCTACAGAGTTGCTTTCATAGAGGGCTGTCTCTTCAAAATGTTACCAGTCTTAAGTACAAACGGGCAGTCGATCAAGATTCAAGCTGGTCTCTGCTTTAATTGCCCAACCAGCTTCTTGGCTTCATCCCTCTGTCCTAGGCCATAACACAGTTTCTCACAAAGCGCCGGGCTCTGGCTCTCTTCCCAGCACAGGCTGGGCTCCCTAGCCATTTCATTACCAGAAATTACAGTGATCATCTGCCTAACTGGGAACAGCATTATCTGAAACACAATTGGAAATAAACGGAAAGTATAGGTGGCCCCGGGGTAGCTAATCAGAAATGTGACTGGCTAGAGTATCACATCACATCTGAGAAACATCACAGGTCCTTGTCTTGGTCTAAGCACCCCGATTGCCACCAGCCTAGCTGGGAAGAATAAAGCAGTTGTAGTATCTTCAGAGGCATTGTGCTGGGCAAGGACAGAGGGCTGAAGACTGAGGCTCTTCTTTCTATGACCCGTGATGTGATTTGACTCCAAGTCAAGAATTCTTCCCCAGTGGGAAAAGGAAAATAATGTGAAAAAAGTGGAACCACTCATGTCCAGAATAATACGTGGCAATTTAATGACGTAGCAGGACACATGCTTCAAAAGATAAAGCTAGGGGAGTTTTTCCAGAAGAAACCAAGCATTAGAATCCAACTGTTCCAGTACCTGCAAATAAGTGTGTTTGTATGGGGTGGAATGAGCCATGGAGAAGGTCCTAGTAAAAGGTCACCAACTGTGCCAAGACAAAGTCCCTTCTCTCTAAGGCAAAACAAACACACTGAGAAAAGGATTGATTGCACACTCGTCATGGGAACAAGATCGCCCCAATGTGTGTTGTCTGTGGTCACCATCTCAGTAATGAAGTCATGTGATGGTTGGTGGGTCTTTTGATGGATGTTTTATTCAAGCTAAGTGAGCCGGAGGGCCACGTAGTGAGACACCTAAGTGAGCTGCCATTTCCTATGCACTGACTAGGAGGAGTAAGGACCTAGACTGTCAGTGCCTAATGATGCTCTAGGTTCTCTCCCATAAGGCTTGTGAGAGCAGATAGAAGTTGCATTTTGTAGCTGGCGTCGGTGGCAGGAACTAAGAGGAACATTTCTGGACATCAGTGATGGCTGGTAAGTTAGTCAGACTTGTGACAAGAGAAATCATGAGGAAGAATAAAAAGAAGATTTAGCTTTGATTGGCACTCTCCATACGTTAAATATCAGAGATGCGCCCCCAAATGATTTGCAGCCTTTGACAATGATGTTCTAGGAAAAAGAGCAAATATTGACATTTCAATAATGTTTGCCCAGCAGTCAGTGAGGGGTATACAGCATTCTGGGTATCTATGTTACCGGAATCAATTAGGAAAACAGAGAATTGTTATCCTCCGATGAGAAACACATGGTGACTGCTGAAATTACAGATAACATCGGCTCTGCAAACCATTTCTGAAGTCACAGGTCTGTCATGAGTTGCCATGTATATGTGTGTGAGGACTCCGACTGAGAATCCAGTCTTACCTCAGCTCTGCCTGTGGTACTGTCTGTTCCACATCCCTGTCTCCCATTGGCAGTTTCCATCCTGTACAACTAACTTCTGCCCTCACTCTTGTCCTCCCTCTCTCTTGCCTTCTTCCTTCCTTTCCTCAGCCCTTTCTGTCTTCTCCCTAACTGGGAACAGCACTATCTGAAACGCAATTGGAAGTGACCAGAAAGAGTATAGGCGACCCCCGGGACAGCTAATCAGTGGTGTGACAGCTGACAGATTCTTCCTCCTGCTCCCATCCCTCTGCCTTCATTCCCACCCCATCTCCCTTCTTCCCCCTTCCTCTCTCTCCCTCCTTTCCTTCATCTCCTTTTTCCTCTTCTTCCTTTCTCCTCCCTCCCTTCCTCCCTCTCTCTCCTTCCTTCTCTCCCTTCTTTCCTTTCTTCCTTCTTTTCTCTTTTGCTTTACACATTTGTAGAGAACCTACTTTGTGCTAGGACCATTATTTTAGAACGAGTGAACTCTGTTGGCAAAGGAAGGAGGTTATAAAAAATAAAAACCATGCCGGGTGTGGTGGCGCACGCCTGTAATCCCAGCACTTGGGAGGCAGAGGCAGGCGGATTTCTGAGTTCGAGGCCAGCCTGGTCTACAGAGTGAGTTCCAGGACAGCCGGGGCTACACAGAGAAACTCTGTCTCAAAAAAAAAAAAAAAAAAAAAAAAAAAAAAAAAAAAAAACCACCAAAAAATAAAATAAATAAATAAAAATAAATAAAAACCACAAAGTAAAACGTTTTTATTGATAAAGAGCCTCCCATACAGCAGAAAGAAAATGGAAAGTCCTGAGATGTACAAGAGTTCCTTCTTATTCAAGTGAGATATTCTAAAACATGCAGTAGGCACCTGAAACCACAGGTAGTACCAAGCCCTGTGTATATTATGTCTTTCCTGTATGTGTGTGTAAATACTATATATGTATACATAAATATACACACTGTGTATATGTGTATATATAGTATGTATATATAGTATATATGTATATACAGTATGTATGAATATACAGTATACATATGTATATATGATAAGCTTTAGTTTACAAATTAGGCAGAGCAAGAGATTAATGATTGGAACTAATGATAACAGACCATTAAAACAACGGACTACAATAGAATTGTAAGTCACATTATTCTAGTTCTTTGAGGACATTATTAAATAAAATAAAACATTCTTGAGCAGAGGCCCTGTGTTACCCAGGACAGTCTGACAACTGAGACAGCTCCCAAGGGACCAATGGATAGGTAACACACACACACACACACACACACACACACACACAGCTTTAGGTGTGCTGGCCCACGGAGTCATTCAGGTAGGAAGAGGCCAGACAGTGGAAATTTCATCCCAACCACAATTCAAGAATTGCTTATTTCCAGAACTTCCCACTTCATACTTCCAGACCATGATGGACAGCCAGTACCTGAAGCTACAGGAAAGAGAAACCTCAGTTAAGTGGGGGTGGATGACGTCTTCTTAGCCGTGTTCTCTGTCTTCCTGGGAGTGTCAGCTGCTCCTTGGCCTCTAGGTGATTGCTTCTGTTTTCCTGTCTTCCTCACCTCTTACCTCTCTCCCTGCTTTTCATTGTAATTATTATTTAAAAGTCCTGACAGGATGTCTTAGGTACATCTATATCCGTGAGAATGCCACACACTAAAGACCACTTTCCCATTTTACTCAGGCTATTGTTTGGGGGCATTGTCTCTCTCTTTTCACCTCTTTCTCTTTTCTTTTCTCCTGCCTTTTTCCCAGACAGATTTGAACTTCCTTGAAAGTAAGGATATACTGATTTGTCTCACTTTTTTTTTTCATTAAATTTCTCTAAATAGCTAATATACCAAGGGGACGGTAGGAGGATTTGTATAATAAATGCTGACTCAGACTGAAGTTTGGATCCTAAGTTTGTTGAGGTAAGTTTGCCCACTTGCGTGATGTATTCTTGGTTGCTGTCCTGGTTGTCATATATAGTCAGTGTGTCCCAGGAAGCTGAATTTTAAAAGTACTGTTAATCTTGGACCCTGCACTGCCTTCTGTTCTACTGCCTTCGGCATATCAAAACTCATCCCATGAAGTAGCTGTGAGCGTCCATTGGCAAACGCAGCTCAGATACAAGGATTTTTAAAGCAAAGGGTAAATATGTCCCGAGCAGGCAGGCTGGTTGAGGCTCGTGGAGATCATGAATTCCTCTAAGATGGTCCTGCAGAGCCAGCTCACGATAGCTGGAGACTCTGGGGAGAGCCCCCAGCCTAAGCTTTTGAGGATGGAGAAAGGTTTTGTTCGTTTGGATTTGATTCGTTTTTTTTCCTTGTTCCTCCTCTTTTATGTTAGGGAAGGAGGGTCTGGGCATCACTGGGGGTCAGGGAGAGGTGTGTGTAATCCTGAGCCTGCAGGGTCTGGGGTCACAGCTCTGGCCAGGCAGCCTCCTACCTGCTTAGATGAAGAGGGTTTTCACAGCAGGGGGTGGTGCCACAGCGCTAGCATGGTTGCTAAGGATGTCATTATCACTCTGATTGCAGGAACCGGTGAGTTAATTGGCATGACCTCATTCAGGCCCTAGGGGCTTACCTGTTCACAAATTATACAGGAGGCAAAAAGTTGATCTTTTTATAGTGTCAGGAGGCAGCACCTGTTAACATTTAACAGGAGGGTTGAGAGAAGAGGGGTGCGCAGTATTCATCTACCTGTTATCTTCCTCTCACCCCCAGGGGCTTCCTCCTCACTGGATAGTCTCAAGGCCTATCCTTCCAAGACTTCCTTCCTGGTTGTTTCCTTTGTTCCCTCCAGAGGAAGCGGGATTTCTTTTTTTTTTTTTTCCTGGTGGGAAAATCAGCCATTAAACTGAGGAAGGCTTGAGGAAATGAACCGAAATGTCTTATAGGAAGAAAAATAGCACTATGAAGATGAAAAGGAACCTGGGATAATGGAGATTGATCGCTCGATCCATCTATGGCCTCAAATAAAACTGATCGGATTTAGCATGTTAGGTTACAGTTAAAAAGCTTCGTTGTTTCGGTTGGGGTAATACAGTTTCAGATTTTCACGGGAAGCCATTTATTTATTTTTGCATTTGTGAGTCATTTAGTCATTCCCTTGTGAGTGAGAATACATTATTTCCCTGCCCCCTGCTGTTAGGCGTTCTATTAATACCACACTAGTTGAAATAAATGGAGCAGGAGAAACTGTTTGGTGGTGAATTTGTTTTTCAAAAAATTTTTTTCGTACTGCTATTTTGGTAAGTTGGCTTCCCAACCCCTCCTGTGGTTTAAAGAGTGGTAACTTCTCACCCTTTTGCTTCCCTGCCTCATGGTTTTGTGTGTGTGTGTGTGTGTGTGTGTGTGTGTGTGTATTTCCTGCTTGTGTTCCAATATTGACAGCACCAAGGCCGTGGGAAGCCTTACAACCCAGGACGCGCACGCAGGAGAGTCAGCCTGTGGTAAAATACCCCACCGAGCAGGAGTGTCAGAAATTACCAACAAATTGATAGTTTTCTTGAGCACAAGTCCTCATGCCTCTCCTTTGAACTCTGCCCCAAAGGAAACTCCAGCTTCATAAACAGGGAGGGTTTGGTTCTCCAGGTCAGAGGGAAACGGCCAGGGTCGTGTTTTCCCAGCGTCCACGCAGGGCATTTTCAAATCACCGCGACTGAGCTCAAGCACTACGCCCTTCGCTCACGCGCCATGGCAGTACGGCTGAGCGAGACATAATGTCCTTGTTGTTCTGGACGGCTAATTACGATCAGTAATTGTTTGGGGGCACTGCACGCAGTGTAGGATAAAGACAGTTTTTTATAATCTTTTTTTCAGGGAGGAGGGCTGATTCCGCTCTCAGTCTTGAACCACATCTGCCCACGAGGCTTATTTGCCAGGAAGCCTCTGAGGACGCGTTTTCTCAAAAGCCTGTGGCGGACCCCAGAGAAGCACCTGGGCCTCACGCCACGCCATGCCCTGCCTGGAGAAGGTCAGGCAAATCCTGGAATTACTCACTCGGCTTTCACATCCTTGACTGCTCTGATGAGGATGGGGGAGGGGAGTAGTAGAACGTGTCCATCTCTGGCCAGGGGGAGGGACAAGGGGACGCACGAGGGTATTCTGTTCTATTTGCTCCTTTCCCAGAAACCTTGAGAAGTGACAGAGAAAGGTAAGCTAGGGATACATGTCTCTCTCTCTCTCTCTCTCTCTCTCTCTCTCTCACCCTCCCCCCTTTCTTCCTCTTCACCACTTGCAACAGAGAGTCAATAATAGCGAAGATAATTTATGTTTAGGCAATGTAGGGAGTGAAGGCAGAGTAAAGGCCATCCTTTGCATATCTAAGTATTTTGCTTCCTTTAAGGTTGTAAACTAGTACATCCATAAGCTTGTATAAAGTGGCCTCACCTGAGACTGACACACAGGTCATGGAGGCTCAGAAAAACAATGTGAGTTCTCCAGGGCCGCAGGTCACACACTCTGGGCTGCTGAGACTAAATCTGAGACGTCCATCACCGGCTGCTGTGCTCCTGAGGCCCCAGGGTGCTTGCTGCACAGGTGGCGTCAGATCAGGACAGCACGCTAGGGAAAGGGTGGCAGGCAGGAGCCCGAGCAGCCTCCGGGTTCGCCTTGCATCTTGGCCGGGATGGTGAGCTTGCTGATTTCTTTCACTTGTTTTATGAAACCAATAAAGTCAAGTGAGCGAAACGCTTTCCTGGCAGATCTGGGTGTGTTCTAATTGGCCGGTAGATGGAATTCCCGTCATTGCTAGGGAGTAATCCACCCACTCTAATCCCCTGAAGGTTACCTGGTAGATTTACGAGGCATAGACAGGGCTAGGGGTTGAGGCTTAGCTTCCTAAAGCCATTTTCTTTGATTGGGGTAGGGGGATGGTAAGATCTTTTGCAGTTCATGTCCTACCTACATTCTTAAAATTTTCATTAAAGTTCTTAGACCTCTCAGGGCGGGCTTCTTCATCGAGCTGCTCCCTTCGCTGGGAGGCCAGTTCTAATGGTCCCTTGTCCCAGCCTCTCTCAAGGTTGGTTAATGGAATTGAATCAAAGCCCCAGAAGCCCCATTCCCAAGGCCACCACGACTGTGCGCTAGGCTGGGGACAATGAGGGTAGCCTTGGCTGGCTGTGACTCTCACAAGCAAATGTCACAGAGTGGAGCTGGCAGGAGGAGTGTGCCTTGGCTGACACCACCACGCTGTGGGGACCATTGGAAAAAGGGAAAGAAACAATATAAGAGTTTTAGTTCTCATTGTGCAAGGGTTGGTCTTTGACTTAGGGTCAAATCATTGCGTGTGCAGGTTTTGAATCTTGATCAAATTATTTAACCTTGGTGCCTTAGCTCCTTCATATATATATGAAGAAAAGATATGATGAATACCTAACTTGAAAATTTATTGTGAGGACTCTGTCCTGTTATTTATGTGGTACACATTTGCAGAGTATGAAACATCATCAGTACTTAGGTAATGTTAGCTGAACAGCCTTCCTCCCCACACCTGTGTCTTCAATTGTCCAGCCATACTGCGTATGCAATGGTTAGTATTCACTGTCAACTTGACCAGAATCGGAGTCACCTCAGAGACATGCCGCAGGGCATGTTTATGACGGTGTTTCCATAAATGTTGACCTGTGAGGGAAGACCCACCCGTAAAGTAGATTGCTTCACCCCATGGGCTACAGACTGAATAAGAGGGGCAAGGAAAGAAAGAAAGAAAGAAAGAAAGAAAGAAAGAAAGGAAGGAAGGAAGGAAGGAAGGAAGGAGGGAAGGAGGGAAGGAGGGAAGGAGGGAAGGAGGGAAGGAGGGAAGGAGGGAAGGAGGGAAGGAGGGAAGGAGGGAAGGAGGGAAGGAGGGAAGGAGGGAAGGAGGGAAGGAGGGAAGGAGGGAAGGAAGCTGTGTGCCACCACTCATCCCTCCCTTTCCTTCCTGCCTACCGTCACATAACGATAGGCTACGTTGTGCTACACCTACCCAGCCAACATGGACCCTTCCTCTCCTGTGGAAACAAGTAACTCCCTCCATCCTCAAGCTGCAGTGGCCAAGTGTTTTGTCAGAGCAATGAGAAAAGTAAATAATATAATAAAATGTGGGGGAAATAGGGATAAAATGTGGTTGAGTTTTTGTTTGTTTGTCTTTACGATGCATTGTGGGTGATTCTTCTCAACAGCATCCGTCGAAGCTGCAGAGAGATCCCTAATGCAAACTGGGCTTAGTAACTCGCAAAGGGGCAGACTTGCTTCCCAACGCTGCCGTCCTGCCCCGGTTAACATAAAATAAGACCATATCATGGAATCTAATACAACGTCGTATGGGTGATGGGTTTGACATTATTAAATAAATATTTTCGAGGACCCATGCAGCCCCCATATGTTTTTAGTGTTTTGGCAATTTTGTGGTAAAAAGGGGAAAATCCATTTTGGTGATGTCAAGACAGGATGCTTGAAAAAAAAGAAAGATAGATAGAAAAAAGAAAGAAAGAAAGAAAGAAAGGAAGGAAGGAAGGAAGGAAGGAAGAAGAAAGAAAGAAAGAAAGAAAGAAAGAAAGAAAAAGAAAGAAAGAGATGCCAGCGCCTTGCTTACATTATGTCCTAGCATGTTTTTCAGTGACAACTCCCCTGCCTATATAAAGCACATCCGCTGTAGCGGGCTGCAGCAAGCGACAGCCCTACTGCTTGTCATCACTGGAGAAGTTAAGGCAGAGGGTCAAAGATGACACTATGAAGGGCTGAGCAGATTAGCTAGCTTCGTTGGCAAAGTGTTTGGCCACAGAGGCATGAAGACCCAAGTTTAGATTCTCACTAAGCATGTAAAACTCCCCAGCCTGTTGGTGCACACTTGTAATTCTGGCACCGAGGCGTCGGGGATAGAGAAACCTTGGAGTTTGCGGCTACCTACTCTTGCCGAATCAGTGAACTTCAGTCTTAGTCAAAGAGTCTGTGTTTAAAAAAAAAAAGTGAAGTGTGATGGGGGAGGAGGATTGACATTGGCCTCTGACTTCTACATTCATACATGTGAATGTGTACCACACATGGTACACACATGGACATGCATATACCATGGAAGGGGGAGAGAAGGGACGGGGGAGAGAAGGGACACCATGAAAAGGTGGACCCTAGGGGCCAGCAGCTAAATAGCATCGAGTCTATCTAGGGGAAGAGAGTGGGCCCCAGACAGACTCCTCCCTGACAAAGGGAGGGGCAGCAAACGCCTCATCCGGGTCCTTGTTCTAGAGAAGCTATTAAACAAGTATTAAAGACAAGGGCTTGGACCTTAGGTTAAAAAGCCAGCTTCCAGT
This sequence comes from Apodemus agrarius, assembly GCA_964023405.1. Taxonomy (NCBI): domain Eukaryota; kingdom Metazoa; phylum Chordata; class Mammalia; order Rodentia; family Muridae; genus Apodemus; species Apodemus agrarius. The sequence goes on along the minus strand of OZ030014.1, from coordinate 64,416,472 downwards.
GCTGGAGAACAGATGGGGGCCAGATCTACAACCACAGTGACAAGAAGATGGGGCATGTGAGACATGGGAAACCACCCATGACTTTAGATACAAACTCCAGCTTTGGCTAGGTTAGGACACAAATCCACCAACAAACCCGTAAGAAGGATAGAATTATGCTCGCGATCATTTTTCTTTTTCTTTTATTTTTTTTTTAAAAGATGTATTTACTTTATTTATATGGTTGCACTGTAGCTGTCTTCAGACACACCAGAAGAGGGCTGGGAGCCACCATGTGGTTGCTGGGAGTTAAACTCAGGACCTCTGAAGAGCTGAGCCGCCTCTCCAGCCACTCCCGGTCACTTTTCAAAGGAGGAACCCAAGATTTCGGGAATGCTGTGCCCATCTGGCTCCAGAGCCGTCCTCAGCCACTGCTCCAGCTTCGCAAGCAGAGCTTCCACACATCGTTTAAGGGCTTGGCTGCCCTAGAACCTGGGACGTGATTGATCTGGGTCCTTGTTCTAGAGAAGCTATTAAACAAGTATTAAAGACAAGGGCAAGAGAGATGCAGTCCCAGTGGTAGGGCAGGAGGGATTAGGCCTGATCTGACACTAACTATATACTCTAGTGTCCCTTGGAGAAGGGCATCTCAGCTCTTCCTAAGAAACAGTCGATTATGCTTCATCTGGTCGGAGTTGAGACCTTGGAATTTTGGCTCAGCCTTGTTTTAACCCAGAGATTCCCCTGGGGACCTGCTAAGTTCTGACACCCACCCGGAGAAAGCCTGTCTGCTCCAGCAGGAGCCAAGACCCATCTGCTCATCAGCAGGTCCGAGTGAAGGTCCAGAGAGAAGCACACGGGAGTCGTCTGCAGACCTCTGTCTAACGTCTTCTCTGAAAGGTGACCTGTATGGATTGAGGAACTGCTGTGTGCTCTCTCGGGCCCTTGGTTCTAATGCTGATGGCACAGTAAAGTTCCTGATACTGTAGCCAAGTAGTAAGAACTAGGTGGCTTAGAACACCCAGATTTATTGTCCTACAGTTGCGAAAACTATAACAAATGAGATGGCAAGGCCACTTTCTTTCTGAAAGTCGTGGCGGGAGGACCTGTGCCTGGCGTGCCTCTTGCCAGCAATCCTTGACGTTCTGTGGCTTATAGGGTCATTCCTTTAACTTCTGTTTTCATAAGACGTTCGTCTGCATCTCTAGTCTGTCTCCTACCAGTGCCTGTGTCCTAGTTCACTGTGGTGCGGAGGATACAACTTAGGTCTCTGTGCCTGCTAGCTAAGTACTCCATCCCTGAGCTGTACCCACAGCCTAACTTCTCCTTCTACTACCAGACACACTAAAATACAACCTACCCATTGACCTTATCTTAATGTAATTGTGTATGTAAAGATTCTACTTCTAAAGCTGGTAGTAGTGGCACACACCTTTAATCCCAGCACTTGGGAGGCAGAGATAGGCAGATCTCTGAGTTTGAGACCAGCCTGGTCCATAGAGTGAGTTCCAGGGCAGCCAGGGCTACCCAGAAAAAACCCTGCTTCAAAAAACAAAACAAAACAAAACAAAACAAAATAAAACAAAAATCCTATTTCTAAAGAAGATCATGCTCTGAGGTATTGGGGGTTTGAGCCTTTGGGGAGTCCAGTGAGGAATACAATTTAGCTTATAACATGCAGAAGTTCTCTAATAAATACTTTCTCTTCACAGACAAGGGGGAAAAAAGGTTTAAATTTACTGGGCTAGTGAGTGGGGGAGTTCAAGTGTCAAAAACAAGAAACAAAAACAAAATAAGAGCCCAACTCTGCAGGACTGGACACATCTCCTACTGACACCAGACAAGGCAGATGGGGGAGGAGCTAGGTGAGATGGAGACGGGGGGGGGGGGAGGGGCGGGGCTATGAATGGGATGAAAAGTGAATAAATTGATTAATTAATGGAGAAAAAATAAAACCAAGGAAACAAAACAAACAAAACAAAAACCCAAAATGAACCTACCTACGCTCTGTTCTCTTTCCCTTCCAGTTTCCAGCACACTACCTTTATCACACAAGAAGTGTCCTTGGTTTCTTAAAGGACAAGCTACCTTTTAAAGGATGTGAGTGTTTGCTTGTGACTTTCTCAGTCTAGCTACTGGTGCCAATTCACACCCGTCTCACACCCGTGCTTTAAAGAAGCCGCCCGGACTTGCTACTTGCTGAATAAACAGGATAAGAACCCCACTCTCGGCAGGGGTGTCCAAGATAAGTAGAACGCATTTATCTGGGCATCTCTAAAGATGAGTTACAGGAGGTCTAGACTCCTCAGGAAAGGCCTTCATATTGCATGGACAGCAGGTGCCACCTGATGTATTCTACCTCAAGAAGGTTTATTTGCTGTACAGAGAGTCAGGTGTGGAGAGATAGTCTCGTGTTGGCACCTGAGACCTCAAAATGGAGTATGTGGCCTGAGGCGACACATGTAACCCCTCGACCTCACCGTCTGGGACCTCCAGGAAATGGTGCCCGCTCTCCCAAAGCGTCGCTTTCCTGCCTTTGAAATCGCTTAGACGGGTTTGGCAAGTAGAAATGCTACATTGACATCAGTTAACTGAAAATAATTGATGTTCATAGAATAGTATTCTTAGGGAGTCCAAAGTTCTCATGGTTTATCTCTGTTCCCAAGCCCCTGGAACTGGATGGATTGACCTGGGAGTGGGCCAACATTACTTCTTTCTGTTCTTTTTTCAGTGAAAATCTGATTCTACCTGAACCTGAGCACTGGGTTAAGGGACGCTTAGGGATTAACTCCCATCAGTCTTTTGAAAGGGACCGCGATCCCTTATCAACGTTCCCTTTGAATCCCTTCTTTGATAAAGCCTAGCCCTGCGTCTCCGGTTCTCTCCTGTAGTTTTACTGCTTCATCCGAGTTATTTAATTATATTGCTTTCATTACCCTTTCCTGTCTGGCTTTCAGATATCCATGTAATTATCAGATTAACTCCTATGTAAAATTCTTGTTTGTGGTTTTCCTTCCAATATGCTAAATATACATCTAGTGGCAAAGAGCTGGCACTAGTACTTTAAACAGCCCAAAATAGAAGAGAGCCAGATGTGTGTGTCTCCTCTGTGCTCTCTGTGCTCTGTGTTAGGACTGCAGAGCAGCGGGTTGGGGGGGGTACCTCAGAGGTAGCTTGTTTGTATGGGACCCTGGGTTAACTCTCTAATACTGGACACACACACACACACACACACACACACACACACACACACACACAGAGAGAGAGAGAGAGAGAGAGAGAGAGAGAGAGAGAGAGAGAACCCCAAACTTTAGAGTCTTAGATATTGTTTCTGTTACTTGGAAGATCACCCCTTCACAGCATGACTTTGCACAACCGGTCCTATTCATATTTATTAACAAGCAGCATAGTGACAGGCTTAGAATAAAGCGGAACATATAAGCCCATTGCCTCTAACCAGTAGGAAAATGACTTGTTACAATTAGTTGATGCGCCACCTCTGACGTTCCGCCTGGACTTACTGCTTGCTGAAGGTTCATGCCCTTCTTAATATCTCTATTACTTTAAAAAGGAGATGGAGAGAGATCTGGAGCTGCCTGGCTTGCGCAGGAATGTTTTTAAGCTGCTCATTTCCTGGCAATCAACTCTCTGGCCAGAAACGTAGTTATTTGATAGAGTGTTTAATCCTCAGATCATGGCCGCTGAACGGAACGAAGAGGAAACAATCTCTCTTACACAAATGCCGTTGTGCACTCATCTGCAGCAGGCGTGTTAGAACCAACGGACTATCCTTCTGCATCCATGCCGTCCTCCTGCTGTGTATCAATCCATAAACGGCCTTGTGTGCCTCGAGTCTTGTGTGCCCGTTGCTGCCAGGCCTCTTTGGGAACTTGAAAACAAAGTTTCCGATCAGAATACCTTCTAAAGCTGTAGGAAGAAACGTTTGAGGGGCACGGCTGTTGTTTATCAGTATTCATGTCCAGTAGCCACGGTTCACGGGATGCCGATGTCCTTGAAGGCTCTGCTTTGTCCAGGTTACTGTGTTAGTAATTTTTCCCGTTGATTTGGCATTGAGTCTGGTGAAAGAAACTTAAGGAAAGATGATTTGGGCTCAGAGTCTGGAGCTTGGGTCATCATGGCAGCCATGACAGCAAGAACAGCTGGAGCTGTGGCAGCAGTACGTGGAGGAAGGCAGCCTGGGACATTGTGTCCTTAGTCTGGACACAGTGGCTAGGAACTGGGTGGGCTATAAGATTTCAAGAATACCTCCAGTGACCTACCTTTTTCAGAGCAAGGCTCTACGTCACAAAGGTGCCACAACTTTCCAAAACTGTACCATTATCTGGGAGCCATGAGGCTATCAGGGCACCTGACATTAAAACTCATTTCTCTGTTGATCAATACCCTCTGGGAGTTCCATTAATAATGCTTCACAGATCTTTTTAATTCACTGTCAGGGCATTTATTTAGTTTGTATAATAAAGTGCATACTGTTGTCTTACGTTTTGTAAAGTTTTGAAATAGGGATTTGGGAGACGCCTCAATAGGGAAGAGCCCTTGCTGGAAAAGCAAGACCTGAATTCAGATCCCCAGTCCTAACATAAAACCTGGCATTGGCATGGATGTCCATAACCAACACATTGGGGGAAGAGGGTCAGGAGAATCCCAGAAGTCAGCTGGTTATGAACACTAGCTGAAGCAGTGAGCTTTAGGTTCAACAAAAGACTGCTTCAAAAAGGACGGAGAATAATGTTATCTAACATTTTGCTTTGTTCTACACATACACACATACACACACAAATACACATACACACACACTGAAATACACATTCACACACATTCACACACACTCACACATTCACACACACATCCACATACACACTCACACATACACATACACATTCACACACATACACATACACATTCACACACACACACATTCATACACATACATATTCACACACACACTCACACACACACACACTCACATACACATATATACTCACAAACATACCTACATACTCACACACACCTACATATATACACATACACTCAAACACACTCTCATACACTCACACACTCACAGTCACTCACACATACTCACAAACACACACATACTCACACATATACACACACTCACACACCAACTCTCATACACTCACCCACATGCACTCACATACACACTCATTCTACACACTCTCTCCTATACACACATTCTCTCTCTCTCTCTCTCTCTCTCTCTCTCTCACACACACACACACACACACACATACACACACACATACACACACATACACACACACACATACACACACACATACACATAAATACAGAGTTATGAATGAAGAGGGTAAGGTGTTGCTAGAAATCTCAATCTCTCTCTCTCTCTCTCTCTCTCTCTCTCTCTCTCTCTCTCTCTCTCTCTTCTTTTAAACTTTGTATCCCCAATCCTAGTTTGAGATCTATACATTTCTCAGTGAACTTTAGCCTACTGCATGTGAGCCTTGCAGACTGGTGCAGCATGTACTCTTTGAGTAGCACATTTCACAGATTCGCCATGCTAGTGGCTATCTAAGAGGACCCAGATTCTCTGGTGGATGCTTAGCCATTTCTGCTCTTATGATACCTTGATAATGTTGTAACAATCCTCTTTGGGTACATTTGAGTACTTCTCCTCTGAGAAGTCTTTAGAACAGACTCCTTAGAGAATCGCTGAGTCATGATAGTGTCCTCATATTTAATTTCACTAAATGTTCTACAGGATGTTTTCACCAATTTATAATTCACCATCAGTGAAGATGAGAATTTCCCCCATTCCTATCAGCATTTTCTGACTTTGATCAATCCAATGGGTGTATTTTGCAATAATGGTACCTCATTTTGTAAAAGAAACAGAATGTTCTCACAATTCTCTGATTATAATGTATCTTTTGATACATGAGTGCTTGGTAGCTGCTTCAGTTTCCCCATCTGCCGGTTGCCTGCCTGTGTTCTTTGTCTTTTGTTGTTGTTGTTATTGTTGCTGTTTGGCTTTCCTGCCCTTTTCCTGAATGTTTACATAGTTCCTGTGTGTTTTAGAGATCGGTTGCTCATTGCTTTAGTAAGATCTTGCCCTAATACTTTGCTGGTTTGCCTATGGATAAATGAAAGTCTTTTGTCTAGATGTGCTCTGAACCACATTTTTTCAACTTATGTTTCCATAAACATAGCCTTTTCAACAAATGGTGCTGGCTCAACTGGAGGTCAACTTGCAGAAGAATGAGAATTGATCCACTTTTATCTCCTTGCACTAAGCTCAACTCTAAGTGGATCAAGGACCTCCACATAAAACCAGACACACTAAAACTAATAGAAAAGAAACTGGGGAAGACCATTGAGGACATTGGCTCAGGGGGAAAGTTCCTGAACAGAACACCAATTGCTTATGCTCTAAGAGCAAGAATAGACAAATGGGACCTCATAAAATTACAAAGTTTCTGTAAGGCAAAAGACACTGTCAAAAAGACAAATCGGCAACCAACAAATTGGGAAAAGATCTTCACCAACCCCACATCCAACAGAGGGCTAATATCCAATGTATACAAAGAACTCAAGAAGTTAGACCCCAGGAAACCAAATAACCCTATCCAAAAGTGGGGTACAGAGCTAAACAAAGACTTTTCACCTGAAGAAATTTGGATGGCTGAGAAACACCTTAAAAAATGTTCAACATCATTAGTCATTAGAGAAATGCAAATCAAAACAACCCTGAGATTTCACCTCACACCAGTCAGAATGGCTAAGATCAAAAACTCAGAAGACATCAGGTGTTGGCGAGGATGTGGAGAAAGAGGAACACTCCTCCACTGCTGGTGGGACTGCAAGCTGGTACAACCACTCTGGAAATCAGTCTGGCGGTTCCTCAGAAAACTGGACATGATACTTCCGGAGGACCCAGCTATACCACTCCTGGGAATATACCCAGAAGATTCCCCAGCATGCAATAAGGATACATGTTCCACTATGTTCATAGCAGCCTTATTTATAATAGCCAGAAGCTGGAAAGAACCCAGATGTCCCTCAACGGAGGAATGGATACAAAAAATGTGGTATATATACACAATGGAGTACTATTTGGCCATTAGAAACAATGGATTCATGAAATTCTTAGAGAAATGGATGGAGCTGGAGAACGTCATACTAAGTGAGGTAACCCAGTCTCAAAAGAATACCCATGGTATGCAGTCACTGATAAGTGGATATTAGCCTAGAATCTTGGAACACCAAAGACACAATTCACGTACCAAATGATGTCTGACAAGAAGAAAGGAGTGGACACTGGTGCTGGAAAGGATCAAAGCATCAGTGTAGGGGAATACAAGAACAGGGAAGAGGGAAGGGGTGGAAGAGGGAGCAGGGGGAGGGAAAAGGGCATGTGGGACCTTTGGGGTGGTGGGGGACCAGAAAAAGGGAAATGAATTGTAAATATAGAATATACCCAATAAAAAAAAATAAAATAAAAATAAAAAAAAATTCCTTGTGTGAATTTTCTTCTGCATTGCTACTTCTAGTATCAAACGGATAGCTTCAGTACATTAAGTAACACAGCATAAAGGCAACAATAACAGTCTCTATTGTTTTATATTGTTTTGGGGTCTCCCAGACTTCCCTAACCAACATCATGAGATGAGGTGCCTCATGCCTGGTGCTGTGTTTCTGTCAGGTGGTCTTGAGGGAAATACCGTCATCGCAGGTGCCATAACTTTATTTCAGCTATGTCTAAATGTACGCACACATACTTATATTGTTATATGTACTTTTAGGTAAATATAAAACGGTATGTTTCCTTAAGGGTTTCCCAAATATCCTTAGTGTTATTCATCCTGTTCCCCGTCTCTCTCTGTGTTGACTTCCCTCCCCACTTCCACTTAAAGCTTCCTCTCAGTTTTACCCGTCTCTTTCTTCATATCACTAGTATTTTGCTATTTGCCTCTCAAGGGCTCCCCTCCTCCTATGGTCCTAGTTTTACTTTCCTGGGGTTTATTTATTTGTTTGTTTGTTTATATTCAAACAGGAAGAGTTGGAGCTAGGAATCTCAGAAGAGAGGAAACACGTGCTGTTTATCTTTCTGGGTCTGGGTTACCTCACTCAACCTAACAGAGGTTGAAGATAAGCCTTTATTGGCGAATTGCTGATGACACCACGTACTTCAGACACACAACTCAAAGACTGTGACCCGGATCTGACCCTAGAGCTTCCTTCCTAAGGATTGTTCTTCATGATACCAGAAAGTCCTATACAATCTCCAACATCAACAACAGTCATATCTAGATTTGAGGATCACGACACACAACAATGGCAAGATGTACAATAGGGGCACTTGTATCTTGGAGGAAACCAACTGCTGTCTAATTTAAACATAAGGTCCACTACATAAGTGGGGAATCATATCTTATAATGGATACTTAGCCAACTACCCAGAGCTATGAATTTATGAATCTTTGTAGAGAACCTGCAGCTAGTTCTTTACAAGAATTGTGTAATTTCTAACTGCATTCTAAACACTTCTCTTTATTCCCACAGATAAGTGTAGCTCTCATCCCTCATCAAAGAAGCTTCTTTTAAACAGCAAACTGAGACCATTACAGAAAACTATAGCTGGACATACAGAGAACAACTGATTTGTGGGATGCCTAGATCCAGTTGATATCTGGAACACAACTCCTTCACTTAAGGCTCAAGAAACATTAAGGAAGAGGGGCTGAAAAGATATTAAGAGCCAGAGGACTGGGAAGTTTGGTGTGAGAATGTGTTGCCTATAAATGACAGGGAAGATGTCCTCATGATACTATAGTAATATGGTTGCCTCAACAAGACTCCAATAATGACAAAACCAGTAAATATGCTAACATGGAAGGTGGAAGTCTCAAAGGCTCTCAACCCTAGACAAAGAACTACAGGCAACCAATGATTCCTGAGAAAGGAATCTTTCCCTAGAATGAATCTGTCCCTGGGATGAGCTCCTAATTTTTTATACAATAACAGGTAGTTAGTCCTGAAATCATATACATATAAGCAACACTAAAAGGCTCAGGAGGTCATATTTACATATTTATGCATATATGTGTGTGTGTGTGTGTGTGTGTGTGTGTGTGCGCGCGCGCGCGCGTGCGCGCGCGCGCATGCAATAACTTTGAGAGAGAGTGAGGACATGGGAGAATTAGGGATAGTAAATGGATGGGGTAATAATGAAATTATATTTTAATAAAAAGTTAAGCATTGAGAAAAGGAAAAAAAGTAGCACACACAGCATCGAGTCAGACTGGTTTCACACCACTTTACTGTAGAGCTTAACACTGACATTATTGATCGTGTTGCAATCTTAGAGGAGAAACACATCATGTCTTTGCATAGATGGTAGGTTTTACTTACCTTTGTTTAAAACAAAAACAAAAATGCTATACATGATGAGCTTCAGGTAAAGAGGGAACTATATTCTTTTTGTACTCTGTTCTCTATAATGAGCATGGAAGTGGCTAATTAAAATTATTCACAGTGACACTCTTTCTGCCTGCTAATGGTTCCCTTCTGTTTCTACTATTGTTTGTTCTTGTTTTCTTTTGGAATTTAGATGTGCAAGATCGCTTAATCATACTCCCCACTTTATTATTTTTCATCAGCATTCACTTCTGTACTTTCTCCTTACTTTTATCAGCTGTATGTATATATCAACATCTGTATCTATATCTGTATCTGTATCTATATCTGTATCACCAACATCTGTCTACCTACTGTTATTGTACATGGAGCTATTGGTGACAAATATTTACTGTAGTGATATATATTATATATCCAGCTCATGACATAGTGTTCTGCTGTATAGGCATTTCTCTAGTCACTTGACTCTGGGATTGGCCATACAACCACTTTGGCCAGTGGACATTAATATCATTCCATTAGCATAGCTGGGTTCATCCATTGAGCGCCTGTTCAGCACAGAAGCATGCATGTGTAGGCTTCTCCTGGGCTAAGAAGGAGGAGAAACATGGTACACTTCTGAACCCATCTGTAGCTTGTGACCATGTTCTCAGTCTAGCTAAGCCAACTCCAAGATTGCCTATAGATGTGTGAGGAATAGATGTTTGGTTTTGTAAACCACAGAAATTCTAAAGATTATTAGATGACATTATAATAGCAATGTTCTTTCCTTCCTTTCTTGCTTCCTTCCTCCTTCCTTGCTTCTTCTTCCTTTCTAACATGTTTCTCATTTTATTTTTTATCTTGGTATCCCTCTTTATAATAGCACTGTCACATTCCTCCAGTCAGGTTAATGTGCTTTATGTGTATCTTTTAAAATAAGCTCACATGCTCATGTGCATGCACATATGTATACGTCTATGTATACGTCTAAGTATATGTATACATATACATTACAAATACATATACATCACATATACATACACATGCATATGATTATTATGATGGCTTAGACTGCTATATTCCCCCAAAGACTCATTTGTTGAATGCTTGGTCCCAGTGTAGCAGTGTTCAGAGATGGTTGGGTCATGAAGGCTCTAAATTCATCAATAGATTGATCTGTTGATAGACTTATTGCTAAGTGGACTGCTGGGAGACGAAAGGAACTGTAAGAAGCCAGTTTCACTGAGGGACGTAGGTCACTGAGGATATGTCCTTCAGAAGCATAGCTTCTCTTTCCTGCTCTCTCTAGCCTTCCTAGCCACGATAAAGTGGACAGCTTTACTTCACATTGCTTTTTCTACCATGCCATCCCGTCTTTCTACAGAACCACAACAGAGGGGGGAAGCAACTGTGCCCTAAAAATCTCTGGCCCCTATTAAATTATGTAATACAATAATATTGTATTACATATTTCCTGCTTACAATCTTTTAAAAAATCGAAAGCAAATCTATTTTCCCTTTAAAATTCAGCTAATTTAAAATTAACCAATAACAATTGTATGGATAAAGAATCCATTGCCTTGGTGCTTGATAAAACATTGGAGAAACAAGCCCTGTTTGAATTCCCAGTCTTGTCTTTAAGGCAAGAGAGGTGAAACTTGGTAGAGAGGATGCACCGAGAGACATAGTAATTATAGTCTGAGCTTCGTGAATGAATGCTCTTGGCTTTAATTCACAGCTCTGCCATTTATTGTAACAGCTTAGTCATCTTTGTATTTCTAGGGCCTGGCCCAGTGTTTGGTACATAGTTAATTTTCAATAAATGTGTAGTAAATAAAAATTATTTAACATCTCAAGACATTAATTTATTTCTCTTAAAATAAGTATGATAAATTCCTAGCATAGTGCTTGGCAGAGTTTATGTTCAATGAATATCAACTGCTTTTCTTCTTTCCCTTCCTTGAGGTTTCAACCACCGAGTGACTCAAAGCAGATTATGTGCTGAGCAGAGGAGAAAGCCTGTGTTAACTTGCTGTTCTGGTCTCAGTTCTCGGAACAGAGCAGACAGGAAGATCTTCTCCAGTTGTTATTCATATAATAATTTCTTGAAGAGTAAAATTATGAATGAACCCAAATTATAAAACTCAGCCTAGAGTCTGAATCAGGTTAGAAAATACATTAAAGTTGATAAAACATCTGATTTGGAAACAGATTATTGGGTCTCCAAAGGTAAGGAGCTGCCATGGTCTGATATAGAATTCAAAATTTATTTCATTTGTAATTTCCCAGTTTCTTTTTTAAGGGGACACTGATAGGTGATGTCAATTGGAAATACGATCTAGGCTTCATTTTTGGTGTGATAAGCATGACTAATCTTTTAACAACAGAATTGGCTGGGAGACTGCCATCCAGGGTACAGAACACAAAAGGTAAATACAAGAGAAGGTTAAACATTGACACCTTCTTCAAGAGGCTGCGTGACTCATTGAGAGATTCCATGGCTGTGTTTATTTTCTCCCCTGGATGCTTCTTAAAACAACACAACAGAGAAATGGAATCATTGCTTGAACTATTTAGTCCCTGGCATCCCATACCACGCTCCTCCCAAGCCTTGATTGCAACCTATCCGCGTCCAGTTCATCTTAGTCTTTAAATGAGAAAGTCAGAACACTTGGCTGCTAGAATCAGATCTGGATTTGACTTATCCAAAGTGAGAACGTATAAAGGATGGAGGGAGACATCAGGCTTGGTGTAGAGGCATGAAGGGAAAACAAACAAACAAACAAACAAAAAAGAACTAAGAACATTAAAAGAGGTGACTGGTTTTGAATTCTTCATTTGCTTTATTTGAAGATGTGCCTAGGCTCTCACCAGGCTCCGCTAGGCTAGTGAGCAGCCTGCTCATGCATACAGGAAAATAAATCCTCCAACTGACCTGGGGAAGTTCTTAGCATTTAGCCAGCAAACAAGGAATAGTTCCATGTATAAGCCCCAACAGAGTTCATATACATAGGGAGGTACACTTCCCGAAAGGAAATTGATCCTAATGCCAAAAGAAGATTCATTACCTGATGAATTTTGGGCAATCATAAAAAGAAAAATTGTCTACCATATTGTATACTATTCTAAAATAGATTTAAAGAAGAGAAATTTTCCATCAAAATGCTTCTTAACAAGTCCATTATCGTATTTCAGATCTAATATTCATGAGTCACGACTCAAATTTAGTATTCTTTTATTTGAATTGTTGGGACTAATTTGAGAAAATGTCATTGTATTTATAGATTGGACAAAACATGGGAGTAATTCCTTTGAAAACCAATTTCAGGTGGAGATACAGAATAAAAGTTATACTGGCAGATGAGTTAACCTTCTGGGCTTCTCTGTTAATCAGCTTCATAATTAATGCTGTACAATTCAAATCTCTCAACTTTGCAAATCACAACCAGTAAGTAGATGGACAAACAACTCTCCAGAAAGTCTGCATGTCCTGTAAAATGTACTTGTTATCATCTACCCTTATCAATCCTCCTCTAGGTCTCCATGGCTTCTCTTATGGATAAACTGAGACACATGGTAAGATAGCTCTCTGTCGTGGTTTCACTAGAAATGAACTCCTTTCCAATACGCAAAAGAAATGTTGAGATGTGGGAAAGAGGTAACTATTTTCTCATGAGGTTTAATGTAATATCTCTCTCATCCAAAGCAGGTGGCAAGAGGTGATTTTTCCAAATAAATTAACCTTTGTGTTCTTTGGGGTCAATAATATGTCCTCATTTTACTGGGGCATTTTAATTATTGATCATCTTGTGTCTTCATCCCCTAGGAGGCAAATTGGAGGAATTAATGTTTTCGAACCAGTTTTTTAAAAATCACCTTGTGTATGTCTTTCTGCCAATTAGTACTACTAATTCTGTTTTCTTAATCTTGACTATTTTGTCACATAAGATAGTGACCAGAATGACAAGCTACACTTTCTAGAAGGGCTAGAAGCTTTTTAGGAAAGACAGATAAGGGCCTTTCAATGCCACATAGCAAGCCAACTTCAGCACATTCAGAGACTGAGCCAAGCAGCACAGACACAGTATCCACTAGCTGAGCATCCCCACCTCCTGCAGCTCCTTGTCAACGCTTTGAAGAGAGGCCATTTTTTCCACCTGGGCAGGGGGCCCCGTAGGAGCGAGGCAAATCTTTAAAACTTATTTAAATGCTTGCAGTGCTCTAAAGAGAGGAGTGGCTTGGTAGAGTGTTCTCTTCCGAGAATCTTGAAAGCCATTTAAGTCATGACACACATAATGTGGAAGGCCGAGATTTCCTTCCTTTTGTTTATTTTGTTGAAAACAGGGCACCACCCCGTAGCCCAGGATGGCCTTGGACTGGAGACAGACTTTCTCATCAGCTTCCCAAATGCAAGAACTCCAGCTTGAGCCACCATGCCTGGGCTCTGTGCTTTCGGTTTGTTTCTGTTTTCTCTGTGGGGGAATTGAACCGAGGGCTGTGTGTACACTAGGCCCGGGCAGTGACCCTGACCTACCTTCCTCCTCCAATTCTTTATTAAAGCAAACTATCAGCATCACCAACAAAGGGTCACTACAGTTGTTGAAAATATCTGGTGATCCCGGATGAAAAGGGGAACACTTAAAAATTTCTGCTCTGTGTTTTGATATTTGAGAACAGATTACACATTTCTCTATAAACATATTTCTTTGAGGAGCATCTATAGAAGGAGGGAAATGTGTATTTCAGGCTTTGTGGTTAAAAAAAAAAAACCTAAATAATGTTGATATATGCAAAGGCTCGTGAACATCTTGGCATGTTGTGTGAATTTAAGTTGTGTGAATTTAAGTTTCAAATATCAGGGAAGAGAATGGAGGATGAAGATTAAACCTCTGCTCACCTTTTCATACCTGGTAGATCTCCAGCTTCTTCCTTTTTCCATGGAAAGTGAAATGGATTCTTGCTCAGCAAGCATTTGAAGCCAGCTCTCCAGCAATTTCCAGATATTTCCCTTTCATTGCAAAACCAAACTTTAAAATTTTCTCTTCCTAGAGCCTCGTCATCCTCTGTTCTCCTCTTCGTTGTACACTTAATTACTTCATAGCTTTACTCTGCTGTTTGTCTTATGTCGGTCGAATTTCATACCACACAAGAGAGACAGTTTATTTTGGTGATGTTTCTCATTCACCAAAATGCTAATTCAAATGGCTATAGGGTCTGAAGAGGAGGTACTCCTCTAATCAGGATCTTCAATGACTAACAGCCATCACGTTAACTTCAAGTATAGATTATTATTATTATTGAGCGCACAGCACCTTGGCTGTTTGCCCAGCATGTCCTTGCAAACTCAGGGTCACACACACACACACACACACACACACACACACACACACACACACACAAAGTAATTCTCTGCCACAATTCAATAAGACACGGGATCTGCATGATTAAAATGACCTTAGCGTTTGGAATCCTGAAATAATGGCACTCCAAATTAAATTAAAAATGGGTTAGGCTGCTTGCAGTGAATAATTGCTATTACCACGTACCATTCTTCTTGCCTGCCTCCAAAGTCTTTATTGATTTCATGGCTGCTCGGATGCTGGGGATGTCTACCCTATTGTTTGGGAGAATTTAAGACTCTAGTAGAGACTTGGAAAATTAATGAATTAATGGGAGAGAGGTGAAGGAATAAAGAAAATGGGAACACACACACACACACACACACACACACACTTCTTAAAGAGGTTGCTGCTGTTATAGACATTTTCTTTGATAAAAGCACAGCAGAATTCTTTGTTCCGCGTTCTCCTTTTGGGCGGATGTGCTTAGTCAGGACACGAGGCCACTGGCCCTTGGACAACTCCAAGTTATTTGCCCCACAGCAACAGCAGTACCATACAGACCATTTTGATAATTAAATTCCCAGAAAACCTGTTCTGAATCACCCAATAATTAACTAAATTTGTATTTGGACGCTGCTCCCTGCTGCGGAGTCTAAAGCAGCATGCAATAAATGCTTTCAGTTTCACCATGGTTTTATTACCTTCGAGGACCACCAGGGACCTTGTACATCCCTGGAGGGACACTTCTCAATTTAATTAACCTGTGGTCATTTAACCTAAAGAATAGTAAATAAAAGACAAATACTCCCTTCCCCCCATTTGTCTCTTATGGAGAATTACTATTACTAATAACAAAATAATTAAAATCCAGAATAAAACCACATAGCTTAGTGGATGGGGCGGGGGGGATTTGTCAAGAAGGAAGGAAGAAAGAAGCTCGCAGAGCTGATACAGGACCCATGCCCACTGGATGTGACGAGGCAGTGTCCTCTGCTCTCAGCGGCAGGCTTGGGGCCCAGTAGAAGGGTGACAAGTGGTTACTGCTTAGGATTTCATCAGCCCCACGCACCAGCTACCCTCTAACAAGCTCACAAAGCCTGTAACCAGAACCAGTGAGTTCTTTCTGATGTTACACAGAAGGTCTGGAATGTAAAATCCCCCAGGCAGGCAAAGAGGAGAATGATGTAAACTCCTTAACAAAGAGATGCCAAGGACTGATGTCATATCCTCCCCTGAGAGCCGCTATAATGATGAAAAAAGAAGGCTTGGGCTTTGGGGAGAGAGAGGAGGGAAACAGTGTCGAGGGTCTGCCGTTTCATTCATGATTTTACCTAGCACTGCTTAGCTGGTGAAACTCACTCCCTGCATTATCTGAAAACCACATTGCCCATGTAGATTATATATTGAGCATCTTGGGTTAATTTTGCGTTCTCTGTGACATAGTATCTCACAACGCTAGTATAAGACAAGGAGATTTCCAAATGGCAGATCGAGGATTAGAATTTAGGTCAACCTAACCACAAACACAGGCTCTTTTGTCCTACCCTGACCAGGCATGGATGGAGTGTGACCCGTGCTTAGGAATGGCCAGTTTCAAAATTTAAAAATTTAAAAATTTAAAAATTTAAAGGTATGGGTCGGAAGGAATGAGATGATTTTGTGGATGAGACTGAAGAAAAAAAAAGGAAAAATATATAGGAACCAACCCAAGTTTCTCCTACAGAACAGAAATTAGATCAGTGCTCTGGATATTATTCTCCAATGCCTGCTTGAACTCCCTTTTTGGGTTCATTTAGGTGCTGTGAGTGCATTTGTGCACAAAAGAATTCACCTTCAGTCAGCCATCACCTGTACCCTTTCTTACCCTAATCTATCTATCCCCCCCCCCCCGTGTATGTCACTCCCTCCCTGACTAATGGACATTATCTTTCCATTTCTCACTTAAGACAGTGGTGGATCACAATAGACCCCAGAAGATGCTCTTTGTCATGTTGACTCTCATGAGCATGCTACGTCAGAAACCTAGATGACATGCTTGCGTCTATCCTCAACGTCAGAATTTACTGAACAATTGGAAATTCACAAGGTACCAAGGTTTGATAGCATCAATTGGCCAGAGTGACCTGTTTTCCTCGATGATAGTGTTGACTGACACAGACATACTTTCTTTTATTTACATTTTAATTTCTGATATTAACTCTCAGATCACACACACACACACACACACACACACACACACACACCTGATGGATGGCACCAGAGAAATGGTGCCGTTCATGTATCCAGCAACGTACAGAGTCATCCGCCATTCTTAAAAAAGAAATTAAAAGCTGCTTATGTAGTGGAGACCCCCCCTCCACCCACTCCCCCAGCACCACAGTCTGAAAAACAAGAAACCAGTCTATACAATATGGAATAATTAGGTCAGGGCCCAGCCTGGCCACAATACTTCCAGGGATGTAAATAGCATGGTCTCTCTGGTTTTCTCTCCCTGTCTCCTATTCCTTTTCCCTATCCATCATAGGAGACAGAATTCTGCTTCTCTAAGACAGCGACCTGGACAATAGAACTCTTCTTTCTCTCAGCAAGTTAGAGACCCTGGAGAAGCTACTCTCTTTTCTTGAAGACTCTTGTTCTAGAGAGCCCTATTCCATACCCAGGAGGAAGGAATACTATAGCAAAGGCCAAGAAAAAGAACCCCAAATGGACAGGACTTCCTGGCTTTCCCTCCCAACCCGCTACCCTTAAATCATATTTCCTGTGCACACTTCCATTCCCAAAAAATGACCATCGACCCTAAGCATAAAAATTGCCAGTTTTCCCAGGATCCTTGGCTCTTCATCTCTGAAGGCTCCATTGTCATAAAGCTTTGATTATGGAAGTCTGCTCTTACTTCTTCTTGTGAACCTGTCTTTTGTTATAAAAGAGTCAGTGTGACCCTTCACACGAGTGGCAGCTTGACAGGCGTCTCCCTCTCTGCAGCAGGAGCCCAGGATGGCTTCCTTATTACTCCCTCTGTGGGTCCTCCCCTACATCAGCGGAGTCTAATCAGTCCTGCTCAGTTGGTGTCCCACGGATTTCTCCCCTTTCGATGCTCTAGTTGTCTACATTGAACGAAACACGTTACTTTCCACCCTCCCATGCTCCCCAGCTATCTTCAAACCGATGGAAGGACAGTTTCTCCCAGACCCAAAGCACTGCATTCAGTGGCGAATGCGAAAGAGAGTGGGCTGAAGATTAAAACAGATGACCCAACGATCAACAACTTAAGACAAATTGACTCTCAAGAGCAAGTATCCAGATAGCAACCAACAAGCCAGCAAGAAAAGGACAGGTTGTGTGAACATGTTTAAAGTTTTGCAAAATATACCCACAGTGGGATCTAAGTCCTAAGTAGAAAGTGTGACAAATTTTGTCAGATTGTCCACTCAGAGATGACACCCTAGTCCAGACTGAGAGCATTTCCACTGTAGTGGACATTTCCTCAGAGCCCCTCCCGTACAGCTAGGGAGATGAGCCCCTTCCCAGATCCTTGTTGGGTGCTGTTCACCAGCTCCTTTCGCGACATATCTGCTTTCAATCTACTTTAAAATTTAGTCATCTTTTCGTTGCGACCTCGTAGAAGTTATTTTTAAAATTATGAATTTGAACTTTGTCAAATAAAACCAATGTGTATCCTCTGAGCTCTGTCTCTTCGTTAATTCAATTGTATATTTTGAGACAGAGAAAAACATGAATTCGAAGCTCTCCATTTTGATATTATTTTTTTTCTGGGTAGTTCTTTTGAGTTTTGTCTCAAAAATCTTAGCCAGCCCCGAAACTCTGATTATTTTTTGTTTTCTTCTAGAGCCTTTGAATTTACAGTCTGTTTTGAATTAAATTTTTTTTTGCACGCTGAGAGCAAAGTTCATAGTATTTTAATTATGTGTTGTTTAAAAGATCCTTTCTTTGTTACATTAAAAAAAAAAAATTAGCCAGGCGGTGGTGGCACCCGCCTTTAATCCCAGCACTTGGGAGGCAGAGGCAGGTGGATTTCTGAGTTCGAGCCCAGCCTGGTCTACAAAGTGAGTTCCAGGACAGTCAGAGATATACAAAGAAACCCTGGCTTGGAAAAAAACAAAACAAAACAAAAAACAAAAAACAAAAAACTCCCAAACAAACAAACAAACAAAAACATCAGCTGCCTGTATGCCTGGGTTTCATTGTGCATAGCTCCTCCTTTGTCTATGACCTTTAAGTTTTCTGTCATTTTACAAGCTGCTGATTTTCACAAAGGAAAGCCAGCCGGAATTCTGACTGATTTTGTGTAGCATCCCTAGAAATTTGTGGGGAATTATCTTAGTAACAGTGTCTTTTCTGACATGGTATCAACTTGGTATACTTGTCCACGCCTTCAGACAAATATCATTCATTTTCGAGTATAATTTTAACTATACTTATTTTTGCATCCCTGGTGGGCTTTGAAGCAGTCACAACTATTTAATTTTTTTTTGTTTTTATTTTCTGTTAGTATATAGAAACACATCTTATACATAATCATGGGCATATATGAACAAAATTATTTTGGTTTTCTTCCTTTCTCAGTCTTTGTGCCTCTTCTTTCCTTCTCTCCTTTTAAGATTTCCAGGGCAATTTCAGTGTAAGTGGTGAGAACCTGCATTACTCCTTCATTCACTGCCGATTGCTATAGAAACTGAATTTCCGTAGGCCTCGCTTCCTGAGCCGAGACAAATTCCCCTGTATTTTTAGCTTACTGAAAATACTTATAACAAATGGATGATGAATTTTGTCAAATATTTTCCTACCTCTAGTGAGCATATTTATTCTCTTTTTGTATAATGTACAGTTATATTGCTTCCCCCCCAAAGCCCCCCCCCCCATATCCCTGGGCTAAACCACAATACATTTTTTTTATGTTTCAGGAAATTTAACTTGTGGATATCCAGTTAAGGATGCTTAAGCTACTGACCTGCAAGTGTCTTATAACAACGTTTTTTTGATGGATTTTCCTGTCTGAGCTATGCTGGCGTTGGCCCCTCTTAGCTTCCTTATTAGTGAGATTTAAAAATACGTCTTCATCAGTTCTGAGGTTGTTTATTGTTGCTCTAAGCCAGTGATTCTGAAGCTATCTCAAGCCATCTTAAATCAAAGCTGGTGGCCCCATTACCCGGGGCTACCGATTGACTAAGTCTGAGAACAGACCGATAATTTGCATTTAAAAAAATCATTTATTTTTAAAATTAGCGTGCAGGGTATTAAAAATCACGATGGCGTTTTTAACAGTATAAATTGACGATCGTCCTTCCCTCCTTGCCGCCCTGTCCCCTGAACCCCCGGCACGCAGTGGCACCTGCCCGCTTAAGTGAGGCAGCCCAAACTCAGATAAGAATGGCACGGTCCCTCTCCTGTGGGGACGCTGGCTTGTCACACACGCACACATAGCTACAGAGGCATGTGAATGTGGCTAAGGCCTTAAAGACCAGGAAGGAATAATTTGTTTTGACAGGTTATTACCTTCATCCATGATCTCAACTAGGATTCTTTTTCCAGAGACGAAAACACGTATCCTTAGTTCATCAGCAACTACTTAGAATTAATATTCTATGCCTCACATGAGACTTGTGAATGCCACACACAAAAAAATGTTTTGTTATAACCACACTTTTCTGCTGCCGTGTCGATGTCCATCATCTATGGACAGTAATGGAAGCCAAGAAGCCTGTTCTTGTTCTGAGCTTGCTCGCCGCCTTCAACAAAGAAGTGAAAATTATATTTTATAATCCATACCACATGCGATTTTATATTTTCTCCCTTCTTTCTATAGATAAGGGTTTTTAACTGCTATTGCTTCATTCAGATTGGGAAAGGAATTTTTTTTTATCATTACTTCGAGTGTCCATATGTTGGCATTCTCTCAAGTTCACTTGTCTGAAAACATGCATTTCAGCCTCGGCTTTTAAAATGACATTTTTGCAGTGTGCAGACTTCATGGAAAGCATCGTCCAGCTTGTTTTGAGCACTTTGAAGATGACCTCACATTATCTTTTTACCCAAGCTGTTTCTGGCAAGAAATATAGCATCTTCTCATTTCATTTTTCTATTGAATTTTAATGTCTTCTTTTCTTCCTCTGGCCTTTTAAAAGATTTTTCATGTATCTCTGTATTAATTTATTTTTATCATCATAATAATTATACATATTTATGAAGTACAATGTGATATCTTGGATTCATGTATATATTGATTAGTTATCAGTCCAAGGTGATCACTAACCTTAAAGTTTCTTCACTGCTTCATGGTAAATAAATTCAAGTTCCTCTCTTCCATTCTGAGTTCTATAATGCGTTGTTTTAAATTCACGTATTGTACCATAGAATTTCAGAGTGTAATCCAGTGCTTAAACAGCGATATCACCCACTGTTCCATATTCTCTCTTGTCTCTGATAGTCACGGTTCTGGAATCAGCTTCTAAGCACACAGCTTTTTAAAGAGCCCACTTATGAGTTATATCAGTGTTTGTGTTTCTTGAGTTTGTCAAGTTTCTTGGGCTTGCTTATTGACCTACTTATCCAAATTGAGGTGACTTTGGAATTAACTCTTCATGTACACTTTTCTTCCGCATTCTCTTTCCTTTATACATATCTCACGGACTACACAATGCTCAGCAAACCATAAACCTTTCTCAACCTTCCCCTCTTCTCCAGGTTCTTATCTCTTGACCCGTCTTCATAATCAGTCTTTCTTCTACAGTTTCCAGTGTGCTGCTCAGCCTCACTACGGTGAAATTTTCATTTCCAGTTGCACTCTCACGTGCAGAGTTTCATTTATTGTTTTTACAGTCTTCACCTTTCTGATGATATTTTCCAACAGCCTAGCCATTGTGACCATGTTTTCTTGTCTGTCTCAGAGTGTGGCTATGATTAGCTGCTTTCATGCTCCTTTCTCCGTTGTCTAAGCGGATTATCATTTTTAAGTCATGTTTCCTCTCTCTTCCAACATTTATTAATTCTCTCTTGCCTGGTGGACCTCGTGAATGATAGGATGTAGACACCAGAATTATGTCATCTTACAAGTGTATTGAATTTCATCCTGAGGAACAGTCAGGTAACTAGAGACCATGGACGGTTCCATCAGGATTATTGGTTAATTGGCTTTTGATTGATGACTGATTGACTTAAGACAATTATTTAGCTTTCTTTCTTTCTTTTCTTTTTTTTTTTTTTTTTTTTTTTTTTTTTTGGTTTTTTGAGACACGGTTTCTCTATGTAGCCCTGGCTGTCCTGAAACTCACTCTGTAGACCAGGCTCGCCTCAAACTCAGAAATCTGTCTGCTTCTGCCTCCCAAGTGCTGGGATTACAGGCGTGCGCCACCGCCGCCCGACCTATTTTAGCTTTGTATGTTTTGGTTTTGACCTTAATATTATAGTGTGGTCTTTTTTCTAGGATGAGTTTCTCACTCTCTAAGTGAGGCCTTTTAGTGTTTGCAGTTTGACTGTCCAAATACCCTGCGAGTTCGTCCTCCCTCCCTCCCTCCCTCCCTCCCTCCCTCCCTCCCTCCCTCCCTCCTTT
Organism: Apodemus agrarius; assembly: GCA_964023405.1. Lineage (NCBI taxonomy): Eukaryota > Metazoa > Chordata > Mammalia > Rodentia > Muridae > Apodemus > Apodemus agrarius. The sequence goes on along the minus strand of OZ030014.1, from coordinate 64,394,185 downwards.
CTTTCTTTCTTTCTTTCTTTCTTTCTTTCTTATCTACTTTAATCTATGTGTACAAACACTTTAAAATCTTTTATTAAAATATGTAAAATCAACACTCAAAAAGTCCACATAAGTGGGCAGGTGGACTTTTCCCAGAAACCACAGCTGCCTCATCTCCACTCAAGTTAACCAAACAATGGGTGTTCTGGGGGCTGCTTTCCTGCTGTGCCCCAGACACTCTCTAGGCCACCCCCTTCCATTAGCATAGATCTCTTTATAAAGATGGGAGCAAGTGCCTGCTGCCTCTTCATCATCTGCAGCCTGTGAGTTCTTTCTAGGCGTGCTAAAGCTCCAGCATTTCCTAGCACAGCTCGGCCTTCTTCCTGTCCTCTCCTTTTAGGTCTCAGACCCAGAGCACCTACCCCTCGCCTGAACTCTGTTAAATCCTGTCATGAAAAGTGCTAGCCCAGCCCACTAAGTATCAATGACAAACCCCTAAACAGATCCCAGGGCATCACCTTTTGGAAGTCTCTCATTGCCAATACCCTGCCCAGTGAATGACTGACATGCTTGCAACTTAGGGCTCTATCCTGGACCCCTTTAATTCAGCAAGACGACACTGCCACTTGACATCTAACTTCTTACATTGTGGAAGGAAAGTCTCATTCACTTAACTGTGTGTAGTTTCCCTCCTGTCTAGGATCCTCTCACTGACTATTTAATGCTTGAAAACAGATGCCTTCTGAATGTTTATTACGGTTATTCTGCTGTGAAGATGAGCTGGTTCAGTATCAGTTATTCTCTAGAAAGTGTAAGTTTGAAAGCTGGAAGCACTGGGTACTAAAATCTGCCACTGTCTCTCTTTTCCTAATTTCTCCAAATCCAATCTTTTAAAATGTTTTAAAATTTATTTTATGTATATTGAGGACATTGTATCTGCAGACACACCAGAAGAGGACATCAGGTCCTGTTACAGGTGGTTGTGAACCACCAATATGGTTGCTGGGAATTGAACTCAGGACCTCTTGAAGAGTAGCCAGTGCTCTTAATCTCTAAGCCATCTCTTCAGCTCTCCGAAACCAATCTTACCTGCAAGTCCCAAACCCTTGTTAACAACAGCTGAGTGCCCATGAGGCTTAGACTCTATGGAGTTTCTTTCTTTTTTTTTTTTTTACACAAATTTCCACTAATTAAAATATTGGACCTAAAGTTCTGTGCTTTGTACTTGTTTTGTAAAATGAGAAGATACAGTGTAACGGATGTGTGTGGCAACTGTTGCAGAGCTTCAAGGCGGTCCATTTGCTTCAAGTTTGTCGCCTGCCTGATTCTAAGAGTTACTTGTATAGGTGGCTGCTATACTTAGGCAAATATTCTCACACCCAGGTAGCATGCTTCTGATATAGGAATGATTGACTCACCGTTACATTCTCCATCATTGCCTGATTCCACAACAGCACCCAGTTTCACCAGGTTCCTTCTGGGGATGCAGATATCTCATTGAGGAAAGAGGGAAACAAGCAGAGAGCGAAGACATGGACCGGAGCTGAATTTGACCAGTGCCTCTGTCTTCATGCAGGTGTGAGTTCTCTAATAGGTGGTCAGAGGCCAGCCATGCTGTCTGCTCCCACTCTGTTTCCAAGGGCAAGATGTGTTTATGCCTTTGAGCCAACAAACCTCTCTCTTGCTTAAAAGCTTCTTAGATATCGCTTTCCTGGAAATTCAATTTGGCTCTGCTCTGAATTTTATACCCATAGTTTTGCTTGGAAACTCAAAGGAATGGAAAACCATAATTGTTTTGTTTATGTAATAGGGATATTGGCCTCTGTGTTTTACAATCAAAACTGCTTTTTTTTCCTTGAATTTATTGCATGTAGGTGAACAAATATTTGGAGGAATAATGATATCAACCACCACGTTTTGAATGCTTGAATGCTTTTCAATTTTGAATAAGGTGCCCTGTTAAGTATTGTATGTGGACGATGCCATTTAACTCTACCCTAACCACCACCCTACGAAGCGTAAATGCATGTTATCCTCTCGTTGCAGATGAGGGAGTGAGGCACATTGGTCCTCAAATCACTGCCCAGGATCAAATGGCAAGTAAATAGTGAAGCTGGAATCTCAAAAATCTGAACTGAAAATTCCAAGTGCTGGCCAGGTTGTGTTCTCTGATCCCGGTGCGTAATGAGGACAGAGGCTATATCAAACCCAGCTGCAGGCTACCCACCCGCTGGCACTCCAGGTTGCAGGATCCAAAAGTTCCATACCTGGAGCTGCAGAGCATGTGGGAATTGCTTGCTCAAGTATTCGCTATGAGAAGGAGCCCCTTAAAGTACATGTCTTTTTAGAGTAGAAGTGAGTAAAGCATGCAGAATAAGCCACCAAATGTCACATTGGAATGTGCAAAGCACGTGGGACGTGGGTCTCAGTGGCTGTGTTCTTCCTGACTTTGCAGCTCTAGCTGAGTATTAACCTCGCATCTGTTAGCCCTAGAAAGCAGGAAAGACTTGGGGCGTGCAGACAACCTTTTTTTAGTGCTCTCTCTGCCAAAAAATGCCATAGAAAGGCTTGGGCGAGGAGACTGGGTAAACCTTGAGAAAGTGTTGTCTTTTCCCACTCTGGGGGATGAGCATTAAAACTGGAAAAGGCCCAGGAGATATTTCTTCATCCCTGTCATCTTACAGATAGGGCAACTGAAGGCCAGAGCCAGTACTGGGTGACAGCGCAGTCAAGAGCGCACAGTCTCCAGCGGCATGATGCGGGGATGCTTTGGCTGGGGAAGATTCTGAGATCTAATCGGAAGGTGACCCTGAATCAGTTTCTGGCTGGAGAAATGGGGTAGAGTGAGGCTGGCAGGGAGTAGGAGCTGCAGTGGGAGAGAGATGATGAGTCAATCGTGAGCCAAAATGCCAGCCATCAAAAATAGAGCTAACTTTCCCTTCGATGTCACCTAAACTTTTGTCGACATTTCCAAGCTGTCTTTGGATGTCAAGGGAAACAATACCTCGCTCTCCTGCATTGGTCAGTCCTCTGATGACTGGTGGCGGAATGTAGAGAAAGTTAAACCTATGGTGCTCACTTTCCACAAAGCTTCTCACTTGTTTCCATAGTTTGGAAAAGATGTTTGTCTGGTGCCATCATCAGCATTGAAGAAAATGGCTTCACACAGGTAGATGGGTTTCCCATAGACTGGGGCTCTACTCAGTACATAGGTCAGATCTAGACCGTGTGTGCATCTGCTGTTCTGTGAGCTGCTGACATCCAACCAAGTGCACCACATCTGAATTTAACAGAAATAGCCACATAAGGACACACTCTGAGTGGCAGACAGAGCTGGGTAATTGTATTCATAGACTCACTAGCTGTGTGTCTATGGCTAGCCACATAATTTTCTTCAGCTTTAATGTTTCCACCTGCAAAATACTAATAACACTCCACGCATGAGGTGAACCCAAGGATTAAATGGTTAACTTTACACTTCGCAAAAATGATTTGCCCGTATTAAATGTTTATGAAGCAGATTATTCTGATTCCTCATATTAGCACTCAAAATATTCAACTGAAGCAAAAAAATAAAAAATAAAAATTGTGTGACCAGAATATCAACAGATATTCTTAAGTGTGCCTTTGAGTCAGGCCTTCATGTGACGTGATTACTTATTCTGCTTTCAAATGACACTGCAGATACCCTCTTGGCATGCAACAGGTATATGATGGCCTTTCAACTTTCCTCAAGCTTCTTTGTTTATCCAGACTTAGAAATCCTTCAGGTAAAGCATTGTCTCTACCAATTTTTGGTATGTGCATGGGCTTCAAAGAGAAAAGAGTTGAAAAGAATAAATATTATCAGAAGATCCCCCATCCCTATCAGGATATAAGCTTTCTGATATGCTTCTATCAAGTTTTGGAAAGGAAAATGAGATACATCATGAAGAAAAGAATACAGTTTATGGTTTGCAAATCACAGAAATGATCATAAGTGAAAAAAATTAAGCAAAATGGAATATCATTAATTAATTGGAACAAGTTACTAATGGGAGAACTTTTGATCAACCGCTCTCTGTATGTGTGTGTATGTGTCTGTCTCTGTCTCTCTCTGTGTATGTGTCTGTCTGTGTCTCTGTCTTTCCCTCTCCCTCCCCGCACCCCTCTCTCTTTCTCTGCCTCTCTCTGCAGTTCTAGCTGTGCAAGAGCTTGATATGTAGAGCACACTGAATTGGAACTCACAAAGATTCATCTGCTTTAGCCTGAGTGCTGGGAATGAAGATGCACACCACCATGTCAGGCTTGATGTGCCTTTTCCGAGAATGATCCACCCATTCAAGTGAGTGAATTCTTGGTACTGTACATACAATAACTGATAGCCTCTTTACAGGTCAGAGATGGATAGCTGGATAGCTGGCCCAGTTTAAGAACCTCTGCTGGGATGTCGGACCTGGGATGATGATCAGTTTTTTAGGAATCCCCGTCTGGGGAAGCGACATCCTTTTAAGGCTGCTGTGTGAAAAGAGACTACTGTGAAGTGAGAGAAAGAGAAAGCTGGTGCCTGGAAAGAGATAGAAACCAGTAACCCACAGCCACACAAAGCCTTGCTGAGACTCTGTGGGCCCTGAGTTTCAAGTCTCTGTTTCCTGTCTTCCAAGAGTACAGGTCTGTCATTTTCTAAGTAAGAGAAAAGCATGGATCCTTCCAACCACCCTCATGTTTGCAGTCTGAGTCTGTGTTGCTTGTATACCTTTACTGAGATAGTGCCTGTTACGACTGAGTGTTAGAGGCTTTAGTCCAACCATTCTGTGTTGGAAATATCTGCTGGCAAGACTGCACTTCAGATGTGGCAACACAGGGTCACAGAGCACCACGTAGCCAGAATAGAGTTGTGATGTCTCTGTACTCAAGGTCACCTGGTGTGCAGCTCCGGTTCCTTTTCACCAACGTAGATACTGCACAACTAAACTAGAAGCTTCTTTGAGATGAGCCCATCCATTTATTTTCACTCCCTGTAACACCTGAATTGTGGTATTGACTTTTCTGATGGTGTTTATATAAAGATAGAAAGGAAAAACCTTTTCTACTTCAATAATTTTCCATTTGGGCAAAACTTCTCTTGCCTTGATTTAAGAAATAATCACATTTCTTTCTCTTTTTTTGTTAAAACCTGCCTTTTCTCTCAGCTTTGTGTCAATGAGGAGATAGGTTTATTTAGCCAGTAATTTCCACTGCAGAAAATCTTGGGCCCAGATTGCCCTGCAAAAGCAATATGTTCTGTTTTATTTTTATATTACATTATATTTATTTTAATTGCATTCTCCATCTGGTCAAAGATGGCATTAGGCACTGTAAATGAAGAAAAGAAACAAAGAGAGAGAGAGAGAGAGAGAGAGAGAGAGAGAGAGAGAGAGAGCTAACCATGATAATAACTGATATTATTATTTCTAAAAGATCCATCTAGGAGCACAATAGCCTCCATGAGTGGGCAAATTCCACAGCCCTCTCACAAGAGAGCTCTGGAAAAAATGTGGGAAAGAAAGAATGTGAAGATAAACTGATTGACTGATTCCTGGTGTCCTATGAATGGCCACGATGGGGTTTTGCATTCAACCCCTTCCTAGATCAGTTCTTAGACAGTGTGTGTGTGTGTGTGTGTGTGTGTGTGTGTGTGTGTGTGTGAGAGAGAGAGAGAGAAGGGCAGGGCGGGGGGAGGAGGAGGGGGAGTGGGGAGGGAGAGGATGAAGAATGGGAATCTTTCCCAGTCCTTAATAAGACCAAGGAAGAACTTTCTACCCGAGAGAGAGAGAGAGAGAGAGAGAGAGAGAGAGAGAGAGAGAGAGAGAGAACGAATTATAAAATGATTCTTAAGTATCCTAAGCTATTTTTGGTGCTTTGATTATTTTCAAAGGAGTTCAGAAGGATGTAAATGCAGTTTCAATGAAAGTGTATTTTTTAATATAAACTTTAGAAGGAACACACACACACACACACACACACACACACACACACACACGAGAGAAGTGATTTTCTTCTCATGTCTTGGAGATGTTTCTGCAAAGCTGTGCTGACAATTGGAGGTCTTCCAAATGAAGCCAGTATGACTGCAGGAGTCAATGTACCACACACTAAATTAAGTCAGACACACCCAGTGGAAGGGAAGGCACTTACCGCCAGGTCAGGATGCTGCACAAGCCATTATCATGGATGCTGTATTGTCTGTTCCTGTTTTTAAATGTGAACAAATTGCAGGACTCTAGGGGAGGGTTTGCACATAAAAGTTTGCCAAAAACAAGTGGGTGGTGACATTCCCAGACTGTAATCCATTCCTCCTCCCACTCCCTGTAGTCTATCACTTAGGATAGTTTATGTTTCAAAAAACAAAGCCTTATTTGAAATGGCTAAGGCAAATAGTGGAATTCGGGTTCACACGCAGATGGACTCAAGAGACTATGACTTCAGATATGGCTGAAGGTAGAGACCCACCAATTCTGAGGGGGCAACATGGCTATGAGAGCCTTTTGTCTACTTGAGATGTCATATCTTTCTTCCAAGACTGCTCTCAAGCTCAGGTTCCAGAAATGGCTTCACAGCTCTGTTATCACCAATGCCAGTGAGAAGAGAGAAGGGCAGGGGGAGGGAGAGGAGGAGGGGGAGTGGGGAGGGAGAGGATGAAGAATGGGAATCTTTCCCAGTCCTTAGTAAGACCAAGGAAGAACTTTCTACCCGAGGCACCCCCACCCACCCACCCCTTGCACACCCCCCCAAGAGTATCCCTGCATTTATTGCTCTGAATTGGATCATGCGTTCACTTCAAAGGCAATTTGTGTAGGTGTGGAAACATGGATATCTGGAAGTGATAGGACTAAGTCCTGGAGCAGAATGGCGCCTGTTCTAGGCATCAGGGCTTTCTTTACTCAATCAAGCATTGGGTCATCATGGAAGAAGGAGAAATGGATACAGGCAGCAAAGTTATAGGTCCCCACTACACGGTACAGAAGCATAGCAGATAGCATCGCCCTACCCCTGTTTCACGTAGATCTCTCTCATCTTCATTATATTTTACAGAGCAGCATAAGGATTGATGCTGGGGTCCTTTGAATAGAAATGGCCCCCATCGACTCCTGTGTTGAATGCTTGGCCCATAGGGAATGCCATTCGTAGGTGGTGTAGCCTTTTTGAAGTAAGTGTGGCCTTGTTGGAAGAAGTATGTCACTGTAAGGGTAGGCTTTGAGGTCTCCTGTGCTCAAGCTCTACCCACTGTGGCTCACAGTCTCCTTCTGCGGCCTGTGGATCAAGCTGTAGAACTCTCAGCTCCTTCTCCACCCCATGTCTGCCTGTGTGTTGCCATGCTTCTTACCATGATGATAATGGACTAAACCTCTGAACTGTAAGCCAGCTCCAATGATAAGAGTTGCTATGGTGATGGTGTCTCTTCACAGCAATAAAACCCTAACAAAGACAGAAGCAATGACAAAGGTCAGGAAAGGACAACTGGTATTTATCAGGTCCTCCGTGTTTTGAGAGATTTGGTAGTTTCCATCCTTGAAGAGAATAAAGAAGGCAGCATTATAATTATAATAATAATAATTATGTACTATTTTTGTTGACCATCTCGGTACTCCATTCACAACTTTTACCTGGTTGCAAAGCCCTCCCCAGATGTTAGTCACACTGGTGACTCAAAACTTTAAAAGTCTCACCATTTCTCTAGGGAATAGCTATAGGCTGATGTGAAGTACCCTGCTTTCTTCCCTGGCCATAAAACTGGGATACAAAATTCCATCCCTTTCTCTTTATTCTAAAACCAATGGATAATGTAGTTTACTTCTAGATCCTCCTGTACTAAAGAACAACTTGAGACCACCTAACACTTTACCTCCTTATTCATATTTCTTTCCCTCTTCATTTTCTCTTCCAAGACAACTTCTTGAATAAGCATCTCCTCAAAAAAAGCATTGCTGAATATCTACCATGACTTCAAATTCTACAAACACCTGACTTAAAATAGAGTCTTCTGGGTAGAGCAGAGTAAAACACAGATTAATAAACAGATGGAGCAGGAGCTAGGAGGGCGTCACCTTGCTTCAAGGTGGCTTCGATGAACCAAGGGGTTATGAAAATGAGGAAGTACTTGAATTAATTTGGGCTTTCTGTCTTCAGGTCACGATCATTTCCACCAAGGTGACTTAATATAAAATAGAGGCTGTGTTACAAAGGATGGGGATGCCACAGACTAAGGCCATCTACTTACACCGATTCTTCTCCCTCCATTTCTGTGCTTCTTTCAAGGCTCTTCTCTACTCCCCAGGCTTTGGCGGAGAAGAATTGTAAATCCGGTATTCTCGAACATTATAAACATTTCCCCTCTCTTTCACTAAGGAGACTAGGCTGGAGTCCAGCATCCCAACAGTTTGTTCAGGAAGAGGAATTTTGATTGATTCAGTTGTGGCAAGGAAACTTTGAGCCAATCAATTTTAGGCCAGAAGCAAACCTTTAGGATTTGCATGTGTAAAACCACCTCCCAGAGACAAAGCCTTTTGTTGTCATGTAAGAAAGTAGAGATAGTTCTCCAAATATCTAATGAGTGTCCACCACAGTAATGAACACAACATGCCCATGGAGTGTATGTGAGCTCTCACCACCCTGGAGGTGATTTTTTACCTCCCCTTTAGTCATCATTTTGCCAGTGATGGAGGCAACATGGGGATCACTGCTTCCCACAGATACTTCGACTGGAAGAAACAGCTAATGTGACAGGGGACAGAGCAAGGACACGGAAAGACTTCAGTAGACTTAGTGCCCTAAGCAATAAGATTGTATGTAATTGGATTAATAAAGATTCATTAACTAGATTAACATTGAATTGGTAATAATAGCTTGAAAGAAACATGACTTGACAATAGTTAGTTCCAAAATCAAAATCTGGGGGTTTGCAAACTGATTGTTCTATGACTTGGCTCTCAATAAAGGCTTGTGTCATTCCAACTGCATATGGTATGGTATTCCACGTTCCAGTATGGTATCCAGGTCACCGTAGGAGCTATAGAGTCCGAAGAAGGTCCTTTCTTTAGTGTTCTGCATTTGTCAGGCAATAGGTGAGTTCAAATACACACACACACACACACACACACACATATATGTATGTATATGTGTATATATATATATATAACTGTAACTTACTGGCCAAAGATACATGAACTCAAGGCTTCCTGCTTATGGCACACCTACTTGTTGCTAGACAATACTGACAGAGATTTGAAAATAGAGGTCATGGTTGGATGAATTATCTGGAAATAAATTTTTAGAGAAATAAAACCAAAAGTTTCTGAAGAAAGACTTCTAGAGGCCATGGAGTAGCTGTGTTCTGGTTATTTGTCATATAGGAGAAGAAATGACACTGGTCTTTGCTGCTTAAGGGAGAGAACCTTCTATATCTGCCTACCAGATATAGAAGGTATAGAAGCGGGACCAGATATAGAAGGCTTAGAAGGGGGAGACTGAGATAGAGCTTTCTTAGAACTAAGCTGAAAGCCTCCACCCCATAGGCCAGTTTTCATAGTGCGAAAAGGAGCTATGTGGGTTTCTGGGTAAGAAAAATCATTAAAGCAAGCCTCATTCAGCTGTGGATCCTGTAACCTACAATATTGATGGATCTATCCTGGTGCAAATGTTCGCCCTGGTACATCAGCAGCATGCTTGTTTGGTATAACCAACCACTTTATGACTAGATTCTTCACCTGCTCCACACAAAGAAATATCTGCTTGGTATTATAAACCTTACAAAAGCCAATGTCCCAGTGAAATGGACATGTAGTCAAAGCATTGGGTAAACATTTCATTTTTATGTTTTTAGACCTGCGCTTCTATCCATTTTGTCCAGAGAAGCTTCTATTTACAGTGAGCGGCAATTAATACAAAACCTCATCAGGATGTTGAAAACAAATGACTGCTGAGTTCTTAGCCATAACTGGGACATCTATACTCCCCACTTTCAAAGCCAGGAGACATTGTGAAAAGAGTGATGGAGCCATTGTGAGAGCTCGAAGGCGTGGAGAAGTGCTACCAGACACAGGCTTCTTGCCATGGCATGGCCGAGGTGGTGATGAACAGCCAGTAGCTATGGCCACCTGCACAAGACCTGCACACAAATAGAGTATGGGGATGGTGATTGGAAAAGAGAACAGGGTTTGTAGGGGTGGGAGATAAAAAGAGAGGGTCACAGGTATGAATTTCTTCACACTACATTATAAACATGTAGGACATTGTCAAAAACTTGTTTGGAAAAAAGTATAACTGGGGAAGAAAGAAAGAGAGAGAGAGAGAGAGAGAGAGAGAGAGAGAAGAGAAAAGAAAAGAAAGAAAGAAAGAAAGAAAGAAAGAAAGAAAGAAAGAAAGAAAGAAAGATGGGGGTGGGAGGGAGGGAAGAAGGAAGGAAGGAAAGAAAAAGAAAGAAAGAAAGAAAGAAAGAAAGAAAGAAAGAAAGAAAAAGAAAGAAAGATAGATAGATAGAAAAATAGATAGATAGATAGATAGATAGATAGATAGATAGATAGATAGATAGATAGATAGATAGATTAGGGAGGTCATATATGATAGAATAGTCTTCCTTCCTAGGAAATTGGCCTACAGTCTTTGGAAGTACCAGGAGCCCACAAAAGATTAGCCCAGGTTCCATGGTGAGTGACCTCCATTCAATATCTCAAATTCTCACAGTGATCTTGCAAGACTGGAAACAAATTATTACATCTGTTTTGCAAAAGGGTTCTGATATCTGAGGATGATCTCATTATGTACAAGTTGAAGCATCAGAATTTGAACATGTCCCTGTGATTCCAGTAGGAATATAGTAAATAATCTCTTGCCTTAGAGTGAGGTTGGTTTAGATAATTGGAAAGTATTGCTGCTATATCAATTTTATTCATTTGCTGAATCTCAGTTGCTGCCCAGTTACCTTCATGGACTTTGGAGTCTTTGCCAAACATAATTCTGGGTAGGACTGGTTTTCGTTTGCAGGAGGACTTGGTTAAAGGAAGAATACACTAGCTATGCTTCTTCTAATGTCAGAACAACAGAAACAGCTGTATTAGCTGCATTAACAAGGCTCAGCTAGGTTAGACCGAGGAAATGGAGAGTATCCAAATTGGTATAGCTTAACTCAACAGCCCTGGGAGGGTTGGCAAAGGAGTTGTCCCACCTCATGCAGGGACCCTTGCTGACAGAGGGCTCACTTCCCCGTGAGATGGCCAAGTCCCGCAGCATTAGAAAGGTAGAGTTAACTTACACTGACTCTTACACATTCTGCCCACACTGCTAGATTCACACACACCCAATTGCACAAATGAGAAGCAGATTAGATCGTTAAACCGTCTAGTAGAATGTCATGCAGATTTAGAATATCAATGTCTTCCAAGACAGGATTTTGATGGCAGTAAATAGTCAGGGTTGACGTTTGAGTTATATGTGTAATAGATTATCAAGAATTCCTGGAAGCAACCAGTTTTGGAGGCACACCCTTGTAATCTCAATATAAAAGAGATTAAGGTAGGAAAATTGTGAATTCAAGGCCATTTTGGGCTACATAGTGAGACATTTAGAAAGAAAGAGAGAGAGAGAGAGAGAGAGAGAGAGAGAGAGAGAGAGAGAGGAAGAGGAAGAAGGAAGAAAGAAACATGAAGGAAATTGTGGGATTAATTATCCTAAGTTTTAGGAGCTCAATAAATTTGATGTCATTATATCAGCTTTCCAGAAGGTGGGCCAAGTCAGTGTGTCTTCTGCTTGTGGGAATCTTTCAGCTACAGTTGCAAGAGTGGAGGGGGCTCTGGGTTCCCTCATTCTTTTGTTCTATGCTTCTTTTATATGTTTTATGTGATGGTGGTAGCCCCCCCTCTCTCTGAGTGTGTGCATGTATGTATGGATTCACGAATGTATGTTTCTGAGCAGCTTGTGTGCCTGTGTATACATGTATGTGTGTCTGAGTATTTTGTGTATGTATGAGAGCTATATGTGTGTGTATGACAAGTTGTATGTTTGAGTACTGTGTGTCTATATGTGTCTGAGCATTCTGTGTGTGTCTGAGTACTATGTGTACATTGCATTTGTGTCTTTGTGTGTCTGAGCACTCTGTGTGTCTGTTGTGTGTGTGTACATATATGTATGTATGAGCACTTATATCTGTGTCTGAGACCTGTGTGTCTATGTGTACATGTATGTCTAAGCATTCTGTGTCTAACCTCTGTGTATGTCTAAGTACTGTGTGTATATGTGTTTGTGTCTGAGCACTCTGAGTGTTTAAGTGTTATATGTGAATGCACATATATGTGTGTCTGAGCACCTGTGTGTGTCAGGGTTCTGTGTGTACCTATATTTGTATATATTTGTGTCCAAGCATTCTGTGTGTGTGTGTGTGTGTGTGTGTGTGTGTGAGAGAGAGAGAGAGAGAGAGATGGGGTATGTGTGGAGTATATATATAGCCCTTTGTGTACATGCTGTATGTCTATGTGTCTGAGAACTCTTTGTGTGGAGAGAGTTATGTATGGAGTGTGTATATCTGCATGCATGTCTGTGTGAACATGTATGTCTAGTTATGTCTGAGTACTCTGTGTGTGTGGTATGTATATATCTCTATGTATATGTCTGTGCGAGCATATATATGAATCTATGTTTATCTGAGCACTCTGCATGTGTATGTGTATGTGTTTCTGTGCCTGTGTGTGCATGTGTGTATGTATATGTTTTTCTGATCATTATGCACACATGTGCATGTGTGTGTCTAAGCATTCTATGTGTGTGTATTGTGTATGTGTATATGTGTATGCTTTCATGCATGTTTGCGCGTGTGTGCGCGCGTGCGCGCGCGCACGTGTGTGTGTGTGTGTGTGTGTGTGTGTGTGTGTGTGATGAATTTTGGGTTTTCCACACCCATCTTTCCTTTCTAACAGTAGCTTAATTTTCGTGCTGGGATTACGTCTTCCTAATTGAACGTATTCTCAGATGTCCTGTCTATAGGCTACAGAGGCTATTGATTCTTTTTACTGGGAGAACTTACTGCCTAAGTACCACCAAGCATATGACTCAAGTGGAATCCATTTCTCTCTCTTTAGATTTTTATCCACAGAACAGTCACTACAAGGGCAAAAGAAACGATGAGAGTCACTCATTGTCACTGCAGTTTCTGCTTCCTGTATGTGCTAAGCCCCATGACCCCATTCTTCCCTTAGTAGGAAAAGAACTAATCTCTAGAAACTCTCCTACTCTATGACTAGCTCATTAGCTTCTTTTGCCTACAAACTAATGACCCACGTTTATGATGTGTCACTACACGTAACCCCACTGCTAAAGTACTAAGGTTCGAGACAAGATGGAGTCAAATGTGCTGCCCATTGTCCTATGCTTTGAAGCTAAGAAAGCAACAGGGAAAGGCTTCCTACAGATTTGGAAGTGAACACAGCACACAGATTACCACTAGAAAGCATGGAGACACCAAGGAGAGTGATAGATTTGATCTAAAAGTAGCTTAGCATCCGTGCACCACTCCTCCTGTGCTGTTCTGTGAAACTGAATCCCTTCCCAATATCCAAGCATGTAAAAGCCTTAGGCTTGTTCACACACTGAAGTTGTATTATCTGGGATCCCCACACTTGAGATTTCTCTCTGTGATGGAGAGGAGGACATTGTCACCTGTACTAATTGACTTTGAATGAGATGCTTTTCAGGCATGTGCCCTTTCTGGACAATGGGACACCATTTTCCATGAATAATTTGTATCATCCTGGCACCTCCTCAATCTTCTTGGCTGATATTTATGAGTTTAAATATAGCTAATGATATCACATGCCTGCCAGATGGTCAATAGGAACTACCTGGGATATTGGAGCATCAGGCACATGTTTGATTTCTTGAATTAGGACTTAACTATGAAGCCATTTTTAGAAAATAATTTAATTACAAGGGGATTTATAAACCATATAAGAGGTAAACAGAAGTGGCCAACACAGATTGATTAAACAAGAAATCACTGAAAGTGGACATTGCATCCTTCTTACTGGGATGAATGTCTCTGTCACATTGCTCTGGGTTGTTGTCCTGCTTCTCTGTCTGTGTGTTGTTTAGGATGTCTGCATATGTCATACATGCTTTCCTTTGCAACCTATCATCTATCAATTTACCTGGCTCTTTGGACCTTGCTACCACACCACAATGTTCAAGGGTTTACCCAATCATTTTCTTCCATACTTTGTATTGTAGTATTTCTGATCATTATTCTTTTAAGTGATCTGAATATTCTGTGGTGTGTGCTACTCAAGGAGTCTTCATGTTCCACCTGCCTTCTGTGGAAGCGATTCCCTGTCTGGGAATGTTCTACTCCCCTTAGTTGATTGTTGGTAGGTCTTTTTGAGCTGCTATGAACCTCATTCTACAACCATGTTCTATATTGGTAAGTTGTTTCTCCTGCTTTGCAAACGGAGTGCACCTTCCTTCTTACCCAGAATGCAGTCTGATTTCCACTAAGAAAGATTGGCCTCTTGATAGAAGAGTGTTGAAAGAACATCACCTTGCCCTCAAAACCAATTTTCTTCTCTTAATTGCATGTTAATCTGCTTTGTTTTCTGACTTCAAAAACATTTTCCTGGCGGGTATGGCAGACTACTGGTAATTCTCGAATCTGCAATGTGGAGATGAACTCTTTGGTGCTAGCTCACTGGTCAAATTAGCCATAGAGATGAGCTCTGGGCTCAACTGAGAAAGCCTGCCTCAGGGAAGAAGGTGTAGTATTTGAGGAAGACTCCCAACATCTACCTTGCCGCTCTCCATGGACCTACATAGACATACACTTGTGTGCTCACACACATGCAAGCGTGCATACAAAATAAAACAATAGACGCCAATGAAAAGGTAGGCATCTTTCAAGGGCTGTGGGTACAACACACAAATGGTACTTTGCACATTGTCAATTGGATTATTCTTAGAACTAGATATGGGTGTGTAGTAGGGAAAGTTTTCCAGATGACCTCTTCAGAGAGCACAGAACAAGTTTCCCATGGGACAGTATGAGAGAAGACAGAACTCAATTAGAACAATACAGTCTCTGGATATGTTTGAGGACGGGTAAAGAAAGGCTGAGCTCTTTTTGTTCAAATATTAATTTGCTGTGTAGATTTCCCAAGCAACTCATCTAATGAATCTCATTGTTCTGTCGCATCAGGGTCTCAGAGGTGCAAAGAGCTATAAGTAAGCAAAATACACAAACACAAGACTTGAAAAGAGGAAGTCAACCTCTCTCACTATGAAAACATCCAGGAAGCCAAGTGGAGACACTGAACGGTCATCTCAGTGCCCCTTACTCTGATCCCATCAGGTTCATTCATTCTTATGAAAACAAGAACCTCTGCCAATAGACTAAAGCTGGGAAAAGTCCTCTCCTACCTTCCTCGGGTCTGCTCTTCCTGGATTGGTCCTGAGATGTCACCGACAGGCACTGGAAACCACAGGGTCAGGATGCCTCGCAGGCAAAATTCTTTCTTCTCTCAACACCCCCACCCACCTGCCCAACAAACACACTTCTCAGGAAGAGACAGGTTCACCATGCTCTTCATCTGTCCTGACAAGGAGACATTTCATTTATAAAGGAAGGATGCTTGGTCTCTGAATTAAGCTAATGGGATATTTCTTGTAAACCTGGAATTAAGATGCAGACAAGAGTCCTTCAGCTTCCTTTTATTGGTCCTCAGAGGTGAGCCTGGGAACAGTTGTAAATATGTATCAGGGTGGCCCCTGGCTCTTCAGTATTGAAACTCCACTCACAGCAAAGTGTCCCTGATTTGTCCTCCTGAGCCTCCTTCCACTTTTGCCTTGTGTCCCCCATGCTTCCATCTCCCTAGCCTGGTTGCAGTGACTTTGAAACTGGTAAGAAGCTTGCCGAGGTGACACTCACAGCTGTGTGGGCTGGAATGCATTATAATGCTATGTCTCAATTACAATATTCTTTGGGTGATACCGGAGGCAGGCCCAGCCTGCCTTAGAGCGCACTGCCACCTCCTGGAAAACACCTGCTTCATGCCTCCTCGAATACCACCAACCAGGAAACATGGCCTCCTGCCTTTAGAAGCAAAGATTTGCATGCACAGAGCCATCTTCTCTCGCCCCTTTCAAACTGGAACACAGCAATCCCTGAAGGAGATGGAAAGGTGTTGCATTGCCATCTTAATTAAAAATAAGTAACTAGGTCGGGGAGGCCACTGGTGTGGAGAGTTGTTATCATTATGTTTGCCTTCTGCTCCCTGGGAAGGTAACAGGCGCCGCTCACGGTAATGAGTACCCGGCACCAATACGATTCTACCCTTGGGATCTCCGGAAGAGGCGCCAACCTTATTTACACAAGGAAGGACTGGATAGAGGACACCGGGCAGAAGCTGTATGCACAGGCAGAGCACCAAATTGGCGAGAGCCCTGAGAGCACTGGTCCTTAGAGCAACTGTGTATGGAGAGTCCACCTTACGGGGGTGTTGGGATAAACAATGATCTACTTTCAGAAAGAACTGGACTAGATGGGCATCAAAGGTTTCTGTCTGAACTCACAGCATCCGAAGGTCAGCTGTCATTTCTAAAGAGCGGCTTTAAGAATTTTGGAGGGTTAGAGGCTTGAATTGCCCAAAAGAGTAAGTGCATTTGAGCAGGTCTTAGACTGGTCAGCGTGGCAAACAATGGAGTGACAGATTTCTCTATCAGCACCATCCCTTGGAAGTAAGCAACAGCAAAAATGATTTCTTTCATAAAGATAAACTATTCTCATTAACTGAATTAAACTCAGCTAATTAGGCAAATTGCTTACATTCAACTAGTGTCCCTTTGAGTGTCTGCCTTTTGGAAGGAAGGTTACAGATCCTTTGAAAAGAAAGAAAAAAAAACGGAAAATTATTCTTTCTCTAGAGAAATGCATTCACATTTTCCCTATTATTTAAGAAGGCCGGCTGGCAAGATGGCTCGGCAGGTAAAGTGTTTGCTGCCAAGCCTGGGGTTCAGAAAGTGTAGTAGGGGAGAATCAGCTTCCACAGGGTGCCCCATGACCTCCACACACACACGCAGCGACATGTGTGTCATGCTTGCCCGAATAAATAAATAATCCTAAAAGGTCTGTGGCCCCGCATTGCAGCCTAACCTAAACTGCAACGACATTTAATTAAAGATGCCCTTTGCAGCTACCGCTCTTTGCAAGCCTGGGGTTAGCTCTGGGGTCTCTTGGTTATATGGCCCTAGGAGGAAGAAGCCAGGGGAAGGGGTATTTGCAAATAAGAGGAGAGCTCCGCTTTTGGTAGCACCCAAGAGTGGTCGGGGCATTTTCTATGACTCTTCCCTGGCCTCGTATTAAGGCAGTTACATTTTCATCCTTTGGAAATCCTGGATTTTGTCAGAGGTGCACATCTGAAGAGCTCTGATAACACCTGGCCTCCGCCTGGCCGCAGACAAACAAAGCAGAAGCAGCGCCTGTGGTGGCACCTGCTTGGCTGTGTCCTTTGTCTCCATCCCTGGAGAGAGAGCCTAATGAAAGCTTTTTTGGGGGAACACAGCTTTCCTCCCTCATGGCAGGAGGATCAGAGGCAGCCTATTCTGACAGTGTAGTGGAGATAGCTCACAGCTCTCCCAGGAAACTCTAGGAACGATAAAAAAATATGAGATGAATTGCAAGGTCTACATTAAAATAGCAGTAAAGTACAGGCACTGGGGATTTGTTCACGGATTGAACCTGTTCCTCTCCGACCCAGCTTCCTAACAGATGTCTTTTCTCACTTTTGGTTCTTTGCGGTTTTTTATCATCAATTCCTGGAAGGAAGCCTTTTGTCTTCCCCCAGATAATCTGTTGAAAAAGTCCATGAGGTCACCCAGATATTTCCTGGTTTGAGCTTCTGAAGAAACAGTAGCCCCCCCTCCAGCTTTTCCTCCTCCTCAGCTACTTCAGAGCGTCCTTGAGAGTGACTTATTTTTGTCTCTTTACCAGAAAATGAAGGACATGCTAGCCTCCAATTCACACACACACACACACACACACACACACACACACACACACACCACATTTTATCCTCCGAGATGTTGATATTGACACACACCAAATGATTTAAGATTCATAGGCACTTTTGAGTCCTAACTGGGGAGAAGGGTTTTGTCATTATGTGTTTGACTTTAGATGATAGGGACAATGATCTCCTGAAAGACTAAAGGACTCCTCGATACCGTGCTCAAGGGGAGCGGTCGGGGGACGGTCCCCCTCAGAAAGCAGAGGAAGGCACACAGAAGGGAATGGGATGACATTTCAAAGTGACCTTTGAGGATAAATGGATTTGCAGAGAAATAACAAAGGCAAATGGAGAAACAGTGTGTAGCGGAACACACTGGAAACCCTTGCCTGCCTGGGGATGGATAATCTATTTTCTATTTTAGGAAACGAAAAGACAGTTTAGTTAGTGATTGGTGCAGCATTTTGGACCTCAACCCAGAGCTAGATTACTGGTGTCTGCCAACCATAATTTCACTGGATGGTGACCTGTGTCAAGGCTAACTTCTGAAGGTCATCCTCTAGCAAGAAGCTGGTGAAGATTTGAAGTTATTCTGAAAAAAGAGATGAGTAACCCCAGGCCATCTAATGCCTTCTGGTTGGATTATGACTTCTGACTTTCATAGTCTCTTTGGCTGTGATTTATTTGGATAACTTCAAATAACGATCTTACTTTTTCCCCCTCTCTTTATCTGAAATAACATTTAAGCAGCCACTGATAACCCACTCTTGCTTTATACTCGATGCGCCTTTGTGATACAGAGACCCTGGCTTACTGAGAGGAATGGAGAGCCAGATTGCAGAACACCAGAGATACACATGGGGAAAATCCAGTAGAGGCAACAATGGGGGAGAGGCCAATCGAGGTTCCTCTGGGAGAGAGACATGTTTCTCACGATATTGCTGAAGAATTAGTCTGAATGTGTGTGTGTGGAGGGGACCACTGTGATATGTGTACAGACGCTTTCATCTGCACTTGGCCATTTTCCCTTTTGTCTCTCAGTCTTCCATTCCCTGTCTTTCCTGAAGGGCAAAAGCCTTTTTAGTGATACCAATTGGATTCCAGAATAATGGAGTGCCAAGAGACTAGGAGTTTAAAGGAGAGAATATTAGAAATACTGGGTCACCAAAAAAAAAAAAAAAAAAAAAAAAAAAACCTATCAGAGACAACCAAGTATGTCACCATAGGGGAGGAATGTAAGTGTCTCAGTGTCCTGAGAGTTTTTTGTTTGTTTGTTTGTTTGTTTGTTTTGTTTTATTCTCAAATAACTGAGAATTCTCTTCCTGGGTTTGCAACTTCCCTACAAAACCTGGGATAGAGGGAATAAAAATCATAGTCTCAATGACTAATATTAACTATGTCATTAGTCTAGAATTGAAGAGGTACTCCAGAGTGCTTCAATAGCTCGGCTTTGAAACATCAACATCATTGAAAAATTTTTTCCAAGGCCAGATGATGGGTCAGCAGATGGAGGTGCTTGCTACCAAGGCTGATGACATGAGTTTGGTTCCTTGGGACCCACTTGGTAGAAGAGCACTCTAAGATATTTTCTTCCTTCCATGTATGTATGCACACATGCACACATCTTTTTCAAACCTTAATTGATTTAATCTCCTCCAATACAATTTAAGCAAAAATTCTCTTCAGAATTTTATTCTTTACACTTCTTGAAAGTACTTCCCACAAACATGGTCCATGAAACAGTTACCTGAAGAATATATGTCAGGGTACACTATGAACAGAGGACTTTGTCTTTCTTTGAGGGGACTCTGATTTTGGGTGTATGCTCAGCCCACATTGAAAAGCAAATTAGCTCAATTTCTTTGAGAAAAGTGCGATATTCTGACTCTGGAAGTGTGGATTCAGAGATGTGGAAAGCCCTGTTTTTCTGTTGAGTTTTGATTGGCCAGTATACTCTCACTCTTCTCCCAATAAGAACACCCTGACGTCATTTGCTGTGTCAGTTTGTTGGTTGGGGAGCTAGTCTATGAGTGAGCATGTGACCAAGACCAGGCAGTTACATATTCAAACTCTGTAATTAAACCCTGGAAGACAAAGCAGTTCATCTTTGAGGACTGTATTTGTAACAGAAAAAGAGAATCACCTTCTTCCCTTGCTCATACTGAGGGGGAGCTCAAGGCCCAAAGTTGCTGAAGGGGTTGTTATCTTGTCCCCATGAAGAAAAAATATGATTAGATAAAACCTTTAGTGGAAAAAAGCCATTGCAAAATTAAATATAAGAACCTGCTAAACCCTTATAAGAGCTCTAGAATCTGTGGATCCTTCTGGTCTGGAATTTCCTCTAGGCTTTTTTAAATTTAAATGAACCAAGTTCATTCTTTTCCTCTTTAAACCTAGCTGTTTTGGGTTCCAAATCATTATTTCCAGAAATCCTATCCAGTTATATTTGTAGGTCTACAGAAGAAGGACCATTTCTCAACGCTGGGCTTAAGAAACCAGCTGCTCTAAGAACAGGGGTGTGAAGATTTCTGCCTCTCACAGGGACAGCAGCTACTTGATTTTATCAGAAGCAAAGAGCCTAAGACAACCAAGTCTTTCTAGATTAAGCTCTAAGTCCCTGAGGAGAAGAAGAGTAATTCCAGGCTCATCTCCTCCTCTCATGCTCTACTGACAATGTCCTGGACTTTTAACTCCCTCCTACTCACTTCAGGTTATTTGAATTAGAATTTTATACACACACACACACACACACACACACACACACACATATATACATACACATACACACACATATATATATGCATAGCACATATATATGCACATATATATGTGCATAGCATATAACATATACTGTATAATATAGTATATAATATATGTATATATGTGTATATATGTATATATAATATGCATAGCATATAACATATACTGTATAGTATAATATATAATATATAATATATACACATACACACACACACATATATATACACACACACATATACATACATATATTACATTGAGCAGAGAGACCAAGACTCTGGATTCTTGCATGATCAAAGGTTGCACTGGCATGCAGACCATTTTTAAATTTTTCTGATATTTTAACCCAACAAGGAGACTCCCTCTCTATATCTCTCCCTGACCCAGCCCACTCAGGTGAGGCAATGGCTCTCCTCAGTTACAGGTGGCCTATTACGTTCTATTCTTTTCTTTAATTTGGGTTAGATTCTTTTTTTATTTGATATATTTCTTATTTACATTTCAAATGATTTTTCCCTTTCCTGGATGCCCCCTCCCTGAAAGTCGCATAAACCCTCTTCCCTCCCCCTGTCACCCAATCACCTTCTTCTTGTTTCCCTGTCTTGGTATTCCCCTACACTGCTGCATTGAGCCTTTCCAGGACCAGGGGCCTCTCCTTCCTTCTTCTTGGGCATCATTTGATATGCGAATTGTTTCTTAGGTATTCCGAGCTTCTGGGCTAATATCCACTTATCAGTGAGTGTATACTTTTGTGTGTGTTCTTCTGTGACTGGGTCCCCTCATTCAGGATGACATTCTCCAGTTCCACCCACTTGCCTCAGAATTTCATGAATTCATTGTTTTTAATAGCTGAGTAGTCTTCCATCGTGTAAATATACCACATTTTCTGTATCCATTCCTCCATTGAGGGACATCTGGGTTCTTTTCAGCTTCTGGCTATTATAAATAGGGCTGCTACTGGGCTAGATTCTAAGATAAGAGTCTTTTCTTCTCATATTTCATCCTTTTTTTTTTTACTTAACAAATACATAATAAATGTTCCCCTGCACAACTAGTGACAGTCTTATCCTAATTATGAGCTGGTTTCTCCAGTTCCAGCACCACATTCCCCTGGGAAATTATATCGGCCTGACCTAAGAACTTTTGAGATGGGGCGTAGTACATTTGAACAAACTTTCCAGGTGATTCTGATGCCTGCTAATGTGGAAATTCATTGATCTAGCCTCTTGCTACTTGATGTATAGGAGCCCAGGGACCACCAACATCAGGATCCCCTAGGAGCTTGTCAAATACACATAAATCCAGACCTCACCACTGACCTATCGATGTAGCCAAGAATCTGTGTTTTGACAAGTTTTCCAGGTTATTTATGTACTCTGGAATCTACCAGGGCTATCTAAGGAGCATGGTGTCAAGATCACCAAATTACCTAGGAATCTTTCGGTTTTAGAAACAGGTAAGAATCCAACAGACTATAAGGTAATTCCAGTGCTATCAGTCCACACACCACATACTGAGGGAGTGTGAATCCCCAGGCTTCCAGAGAAACTAAGGAAGGTGGGTTACCCCACAGTCTCCATCCAGCCTCCTCCCCAAGTCAGACAGGACAGCCATGTTCTCTGACTTATATGCTGTGCTTCAAGGTAAGGATTTATTTCAAATAAGAATTCCCTACTAAACAAATCTTTTAAGTAACAGCCTTAGAGAAAATACTCAACCTTTAAAGTGATAGACTGGCAACCTAATTATAAAGTAAATGTCATAGGGTAAATTAGCGTGGGTGGAAGAGGAAGCTGGTGGTGATTGTAGTTGTTACATTTTTTAAAGGTTTTTTGCCAAGTCTCTATACTGACTAAAATTTAGAAAATGAGGTTGAATTGAAAGTCATGTATGACCTTGACGCCTGATTTCTAGAGGAAAAGCAATGCTGTGTCTCAACTGATGGCTAATTCTGTGCTTCTTACTTCCTGTCTCAAGGCAAACAGCTCCTCATGCTTACATACTTCTCTCCTTCTGTCCTCCATGCATTTATAAGAGCAGTTTATGCAATGTAATATTTTCCCAGGCAGATATGGAGGTCTCCTGATCCTACAACAGCACACTTATCCTAGAAACATCAGCCTCTCCTTCACATCTTCGTTTTCAGATAGATGCCAACCATTTGAAGAGTACCTATAGTTTCTCTTTCTTTGTTTTGACTTTTTATGACCATTAGTTCAACTTACTTCTTACTCAGTTTATGTATACAGAGTATACCATTTAACTTTTTGGGTTCCCTTACAAATATTTGACTTTAGTTCATCTTTCCAGACTAATCTCTACAACAACATATCACTCACTCACACACACACACACACACACACACACACACACACATACACACGTGTGTTAGTATTCTCCAGAGCCTTTGGGGACATGGAGATTCTTACCTGGCATTCAGGACGTGAAGTCACCTAATCCCATTGTATCTTCTGCGTCACCTTCTCCAGGGTCCCTTCCTGGTCAGCTAGATTGTTGTGGAGTTAAACCCAAGAGGTGGATACACAGTGAACAATACTCTTCACTTTTTCTACATTTCCGTGGTTGTTATTCATTTCGATAAATTATTTTGGATCTGACTTTTTCAACTATTCTTTTTTTAAAAAAGGAAAAAATGAAAGATTGATTTCCAGGAAAATGGCAGATTAGAAGCTGTGTCTGAGAGTAGATAAAATAAAATGTAAAAACCTTAGAATGCAAAAATAATAAGTCCTAATCTTATGAGAAAAAGAGCTAAAGAAAACAGAAATAAATTGAGTTGATAATATCTCTATAAAGAAACATCCAAGTCAAGCCACACCACCACTGGTTCCTGCCACACCTAGTGGCATCCAAAAAGATGGAGAAATACTGAGGTCACAACACCTTCCATTTCACTTAATTGCTTACTTTATTTTTCAAACTAAAAGAATAGTTCATTTTTAACTAGCTTACCCTAGTAAGTTATCTCTTAAGATGAAAACCAAGATAACAGCAAAGAAGACATAAATGTGAACCTAGCACTGCTGAAAACACAGAATACAACAACAACAACAACAACAACAACAACAACACACACACACACACACACACACACTAGAAAGGCTATCTCTTTGTGAGATTATAGGAAATTCTGCATTTCATGAGAGGAATAGATGAATAAAGGAGACAGAGGAAGGAATCCATCACGGTCAACACAGAAAACCAGCAAGTTCATAATATGAGGGGAAGAAGAAAAAGACTACCAATAATCCAACCAACCAGAACAACACTAACAAGACCATACAAAGGAGGAAAGCCCTCTCAATAAAAACCTCAAAGGCAAATGGCCTCAACTCATCAATTAAAGACACAGACTAAATGACTAGATGTGAAAAATAAGACCTAACCATCTGTTAGGTCCAAGAAACCCATCTTACTAAACAAAGACATTCAAACACTGAGTCAAGGGACGGAGGTCAAATTGCCGAGCAAAGGAAAGTCATAACTAACCTTATAAAGAGATTCTCATGCCTGGGTAAGTGAACTTCAAATGAAAGCTAGCCAGAAACAAAAAGGATCACTACATATTAGTAAAAATTAGTAAAAATAGATAAATTCAGCAAGAAATATGACAGTTGTAAGTATCTGTGCACGAAATGTTGGTGCTTTGAAATTTACAAAACAAATACTAAAAGTAAAAAAGTCAGAGAGGTCCTGATGTAATAATGATGCAAGGCTCGCTCAAATGGCCCCCTCTCTTTGTTTACTTAGTTATTCATTATTTATGTAGTGTATGAGTGTGTGGCATATGGAAACGTTCGTGTGCACATATGCAAATGAGTGTGTAGGTGCTCACACACACATATATGCAAGTATATATAAAAGCCAGTGGTTAATGCCAGTTCTCTTCCTCAACTGAGCTCCACCTTATTTTTTGAAATAATCTCTCACTGAATACAGCCTAACAAAACCTATGATTTCCAAGAATCCACTTGTCTCTGCCCCTCTACTGTTGGTATTACAGGCATGTATAGCCACACCAAATTATTTTTACCTGGGTTCTAGGGATCTAAACTCAGGTCTTTGACTTTGCATGGCAAGCACTTTGCTGACTAAGCCATCTCCTCAGGTCCTCACTGGCATCTTTAGATAGGTCTTCTTAGCTAGATGTAAGCAAAGAAACCAGAGTTCAAATAGATTTAACAGATACATACAAAGACCTTATCCAGCAAACACAACATCTACTGACTACACCACTCTTCAGTGGCTCATGGAAACTTCTGTAAACTTGATCACATTATAGGCCACAAAATAATTGCAATAACTGTTATACCTTGTCAGATCTTAGGAGAATAAAACTGGGAATCAGCAAGATAAATGACAGAATAAATACTCAGAGACTCAACAGTATGCTTCTGTGTGAATAGTGAGTTGTTTAAGAAATTAGGGGGATCTGGGTTGTTTCCAGCTTCTGGCTATTATAAATATGGCTGCTATAAACATAGTGGAACACGTGTCCTTATTACATGTTGGAGAATCTTCTAGGTATATGCCCAGGAATGGTATAGCTGGGTCCTCAGGTAGTATTATGTCCAATTTTCTGAGGAACCACCAGACTGATTTCCAGAGTGGTTGTACCAGCTTGCATTGCCACCAGCAATAGAGGAGTGTTCCTCTTTCTCCACATCCTGATGACTAAGGATGGTGAACATTTCTTTAGGTGCTTCTCAGCCCTTCGAATTTCCTCAGTTGAGAATTCTCTGTTTAGCTCTGTTCCCCATTTTTTAAGAGGATTATTTGGTTCTCTGAAGTCTAACTTCTTGAGTTCCTTGTATATATTGGATATTAGCCCTCTATCAGATGCAGGATTGGTAAAGATCTTTTCCCAATTTGCTGGTTGCTGTTTTGTCCTGTTGTCAGTGTCCTTTGCCTTATAGAAGCTTTGCAATTTTATGAGGTCCCATTTGTCAATTCTTGATCATAGAGCATAGGCCATTGGTGTTCTGTTCAGGAACTTTTCCCCTGTGTCCATGTGTTCAAGATGTCCCTCAACAGAGGAATGGATACAGAAAATGTAGTACATTTACACAATGGAACACTACTCAGCTATTAAAAAAACAACTTCATGAAATTCATAGGCAAATGGATGGAACTTGAAAACATCATCCTGAGTGAGGTAACTCAGTCACAAAAGAACAAACACAGTATGTACTCACTGATAATGTGAATATTAGCCCAAAAGTTCAGAATACCCAAGATTTAATTCACAAACCATATGAAACCTAAGAAGAAGGAAGACCAAAATGTGGATGCTTCAGTGCTTCTGAGAAGGGTAAACAAAATACTCACAGGAGGAAATATGAGGACAAAGTGTGGAGTAAGACTAAAGGAAAGGTCATCCAGAGACAGCCCCACCTGGGGATCCATCCCATATACAGACATTATTGTGGATGCCGGGAAGTACTTGCTGATGGAAGCCTGATATGGCTGTTTCTTGAGAGGTTCTGCTAGACCCTGACAAAGACAGAGGCAGAAGCACTCAGCTAACCATTGGACTGAGCTTGGAGGTCCCGAGAGAGGAGTTGGAGAAAGGACTGAAGGAGCTGAGGGATTTGCAGTCCCATGGAGGGAGCAACAGTGTCAACAGGCCAGACACCCCGGAGCTCCTAGGGACTGGACCACCAACCAAAGAATACACATGGAGCGATCCATGGCACTGGCCACATATGTGGCAGATGATGACCTTGTTGGAAATCAGCCCTTGGGCCTGAGGGTGTTCAATGCACCAGTATAGGGGAATGCCAGGGCGGGAGGACAGGGGTGGGTGGGTGAGCATCCTCATACAGGCAGGGGGAAGGGGGGATGGGATAGAGGGTTTCTAAAGGGGAGACCTGGAAAGGGGAAAACATTTGAAATGTAAATAAAGAAAATATCCAACTGAAAGAAAGAAAGAAAGAAAGAAAGAAAGAAAGAAAGAAAGAAAGAGAGAGAGAGAGAGGGGGAGAGGGAGGGAGGGGGGAGGAGGGAAGGAAGGAAGGAAGGAAGGAAGAAAGAAAGAAAGAAAGAAAGAAAGAAAGAAAGAAAGAGGGAAAGAAAAGCTTTAAAAAATCAGGGAGGAAATTTCAAAATTTCCTAGTATCAAATGAAAATAATAGTAAAACTTAAAAGAGCCTCTGGAACACAACTAAGGCAATTCAAGGCAGAGGATTTATAGCTGTATGTGCTTAAATCAAAACATAGTGAGCACAAGTAAGTGGTCTAATGGCACACAAAGACTAAAAGAACATTACATGGAATTAATTAAACAAAGAGCCAAATCTTTGAAAAGATAAACAAGATTGACACATTCCCAGACTCACTAGGCAAACTAACCTAAGTGATGATCCAAATTAAAGTAGAAACTTAGAGATGAAAAGAGAGTTGTTACAACAGACTAAGATGAATTCCACAAAATCATTAGGGACACTTCGAAATCTTCTAGCCCCAAAAGGTGGAAAACCTGGAGGAAACAGATAAACTTCTAAACACATGTGTCCCACCAAAATTACATCAGGAGGCTATGGCTAACTTAGAGGACAAACAGCAATGTCAAAGAGATGATTAAAAGGCTCCTCATAAACGCAAGGTGGGGACTAGAGGGATTCATTATTGGATAGTATCAAACTTTTAGGAGAGCTCAAATATAAATTCTTAAACTCTTCTGAAAGGGAAAAAGAAACACTACTGTTTTTAGTTAGAGTTTTTATTGCTGGGATGAAACGCCATGACCAAAAAGTAAGTTGGGGAGGAAAGGGTTTATTTGGCTTACATTTCCATATTACTGCTCATTGTTGAAGGAAGTCAGGACAGGGACTCAAACAGGGCAGGAACCTGGAGGCAGAAGCTAATGCAGAGCTCGTAAAGGGATGCTGCTTACTGGCTTGCTCTCCATGGCTTGCCAGCCTGCTTTCTTACAGCACTCAGAACCTCCAGTCCAAGGATGGCACCACACAAAATGGGCTGGGCCCTCTCCCATCAATCACTAATTAAGAAATTGCCCTACAGGCTTGCCTACAGTCTGATCTTAATGATCCTAATTGACAATGCTCACTTGTGTCAAATTGATATAAAATTAGCCAGTGCAACTACCAAAGCCATTCTATGAAGCCAGCAAAACTCTGAAAGCAGAAATAAACAAGAACACATCCCATCCTCTAAATAAAAAGAAACAAAACAAACTATAGGCTGATCTCCCTGATAGACGTAGATGCAAGAATTCTCAACAAAATATTAGGAAATTGAATTTAGAAACACATTAAAAAGATCATACATCGCGACCAATTTGATTTCATATCAAATAAATGGGTGACATAAATCAATAAATGTAATATGATACCTGAATATATGAAATGACACAAATCACACAAGCATCTCAATAGACACATAAAAGTCAATCAAAAAAACCTCGACGTGTTTTCATGATTAAAATCCTGAAGAAATTAGAAATGGAGGAACGTATCTCAGCATAATAAGGGTATATATGACAAATCTATAGCCAACATCAAGCTAAATGGAGGAAAAATCAAAACATTTCCACTAAGATCAGGAACAAGACAAGGGTGCTCAATCTTCATTCAACATAGAGTTGGAAATTTTAGCTATAATGAGACTAGGAAAATGAATTCAAAGAGAAATGGAAGTAGTCAGTATAGCCTTATTTGCAAATGATAGGATTCTCTGTAAGAGACCCTAAAGACTGCACTATAAAGATCTCTAGAGCTGATAAACACATTTAGAACAGTGGTGGGATTCAAATTTAATAAACAAAAATCTGTAGCTTTTCTGTCTTCCAGTGGCAAACACACTAAGAAAGAAATCAGGGACGCAATCCCATCCACAATAGCCTCAAAAACCATTTCTTGGATTAAACTTAACCAAGCAAATGAAAGTCCTCCGCAAACAGCAAGACATTGAAGGAGATTGAGGCAGACTCTAGACAATGAAAGTATTTCCGAATCCTCATGGATCAGAAAATTTAATAAGAAAATGGCCACCTCTACAAGACAATTTAGAAAGTCAACATGATCCCAATCAGAACTTTAAAGTAATGGGGAAAAAAGCTAGAATTAAAGAGGAAACACAAAAGACACCACCAAATCAAAGGCGTCCTGAGCAAAGAGAATAATGTTAATGTATTAAAATGCCTGATTTCAAATTAAGCTGCAAAGCCATAGTAATTAAAATAGAATGTCGAGCTCAGCTGGCGGTGGGGAAGCCGGAGGGTCACCCAGCGTCCCAGGTGCTCAGAACCATCCGGCGGCGGCGGCAGAACCAGGTACCCGACACAGCCCGAGCTTAAGACCTTCGGGGACTCAGGCCTGGAGTGGGAATTGGGCACAGAATAGCGGGTGCACTCTGCACTCGCGCGCGGGGCGGACCCCGAGCTCCCTGCAGGCAGCTGCCATATTGCCTGCAGCTTCCCGCCCAGCTGGCGGTGGGGAAGCCGGAGGGTCACCCAGCGTCCCAGGTGCTCAGAACCATCCGGCGGCGGCGGCAGAACCAGGTACCCGACACAGCCCGAGCTTAAGACCTTCGGGGACTCAGGCCTGGAGTGGGAATTGGGCACAGAATAGCGGGTGCACTCTGCACTCGCGCGCGGGGCGGACCCCGAGCTCCCTGCAGGCAGCTGCCATATTGCCTGCAGCTTCCCGTCCAGCTGGTGGTGAGGAAGCCAGAGTCAGCCAGTGTGCCAGGTACCCAGACCCAGCCGGAGGCCGAACCAGCCTCCCATCCAGCCAGTGGCAGGGAAGCTGGAAACCGGACCCAGCCAGCTTCCCAGCAGCTTGGGACCAGCAGGCGGAACCAGATAACTGAGATATCCCAACTTTAAGACCCCTGGGGAAACAGGATATCAGACAGCGAACCCTGAGCAGGAGCAGTGCAGAGCAGCCGCCCAACAGGCGGAACCAAATACCTGGGATATCCTGAGGTTAAGACCTCGGGGGACTCAGGCCACCTGTCAGCAATCTGTGAGCAAGAGCCCCGCAGGACAGTGATTCAGGTATCCCAGTCACTGGGAAATAGCCTTACAACCCCACAGGAGGGTCAAGCACCAGCTAGTATCTACAGGACCAACTAACACCAGAGTTAACCAGATGGCAAAAGGCAAACGTAAGATCGCTACTAACAAAAATCAAGGCAATATGGCGGCATCCGAACCCAGTTCCCCAACAGCAATAAATATTGGATACCCCGAAACACCAGAAAAACAAGACTCAGATCTAAAATCACTGGTCAGGATGCTGATAGAGGAACACTTAGATAAATCTCTTAAAGTAATACATGAGAAAATAGATCAAAAGCTAGAAGCCATTGCAAGACAAACACAATTAAATCCCAGATATCTCAACACACCAGAAAAACAAGACTCAGATCTAAAATCACTGGTAAAGATGCAGATTGAGGATCACTTAGATAAATTTCTTAAAGTAATAGAGGAGAAAATAGATCAAAAACTAGAAGCCCATACAAGGCAGACACAAAAATCACTTAAAGAAATCCAGGAGAATATAGAGCAAAAAGTGAATCCCAATAAGGGGGAGAAACAAAAATCACCCAAAGAAATACAAGAGAACATGGGTCAACGAGTAGAAGTCATAAAGGAGGAAACACAAAAATCCCTTAAAGAATTACAGGAAAACACAAACAAGCAACTGAAAGATCTGAGCAAAACCATACAAAATCTAAAAACAGAAGTAGAAACAACTAAGCAATCGCAAAGGGAGACAATGTTGGAAATAGAAAACCTTGGGAAGAAATCAGGAGTCATAGATGCAAATATCAACAATAGAATACAAGAGATAGAAGACAGAATCTCAGATGCTGAAGATACCATAGGAACCATGGATTCAACAATTAAAGAAAATGCAAAATGCAAAAAGCTGGTAACCCAAAACATTCAGGAAATCCAGGACACAATGAGAAGACCAAACCTAAGGATTATAGGGATAGATGAGAATGAAGATCTACAACTTAAAGGGCCAGCAAATATCTTCTACAAAATTATGGAAGAAAATTTCCCCAACCTAAAGAGAGAGATGCCCATGAATATACAAGAAGCCTATAGAACCCCAAATAGACTGGACCAGAACAGAAATACTTCCCGTCACATAATAGTCAAAACCCCAAATGTACTAAACAAAGAAAGAATATTAAAGGCAGTAAGAGAAAAAGGACAAGTAACATATAAAGGAAGACCTATCAGAATTACACCAGACTTCTCACCTGAGACCATGAAAGCTAGAAGATCCTGGGCAGACCTTATGCAGACCCTAAGAGAACACAAACTTCAGCCAAGACTACTATACCCAGCGAAACTCTCAATTGCCATAGATGGGGAAACCAAGATATTCCACGACAAAACCAAATTTGCAAGATACTTATCTACAAACCCAGCCCTACAAAGGATAATAGGGGAAAAATACCAACACAAGGGGGGAAACAACACCCCAGAAGAAACAAGATAGAAACCCCATCTCATCCAACCCAAAAGAAGAGAACCACTCAAATACAAATAACAATAACAATTCCCAAAATGTCAGGAAGTAATAATTACTATTCCTTAATATCTCTTAATATCAATGGACTCAATTCCCCAATCAAAAGACACAGACTAACAGACTGGATACGGAAACAGGACCCTACATTTTGCTGCATACAGGAAACACATCTCAGTGTCAAAGACAAACACCTCCTTAGAGTAAAAGGCTGGAAGACAGTTCTACAAGCAAATGGTCCCAGGAAACAAGCTGGAGTAGCCATTCTAATATCAGATAAAATCGACTTTCAACCTAAAGTCATCAAAAGAGACACAGAAGGTCACTTCCTGCTTGTCAAAGGGAAAATCCACCAAGAAGAATTCTCAATACTGAACATCTATGCACCAAATGCAAGGGCACCCTCATTCGTAAAAGAAACTTTACTAAAGCTTAAAGCACACATCGCACCTAACACAATGATTGTAGGTGACTTCAACACTCCACTCTCCTCAATGGACCGATCAGGAAAGCAGAAACTAAACAGGGACACAGTGAAACTAATTGAAGCTTTGGACCAATTGGATTTAACAGATATATATAGAACATTCCATCCTAAAACAAAAGAGTATACCTTTTTCTCAGCACCGCACGGTACCTTCTCAAAAATTGATCATATAATTGGTCACAAGACAGACCTCAACAAATACAAGAAGACCGAACTAATCCCATGTCTCCTATCGGATCACTATGGAGTAAAAGTGGTCTTCAATAGCAAGAAGAACTACAGAAAGCCCACATACACATGGAAACTGAACAATACTCTACTCAATGACACCCTGGTCAAGGAAGAAATAAAGAAAGAAATCAAAGACTTTTTAGACTTCAATGAAAATGAAGGTACGACCTACCCAAATCTCTGGGATACAATGAAAGCAGTGCTAAGAGGAAAACTCATAGCCCTGAGTGCCTCCAAAAAGAAACTGGAAAGAGCATACACTAGCAACTTAACAGCACACCTGAAGGCGCTGGAACAAAAAGAAGCTAACTCACCCAGGAGGAGTAGAAGAGAGGAAATCATCAAACTAAGGGCTGAAATCAATCAAGCAGAAACAAAGAGAACCATACAAAGAATCAACAAAACCAAGAGCTGGTTCTTCGAGAAAATCAACAAGATAGATAAGCCCTTAGCTAGACTAACCAAAGGGCACAGAGATAGTATCCAAATTAACAAAATTAAAAATGAAAAGGGGGATATAACAACAGAAACAGAGGAAATTCAAAAGATCATCAGATCCTACTACAAAGGCCTATACTCAAAACAACTGGAGAATCTGGAGGAAATGGACAATTTCCTAGACAGATACCAAATACCAAAATTAAATCAGCATCAAGTAGACCAGCTAAACAGTCCCATAACCCTTAAAGAAATAGAAGGGGTTATAGAAAGCCTCCCAACCAAAAAAAGTACGGGACCAGATGGTTTTAGTGCAGAATTCTACCAGACCTTCAAAGAAGACTTAACACCAATACTCTTCAAACTATTCCACAAAATAGAGACAGAAGGGACACTGCCCAACTCATTCTTCGAAACCACAATTACGCTGATACCTAAACCACAAAAAGATCCAACAAAGAAAGAGAACTACAGGCCAATTTCTCTTATGAATATAGATGCAAAAATACTAAATAAAATCCTTGCCAACCGAATCCAAGAGCATATCAAAACGATCATTCACCATGATCAAGTAGGCTTCATTCCAGGAATGCAGGGATGGTTCAATATACGGAAATCCATCAATGTAATCCACTACATAAACAAACTAAAAGAAAAAAACCACATGGTCATCTCATTAGATGCTGAAAAAGCATTTGACAAAATTCAGCATCCTTTCATGCTAAAAGTCTTGGAAAGAGCAGGAATTCAAGGCCCATACCTAAACATAGTAAAAGCAATCTACAGCAAACCAGTAGCCAACATCAAAATAAATGGAGAGAAACTTGAAGCAATTCCACTAAAATCAGGGACTAGACAAGGCTGTCCTCTCTCTCCATATCTTTTCAATATAGTACTTGAAGTTCTAGCGAGAGCAATCAGACAACATAAGGAAGTCAAAGGGATACAAATTGGAAAGGAAGAAGTCAAAGTATCATTATTTGCAGATGATATGATAGTCTACTTAAGCGATCCAAAAAACTCCACCAGAGAACTTCTACAGCTGATAAACAACTTCAGCAACGTGGCTGGTTATAAAATTAACTCAAGCAAATCAGTAGCCTTCTTGTACTCAAAGGACAAGCAGGCTGAGAAAGAAGTTAGGGAAATAACACCCTTCACAATAGCCACAAACAACATAAAGTACCTTGGCGTAACTCTAACCAAACAAGTGAAAGATCTGTATGACAGGAACTTCAAGTCCCTGAAGAAAGAAATCGAAGAAGACCTCAGGAGATGGAAAAATATTTCTTGCTCCTGGATTGGCAGGATCAATATAGTAAAAATGGCCATCTTGCCAAAAGCAATCTACAGATTCAATGCAATCCCCATCAAAATCCCAAATCAATTCTTCATAGATCTAGAAAGAGCAATTCTCAAATTCATCTGGAGCAACAAAAAACCCAGGATAGCTAAAACTATTCTCAACAATAAAAGGACTTCTGGGGGAATCAATATCCCTGACCTCAAGCAGTACTACAGAGCAATTGTGTTAAAAACTGCATGGTATTGGTACAGCAACAGGCAGGTAGATCAATGGAATAGGATTGAAGACCCAGAAATTAACCCACAGACTTATGGTCACTTGATCTTTGATAAAGGAGCCACAACCATCCGGTGGAAAAAAGATAGCCTTTTCAACAAATGGTGCTGGTTCAACTGGAGGTCAACATGCAGAAGAATGCGAATTGACCCACTCTTATCTCCTTGTACTAAGATCAACTCCAAGTGGATCAAGGACCTCCACATAAAACCAGACACACTGAAACTATTAGAAAAGAAACTTGGGAAGACCCTGGAGGACTTGGGCACAGGGGAAAAGTTCCTGAACAGAACACCAATAGCTTATGCTCTAAGATCAAGAATCGACAAATGGGACCTCATAAAATTACAAAGTTTCTGCAAAGCAAAGGACACTGTCAGAAGGACAAAACGGCAACCAACAAAGTGGGAAAAGATCTTCACCAACCCCACATCCGACAGAGGGCTAATATCCAATATATACAAAGAACTCAAGAAGTTAGACCGCAAAGAACCAAATAACCCTATCAAAAAATGGGGCACAGAGCTAAACAAAGAATTCTCACCAGAAGAAATTCGGATGGCCGAGAAACACCTTAAAAGATGTTCAACATCATTAGTCATCAGGGAAATGCAAATCAAAACAACCCTGAGATTCCACCTCACACCAGTCAGAATGGCTAAGATTAAAAACTCAAGAGACAACAAGTGCTGGCGAGGATGTGGAGAAAGAGGAACACTCCTCCACTGTTGGTGGGATTGCAAAATGGTAAAACCGCTCTGGAAATCAGTTTGGCGGTTCCTCAGAAAATTGGGCATGTTATTTCCAGAGGACCCTGGCATACCACTCCTGGGCATATACCCAGAGGATTCCGCTGCATGCAATAAGGACACATGCTCCACTATGTTTATAGCAGCCTTGTTTATAATAGCCAGAAATTGGAAGCAGCCCAAATATCCCTCAAAGGAGGAATGGATACAGAAAATGTGGTATATTTATACAATGGAATACTACACAGCAATTAAAAATAATGAATTCATGCAATTTGTAGGTAAATGGTTAGACCTGGAAAATATCATCCTGAGTGAATTAACCCAATCACAAAAGAATGCACCTGAAATGCAATCACTGATAAGTGGATATTAA
This sequence comes from Apodemus agrarius, assembly GCA_964023405.1. Lineage (NCBI taxonomy): Eukaryota > Metazoa > Chordata > Mammalia > Rodentia > Muridae > Apodemus > Apodemus agrarius. The sequence goes on along the minus strand of OZ030014.1, from coordinate 64,359,055 downwards.
TGAGCCCAGAAGCCCTAAATACTCAAGACACAAATAGCAAGTCAAATGATTCCCAAGAAGAAGAAAGGAGAGGACCCTGGGCCTGTAAAGATTGCTTCCAGTTTAGTAAAGAAACCGAGGGGGGAGGGGGAATTATTGGGGAACAGATGGGGGGGAGAGGAACTATGGGAACTATGGTGGGTGGGAACTGGGAAAGGGGAAAGCCTTTGGAATGTAAACATAGAATATAGAAAATAAAATTAAAAAAAAAAAATAAAAAAAAAAAAAATAGAATGTCACTGGCACAAAAACAGATAGGTAAATCAGTGAGTTACAATAGAGGATTCAGATAAAACTCACAACTATAGCCACCTGATTGTTGACAAAGAGGCTAAGACACCACTCTGGAGAAAAGATAGTGTCATCAACAAATCGGAAAGCTGGATATCTACCTATGAAGGATTGGAAATAGATCCATATCTCTCTCCCTGCACAAAAACCAACTACAAATGAATCAAAGACCTGAACATAAGAACTGCAGTGCTAGAGGAAAAGTCAGGTAGTACCTATCAAGATTTAAGCATCAGTACACTTTAAAGACAAATAAAATCATGACATTTTCCAGAAAATAGATGGAAATGGAGACTATTCTACTGAGTAAAGTAATTCAGACCTGGAAAATCAAACACAACGTGTTCTCTCATATGCAGATCTTGGCTTCAAATTCTTAGATCATTGTGTTTAACTTGGAGTTCCTGTACCCAGGAAGCTAGGAAGAGACTACTAGTGGAAGAAGAGAAAAAAAGAGGCCTAATGAAGGAACATAGTACAATATATGTAATATGAAAGTAGGGGGGAAGTATTAAGGGTGTAGAGGTTTAAGTGGAGATTGAGGTGGAAGACTAGAGGAGAAGAAGGGGAAGGGGAAGGTTTAGCCAAAAGTATACTTGGAAATGTCATATGGAAACGTACCATTTTGTAAATATATATAGTCACCAAATATTATATATTATATATTTATAAATATTAAATATATCATATTATATATCATATATTATATATATAAAGTTTGAATGGAGATACCCCCTAAATGGTTGGATGATACCCTACCTGAAGGCATAGATTGTTGAACAAAAGTCCCAGTGCCAGATAGGAGATACCTCATTGGTCATGGGGGTCCCAGAGACCACAGAGCTTCGTCTCAACAAGGTGAGTGCCATTGGTCTTGATAGTACAAGGTAAGATGATGCTATTGCTCAAGCCATCAGACACTTGGTTTTGGGAAATAAAGAGGTCAGGCTGGAACCAAACTGGAAGGCTATGTTTTATAGGCTAGCATGGTGCCAGAACTATGTTAGCTGCTGGGGAAAAGTCATCACAGGCTTACCCAGCTGTGATCCCTGCAAGTACAATATCGACCTTCCAAGCAAAAGAACCCACTGGTGCAATAGTAGTGCGACTATTATGAGGTTAACCAACCACTATATGATTGGATTTGATGATCCATTGGTGGAAACTCAGGCTTCATACTGTAAACCTGGTCAAAAGCCTGTGACTGGAGGGATTGTTTACCCTATGGTCCATGGAGTGTGCTGAATTGTTCATTTCCTAATTGGGTCTATGTTTGTATCCATAGATTACTGCTGTTCTTGGTGTTGCTCAGAGAGTCTTTTTTTCTTTTTTACAGGCATTGGTTAATGCAAACACTAAGAAGTGGTCAGTGTGCACAGAATAAGTCACTACTGAGTACTCAGCTGTAAGTGGTACATCTACGTCACTTCTTTCAAGCTGAACAATGGGGAGGAAAGAGCAGAAAACACATAAGAGCTAGAGGACAGAGAAAGTGCTGCAAATGATGGCTTCTAGACACAGCATGGCCCTTGCAGTCATGAACTCACGAGAACTGTGCTTACCTGCACAAGACTGAGTCTATCAGCATTGGATCATGCTTAGAGAAAGGTCCTGATGTGCCCGGAATGTTGGCAGTTATTGGTTTCTGGGAGAAGAAGGTGCCATTCTCTACAGTGAAGTTAAGCTGATAAGCTGCCCATGTTCCAGTAAATAACCCCACCCTCCCCTTACTCACACATATGGAAGCAACACTAATAAAACGAGGTGGGTCATAAAAAATAACATTTGAAGAAAGCAAAACATGAAGATAGGGGACTTGTTGAGGAGAGTAACTTGAGAATGGGTGAGGAAGTAGGACAAGAGGATAATTAGGGGGTGAAACCGGAAAAATTAAAGAAAGATGAAACGAGAGAGAGAGAGAGAGAGAGAGAGAGAGAGAGAGAGAGAGAGAGAGAGAGAGAGATCCTGGTGGGGGGGATTCTATGAGAAAGGCACATGGTGACAAGATGGGGCAAATTCATCCATCACTGTAGATTTCTCTCTTTATTTACATCATTTTAAATGAGTTAATCCTTAGAAATAACATTCCTTTTTTCAGAATAGTAAGAAAATACCACACAATCCCAATTATAGGAAGGTAGAAAACTGTTTTTTGTGGTTGTCATTTTCAAACAGAACCTTATCACGATACTTTAAAAATTCAACTATTCTTAAACGCAAACCTTTCTTCTTGACAGTGGTGGGAAGGAATGGGCGCAGGAAATGCGGTACAGTCAAACATCCCAAAAAAAGGCAAGAGAGGGTGTGAAAGAAACCCTTCCTATGTTTTTATTAGCACAGGCATGATATTAGGTTGAACTGTATAAAGTTACCAATGCTTAAGCTTTGAGAAACCTTTGAAAGCAGTAATTTCCTGTGAGTCAACTTGATACATAAAGCTCTTGGGGGATAGCCCTTTACTGACCTCTTTCTCTGTGACATTCTGCTGATGATGTGAAAGTTTCTGGAAGGACAAACCCTCAGGTCAGTTGTCTGTCTGCAGCAAGCAAGCAACCCAGCCATCAGTATGAAGAGGTAGCATCTCGTGGATGGAGCTCAGACCTGCTGGCTGCTTGGACTCACGTGCAGTGTGTCTCTCCCATAGCAAATCTCTGCACACAGCCTTGGAATTCACTGACTGCATCTTCCCCTTGACTCGGGTGTGCAGGGCATGGATGTAAATTATACTGGTGTTTGTGTACATTAACTTGCTATGAGAAAAAAACAAAAACAAACAAAAAAAAAAACGGCCTTGACTTTGGCCTGGGAATTCCATGACCTCTAAAACCCATGAAAATAACAAAATCATTTCTTGACCTCAAAGTAGGGTAAAAAAAAAAATCAAATCCCAGCCTCAAAAAATAACAGCACAGGGTAGTCTCAAGATTATAGATTATAGGCATTGCATTATTGTATAGAGCGCTCAAACAATGACCCGTTTTATACCAGGAATCTGAAAAGAACTTTTCATTTATAGTCTTCTAACCTTATTCTTGGGACCCTTTCTCAAGAAGTGAAAGTTTCTGGGAGAAGCTAGAAGCAGGTCATGTCACCCAGGCTTCCCTCTTAAATACCATATCAATTTTCTAGGCAAGGAATCCTGTAGTATATAGGCATTCTAGTCATTTTCTTTTTAAAAGCCCTGGAGCTAAGACCCTGGCTACATGGACAGCAATGACCTGAGATTACAAACATGGCGGCCTGCATGCTTCTTCAAAGTGGCATTGAGTGGGGTAACATCAGCTTTCTTCTCCTTGAGGCCAACCATTGATGAAAACTAACTAGGTTTCCCCCCAACAAAGCTGCAATTGTGGAGTTGGCATTTTTATGTAAATCTCGGTCCCTTGATTCATTAAATGCCACTGCCCCTGACATTTCCTTTCTGACCCTTATCAGCCACACACTAGGAAAACAGGGAGAAAGAGAGAGCACAAAGGCCCACAATAAAAGGGTTACAACCAGGAAGTGTATTGTGACCGTGGCCAACAAGGAAATTTAGAAACGGGTGACTAAACACTAGGGACACCCTGTCAGCCAGTCACAGAGGCATTTGTTGAAAGCCTGTCAAGTGCTTAGCACCATTTCAAGGTGTCACATGGAGATACATAGGAAATGACAGCCTTGGAGGCTGCTTGAAGAGCACTTGAAATTTAACAGAGGAGATAGTGCGGCTAAGTGCCTAGATAGCCACGAACACACGAGCTGGCCCTGCTCAGCTCTCTCCTCTGTTCCTTCACAGCAGTTGGGTTATTTAGTTTATTTCTTTGTGCTCTTGCTATATGGCATTCACTAAGCTGGGCTTTGCCCTGGATGAGACAGTGTGTCCGTTCCAATTACTCACGGCGGCTATTTGGGAATTTCACTCACTGTAATATAAGATCCAAATACATGTGTGCTACGGCTATGCACTATTGTGAATGCCTAGCAATTTAAAAGATATTTAGGCAATCCCAAAGTAGTAGTAGTAGTAATAATAATAATAATAATAATAATAATAATTTTATTATTATTAGTAATAATATTAATGTAAACAGAAAAATTAGGTAAATGTTTAAAGCTAGTGACAACTTTTTAGGCAAATATGACCTGTGGGTTTTTTTTTTTTTTTTTTTTTTTTCGAGACAGGGTTTCTCTGTATAGCTTTGGCTGTCCTGGAACTCACTCTGTAGACCAGGCTGGCCTCGAACTCAGAAATCCGCCTGCCTCTGCCTCCCAAGTGCTGGGATTACAGGTGTGTGCCACCACCGCCCGGCCATGACCTGTGTTCTAAATGCTGCTACTAACCCATGAGTAAAAAGGACCAACATACAAGCAAATTTCTAAAGACTTGGACTGGTTAACAACTAAACCTAGACCCAAGGAACATGTGTGTACTTCCTTTCCTTAGTGAATATTGGGATCCTACATTCAAAATAACAAGTAGAACCCAGAGCCTCCTCACCCAGGTTCTACTTAGTCCCAGCACAGTGGGATTCTCCTGCACACACACGGAGTGCTAACCACCAGAGCTGAGCATGTCCCCGCTGAGCTGTCAAATCTCCAAAGCTAAGCAGTGAAGCTCAAGGCTGTGGCATTCACCACCACGTGATTTAGGTGAAACCCCAGTCTTTACAATCGTCTTACGATGTACTTTGTCACTCTTTGCCTCTTGACTCAGACAAGTGACTTCCTTCAGCCAGTGGTGTCGTGGCTAGGTTTCTATTGCTGTGATTAAAACACATGACCATGAGCACCTTGGGGAGGAAAGGATTTATGTCTCTTATACTTCTGTATCGCAGCCCACCACTGAAGGAAGACAGAGCAGGCACTCAGGGCAGGAATTTGGAGGCAAGACCTGGAGCAGGGAGGCCATGGAGGAATGCTATTTGCGGGCTTGCTCAGTTTCTTTTCTTAGATGCCTCCAGTCCACATGCCCCAGGGCAGCACTGCTCACCATGTGCTGGGCCTTCCCACCTTAACCATTAATCATGAAAATGCCCTACAGATTTGCTTATAAATCACACGGAGGCATTTTCTTGGTTAAGATTTCACCTTTCCAGATGACCCTACTTTGTGTCAAGTTCACCTAAAAACTAGCCAGCATAAAATGGGATGTTAATCAATGTGATACAAGCAGAGATTTGAATAGAGCCTGTAGGTTGGGACTTGATCCCTTCCCTACATGTCAGGCCAAACCTGCTGGGGGAAAAAGACCCAGCGAGCCTGGATATCACCCCTCAGCTCCGTTCAGCCTGCGCCTGGTCCACCAGCCCACCCTGGTCTACCACTTTGCTCAGCTGCATGACCGAGCAGCACCAAGATCAGCAGGATTTTCTCACCAGTGTACACGTGCACGCTCCACTGGATTTTAGAAGGGTTTAGTTTATAGCTTTATAGTTGTTAATAGCTAAGTAATACAACAGACTCCTAGAGCAATAAAAATTAATTACCAGCAAAACAAATGTTTAAAATGCTAGCATGACTCTTTATTAGAATATAGAGCAATTTTAGTTCCAGGGTTTGGTTTCTGTACAATACACACCTTCACCCCGACCACATTCCCATCTCTGTGCTAAGCAGGACAGGGGTAGGACACACTTAAAGGAGAGATGTGAGGAAGTACAGCATGGTCAGTGCTGAGATTGTGACTGCCTCCTTTCTGGCCCTGTTGGTAGGCCAGTAATTCTCATACGCATCATCAAGGACTAAGAAAATGGTAGCCCTGGTCTCCGCACATAGGCACTAGATCAGAGCAAACCCAGGGGTAGCATTGTCCATTAGCTCAAATGTGTATGAGAAGGGATCCTAATGTCTCCATCTCAGTCTTTTGAGGATCCTGACAGCATCTATAAATGAAAACAGGAAGGTAAATGTAGAAATCAGACTTTGAAAGGCGGGGTTCCATCGCCATACCATCGAATAAAGGCTTCCCTGGTAAAATGAGGGAGCTGTTCCTGATTAGGACCGCTCCACCCTTGGTAAACAGCCCCTCTGCAGCCTGCACTTGATTGGCTCTTGCTCTTTCTTGTGCCTGGAGCATAGCAGAGACTTGGTTAAAGTTTCTCAGTTGGTCAAAAAATGAGGCAGCCTCAAACTGCAAGGCAGGAATGGAACGGACTAACTCTCACAAAGGAATTGGAAGACAGACAAATCACAGGACAATTATGACACAAATATTAGCTAGGTGGGTCCCAGGAGTTAAGGGTGGGGTTGTGAGTAGGGGGTAGCGTGGGGATTAGGAGATGGGTGTGGGGCTGTACTTTAGATTTGGAGAAGGAGCATGCACTCTCAGCTGAAATCTCCCTTTTGACCGTTTCCCCAGTCTTGTCCTGATCTGCCTTCCTGGCAGGTGGATACTCTGGGACTGCCACCAACTGACCAAGGCTCAAAGGACAATCCCCTTCCTGTTCACTCCTGTGCCTTCCGACTTGCCAGCTCTTTTAAACTCAAGCCAGGGAAAATTCTGGTTTGGGCCAGCATATCATTGTTTTTCCTTTACACTCACACCGCGTCTCTCCCCAGAGAGTACAATACCGAATCACACAGACTTGCTTTTATCCCTGGCCATTTTGATGCGTACAGCTCTCTGTGGGTCCTGGGAACTCCTACTCTTCGGCCCATCTCACCTTCCAGACTTCATTGATTTCTTCTGGGCCTTGGATACCATTAAAGAAGAAGAAGGAGAAGAAAAAGAGTATTCTCACATAAAGTATCTGCACTCGCTCCAACTCTATAATTGGTTCGACGCTTTGCTTTCAGTGTGCTTGCCGCCTTCTGTCCAACTTGAATCTGTAGGTGGGAAATGCCGAGAGAGCTGCTGTTAAAAATAAATCCGACAATCCACGAGTTTTATACTTTGTACAGATCTATCCCTGGGGTTTTAGACTATCTCTCTGACCTCCCGTTGAGCATTTATGTCTAGGTAGCCCGCTGGTATGCCACACTAGCCACACCTACATTTCTTTTCAGATGTCTTCTACCAATGAGACTGTTCTGACTTTCCTATTTTTGGTCCTGCATAATGGTACTACAGCACATGTGTAAAATTCTGTAGGCTGCGTTAGCTTCTCCCCTCCCCCCCCCTCTTCAAAGTTACCAATGTGGATTTCCATTGCTATTACTCTGTCTCAGACTCATTACCCCAAAATTAATCTGTTGCATCTTCTAATAGATTTCCTTTCCTCCCACCAATCTTTATTCCAGTTGATCCCATGTGGCGTCCAGATGCACATATCCATGTCCTTGATCCTGCTGAAAAGCTTTCAGTAACTCCTCACTGCCCCCTGAATTAAACACAGACTGCCTAGCCTAGATTTTGAAATCTTCTATAATGTGTTCCTGATCCACCATTCCACGAATATATCCTACACAGCCCGCATTGTAGACAAGCTTCCTGCTGTCCCTTAGCTTCTCCCTCTTTTCTCAGGATGTTACCTTTACCTAGAATCCCTACCTATCCGAATTTACCCAACCTTGAGGGACTTTCTCGAATGTCAGCTTCTTTATACGTCTTTTCCTGATCTCCCTACTGGATTCCCTTTCTTCCTGGGTTGTCTCTTTCACATCACTTAGTTCGTAGTCTGTTGTGGTTTCACCCACTTACTTTTTCTTACAGATGTTTGAATACATCCCTCTGCTTCCCTGTCTCCTGATTCTACAAGAAATCTCTCAGAACTAGATGGTCTGTTAAGTGTCAGCCTTCCTTTCTGCAGATTCTTTCCCAAGATCAGTCACTACTAAAGCTTATCACTCACCAGACTTCTGCTAAGTTCTGTTCTTACTGACCTCCTGATAAAGCTTTCCACATATGACTGTTGACAGGCCTTCTAAGTATTGCTGATTCCAGACACCCCAACATGATAGTCAATTGTCCAGATGCTTAGATTCTACACAGACACCCCCGAAACCCCTTGTCATTCCTGCCTGCACTGTGATGTTCAGGGGCATTGGTCCCAGGTAGCCAGGTTGAACTTGGACGTACATCAGTTCCCCTGATAGTAATGGACTAGTTTTAGTGCCCTTTCTCCTATCCTTTTCTGTAATTCATGGATGAGTGCTAAAATGTGATGGAGTTGTGCTTGGGTAGGGCTGGGAGGGGACCAGAGAAATCCCAAAGGAAGAATTAATAATAGGGGTGGTAGTGAGCGGGTAGGATAGCAGCATCCTTTAGGTACTTGGGATATTCTGTATGTGCTACACACACACACACACACACACACACACACACACACACACACTCACTCACATACACACTCATATACATACACATACAGACTCACACACTCATAGATATACTCGCACATTCACTCATACACACACAAACACACACTCATACCCATTCATACCTAGACACACACATACACACATATAGTCTCACACACGCAGTCACAGTCATGCACACACACACATACACACACACACACACACACACACACACACACACACCTTTCCAAGCGTTTTACTTCTCTCTGCCCCTGCTGGGAATTCCTCTGTCTCTGCTCACTCACCTCTTCTTTCTCTTTTCACCCAAAACAATTCTGAGTCTGTCTCAGTTCCTGGGGTTGTGTTGTGCAAAGCAAAGAAATGGGGTAGAGAAAGCCAAGGAAATGCTAGGAATAAAGCAGTCACATCATTCACGCAGGGAAGAGGACATTGTGAGAGAAAGGGAGAGTCAGGGAGGAGAAAAATTCTGGTAAGAAAATGAGAGTAGGCTGGAGAAAGAATGCTGTGCGCCATCAGTGAGACGCAGAGCAGTTCTGGGGCCAGAGGACAGTGAGTCACCAACTACACTCACTCGTGAAAGTCGCCTGGCAAAGAAATGAATTGTTCCTAAGCACAGTAACCGACATGTGCCCCTCTGCGTCTCTGAATGAAGTCCCATGCCAGCTTGTCTGAGAGGGTTCTTATCTCTGTTTGTGTCGCACGAATCAGCCCCAAACCACAGTTTTTAATCCAAATTATTTCTCAATTGTGTGAATGTGGATGTATGTATGGTTTTTTTGTTTGTTTTGTTGGTTTTTTTCATTTCTGAAGCTCACCCAAAACAACAACTCCATAGCCAGCCCATATTTATTTTAATCTCTGAAGTTCACTTTCTTCACATCTTAGGGGTGGGATAGCAAACTCATTTTCCCTTCTTTGTTGGCAGAAGAATCTTAGAATTTTTTCTATTATTAATTACTGTGAGAAAATAGAAAAAAGAGAACTGTGATTCTCAGCCTAAAGATAGATTTACTCCTTTATGAAAAGATCAAATAAATTGCATAGACTTCTTTCTGTTGCTTTGTTTAATTTCTGTTTTGTTTTGGGTTTTGGTTGGGGGGGTTTTGTTTTGTTTTGTTTTGTTTTAATTTTTGAGATAGGGTCTCACTATGTGGCTCTAGTTGGCTTGGGACTTGCTTTGTAAACCAAGCTGGCCTTAAACGCACAGAGACCTGCTTGCCCTTGCCCCACGTCAGGCCAAACACCCTTAGATTTACTTCATCTCAGGGCAGAATTCCTGAGGAGACTTTTCTCCTGAACTGTACTGCGGGACCATATAGAGTTGTTATCGGTAACCATCTTTTCTACTTAAAGGTGCTTCCTAGTAAAAATGATAAAACCTCCTTTCCAGCGGAGCATGATCTATTGCTAAAGTCTTCTAGCCTGCTCAGCAGCTCTTGCACTGGGCTATAAGGACATATTTACAGGCAGATGTGCAGATGCTTCAGTGAAAGGCGCTGGTGTGTAAGAAGAAACCATTTGAGACAGCGTACCAACGCTGATATGCAGAGAGTTCAAATATAGATAGTTCCTGCACATAGAACAATAAAATTCTTATATATATGTATATAAGTATACATATATATATATAATCCTTACAAAAGGATTTCAAAGCCAATTATCTTGCTTGACTCATGATGTATATGTGTGTGTAAGGATATAAATATATATTCATATATATATATGAATATATATATATGAATATATATATATATATATATATATATATATATAAAATTGTTCACATTTGATGGGTTAATGTTGTTCCCAGGTTTCAGCACCAACTGATGGGTTTATAAAAGGAGAGAAAGGGGATTAGAGAGTGTGGCACGGCGGTGTGGGGGAAGGGGGTGCCTAGGCGGGCCCATGCCCAGACACCTCTTCCCCCTGAGGGACCACACACACACACACAGACATGGTATAGAATAGTTTATCCAGAGCAGAGGATGGGAGTTAATGGTGTAGTGGCAGAGAGAGAGAAAGAGTAGAGAAGTGGAGGAGTGGAGGCCGGCCATGACCACGTGGAGGGGGGAGGGGAGGAGAGCCCAAGAGGGGCAGAGAGGGGAGAGTTCCAAGAGTCAAGAGTGAAAAGAGAGAGAGAGAGGAGGGGAAAGCAGACCTTTTTATAGTGGGCCAGGTCTATGGGACAGGGCATACCTGGCTGTTGCCAGGTAATTGTGGGGTGGAGCTTAGACAGAATACCAACAACATTGCTATAGCTTTTCCATAGGAACCCGAAAACGCTGCCAGGATTCAATAAGGTTGACACATAGTACAAAATTTTCATAATTCCTTTCAAAGTTATGCTTACTGTTCACCACTGAAGACTGCAAAAGACACAGAAAAGTTGACTGGTTCCTATGTATGGAACCAATGATTTACCAATATTTTCATTTTAGGATTACTTTCCAGTAGTTCCTGATCCAAGTCTCTCCTTGTGGCCACAGGGCTCAAACAACAAAAGCAATAAACAACAAGAGACCCTCTGACTTTTGGATACAGATCAGATAATATCTCTACCAAACCAAAAGGAATGACATTCACATGAAAAGATATTGAGGTATTATATTGAAAGATGATAGCCTTCCCATGAAGACCCTTCTGTTGATCAAAGACACCTTTCCATTGAAGATCTACACTGTTTCTGGTGATCTATCTGACTTTGTTTCAGTTCTCTCAAAGAGAAAGGAAATCTGTAGTGACTATCATGGAAATTGGGGAACGGGTCTAATTCTGGGCTTCATAACTAATACCTGTATTTCTGTGAATTTCTCTATTAAAGGAGAAAGTGCCAGGGATTATAAGTGAAGGTAAAGTAGCCCATGGCTGACTGGAGATCTGAATTGATTAATGGCTTCCAAAAGTCCCAAACCCTTTCTAAGCAGAGGGGCTTTGTGAGGATGACACAGCTGCTTAAGCACACAGAGGGCCAACCCACCATCTTCTCCCTGCAGGGACTCAGGGAATGTAGCTTGCGCAGGCTCTCTTTATAGACTCCCCAAATGAGTTTATTACGTTATCACAAGAGTCAAGCGAGATAACTGGCTTTAAAATCCTTTTGTAAGTTGTAATAATCCAAGAAAATTTAAGTCACTTGTGCATATTTCAAAATGATCCTATAGTATACATCGTGTCATTGAGAAAGGAAAAAGTGGCCTCCAGGAAGATATTTGGGCGTTGGGGGATACTTTTGATTTCTGGGGAGGCTTCCTTCAGCAAAGGTCTTCAGTGGGTTATCGTTTAGCTTCTGCCCACTCATGGGTCATGCTCCAGTGGAAAAAGGCCAGGAGGCCTAAAATAACCGAGAGAGATCACCTGGTCTCTGGGATACCGACAACAGTGTAAGACCTGCTCTCATCTACCCTATCATCTGCACACAACGGGGAACTTCTTCTTTAAAAAAATCGAAAGTTTTTCTTTCTTAAATAATAACAAGCACTGGCAAGATTATGGAGAAGTATAAGCTTATATACTATAGATAGATGTTTTAAATTGTACAACCAAAATGGAATGCAGCAGATCAAATTTAAAAAAAAAAACAATCAAAAGTAGAATTACCACATAAGGCCAGAAACCAAACGTCTAGATCTATCCAAGGGAAGTGAAATGGAGTCTTGGAGAGATGTCTGCAGGGACATATTCTTAGCTGCATTATTAACAATTCATGAAAGGTAGAATAAACCCAAATGTCCAATGATGGGCAGAGAAACAAAACATGGTCTATACATACACTGGAATATTAACTGCTCTTTAAAAGGAATGAAATCCTGATCTGGGGAGGCAGTTCGGCCATTAAAGGCTCAGGCTCACAACCGAGAGACAAGAGAGGACACCGTGGCACACCCTCCAAGAGAGGATATTATGTTACATTGAGTAAGCCAGTCATAATCCATCCATGTGGGTATCTAGACACTCCATAGGTATAGAGAGAAAACTGGGGTTTGCCACAGCTGAGCACAGAGGAGAATGGGGAGGTGCTATGTGTTGGGTACCAGGTATGCTCAGCGAGTCAGTTCTGGGCGTGGTTGGTTCACAATACTGAGTATTCTGAAGTATACACCTACAGATGGTTGCTATTGCTCGTTTATGCTAAGTTTATTTTGCCACAATTAAGATGGAAAAGACTCAGTTAAAAAAAATGATAATCAACATTACAACAATGCTGGCTTTGCTTTCTGTCTGACTTGTGACTATTATCTGAGGATTCACAAAAGGGCAAAGAGCCCAGCTCTTTCCAGCAAGTCTGCCCAGCAGAGTCTGGGCAAGCAGAGCTTTAGAGAAGGACCTGGAAAAAACAAAGCCCAGGCTCCCTGCCCTGGCTTGCATTTCCCTGGCACTTCCTCTTACAAATATTCCTAGGCAAATGCTGCAAGACGTCTAGAAGAAAACAGAGCATTGTCCTTAGCAGAGAGAGCAGATATTATTTAGCCGTGTTATTTCAGATGTGCCATATTCTGCTAACAGCTGGCAAGTTTGTAAGCATGGTTCCAAAGCTGTAATACCTGAACGGAGCTTCGAGAGAACGCGCAGAAAGGAGAGTGCATTCCCGCAGATTATTAACATAATCATCTCATTTATATTAGAGCCGAACACCTAAGCTGTCTCCCAACTTGACACTTCATGAAACAGGTAGTTAATTAACGTAGGGAAAGCAGCATTTAACCCAGAGTCTTCCTGGCAGGCATCTGGCAGGGTACAAAAAGCAAGCAAAAGAAAATAAGGATCGGGAGGTGGGGCGGGGGATGGAGAATAGAGCCGGGATCTCTTGGAAATGACGATTAAACGACAGCAGGCCGGTGACCCCGTGGAAGTTTGTCCAGAGGCCTTGGTACTGCGCAGTCACTAGATCCTCGTAGCTACTTGGTTTATTTTTGGTGTAGCCATATGGCGTGAGAATGAGCTGCCCATCAGAGCGCATGGTCAGGAAGCACAGGATGTCTTTTTCTTCTTTTTAATTTGCTTTCTATAAGGCTTGAGACAGAGTTAGTCTCTGGTTCCCCCATTGGTTCTACCCCATTGAATATTACATCGTGGCAGTTTATGGATGTGCCGATACCTGGAAAATGCAAGGGGTCTTGGAAAAAACGTTCACGATTTCAGCTTACAAATGAGCCAGGGTGAGTAGCAAACCTTGTGCTCATGGAACTCAGACTGTCAATTCAGTCCTGTACGTGCATCAGCTGCATGGCCAGCCAAGAGCAAGCCTGAGTCCCACCGGAGCTATTTTGAAAGGACCCAGAGAGTCTGCCCATGTTAGTAATAACAAAGTCCCCTGTATGCTAGGTCAGTGCTCCTCCTATATGACATCACATTTAACATGCATAACGGACTTTGGATAAGGTGGGATTATGTGGCCATTGTTCAAAATAAAGTGAAAGGAAAAGAAAAAGAATGAGAAAGATGAATCATTTTTCCAAGACCACCAAGCTATGGAGAGCACATCTTAACCTTTGCCATGTGTTGAGCGGCAGTGTTCTCAGTCCCCCCTAATTCTTCATTTGCTTCCAATGCTTCGAGCATATCACGATGTGGAAACACAGAAATGCCCGAAGGAGAAGGAAATGTTTACTTTGCTTGCTGTCTGCCTCCTGCTGTAAAAAAATATCCAAAGACAGCGTTTTGGCTTCAATCTTCTTGATGGTGAGTTATATATTTTAAAACCAAGTGATGGCTTAAAACATATTCTGACTATTTGTACTAGCTAGTTTTATGTCAACTTGACACAAGCTAAAGTCATCTGAGAGGAGGAGCCTCAGTTAAGGACACGCCTCCGTAAGATAAGGTGTAGGCGAGCCTGCAGAGCATTTGATGGGGGAGGGCCCAACCCATTGTGGGTGTTACTATCCCTCTGCTTTGGTCCTGAGTTCTATAAGAAAGCAGGCTGAGGGGCTGGAGAGATGGCTCAGTGGTTAAGAGCACTGACTGCTCTTCCAGAGGTCCTGAGTTCAATTCCCAGCAACCACATGGTGGCTCACAACCATCTGTAATGGGATCTGATGCCCTCTTCTGGTGTGTCTGAAGATCGCTACAGTGTATTCATATACATAAAATGTATATTTTATGTAAGCAGGTTGAGCAAGCCATGGGGAGCAAGCCAGTAAGCAGCACTCCTCCATGGCTTCTGCATCAGCTCCCGCCTCCAGGTACCAGCCCATTTTGAGCTCCTGCTGACTTCCTTCCATGATGAAGACTGAAGTGGAAATGTAAGCCAAAGAAGCCTTTCTCTCCCCAACTTGACTTTTGGCCATGCTGTATCGCCAGACTGTCCCAACCAGCCAACTTCCAATAATGACACAAAGACATCTATCTATTTTTGAATGCTTAGGCCTTATAGCTTAGGATTATTCTCTGTAGCTCATATAACCTAATAAACCCTTTATACTAACCCATCTTTGCCATATGGCCCATTATCTCTAATTCAGTCCCCATACATCCAACTTCCTCCCAGTCTGGCTGGTGAATCACCCAGGCCTGATTCTTTCCCAGAGTTCCTATCTCTGTCCTGATGTTCTGTTTTTCCTTTCCTGCCCAGTTACAGGTCGCTATATCTTTATTGAACAAATCAGAAGGTGACAGAAAATAATGTTATAAAACACTGAGGCAGGTGATGCTTCATAAAAATTACAATACAAAGGTCTGGCCTGTACTCAACTCTCTGCCTGTACAGATACCAACCGTCGAACAATACAAAGACAATCTTTACATGGTACACAAAAACATTATCCAATAATGGTGTTCCATCACAGCAATAGAAATCTTAACAAGACACTAGCCAGTCTCACTTGAAAAGGGTTCTGCACTTGCGTACTATATAGATGATACCATCTCTTTAAAGGAAATTAAAGCAATCAGAATGCCCAAAAAACTGTATAGATTTTTAAAAAATGGTGATGTTTAGTAAGCCACCGTGCTTCTCAGCATTTTTTTTTTTTTTTTTTTTTTTTTTTTTTTGCTGCTGCTGCTGCTGTTGTTTTTCCTGTTGCTGATGCTGATGCTGGTGATGTTGATGATGATGATAATCAGTTTGTCTGCTGAGCAGGTACTTGGTACACCAGGAGACAGTGAAATTCCAATTGAGATCTGTTCCAAAGCATGTACCACTGATTGCTTCTGAATTGGAGCAACCATGGAGTGTTGGCATGGCAAAAGCTTCGTTAAGCAGTGTCAATAATGACAGGTAGCCCTTGAACATAGAAAATACTTCCTAGAACTATTAAAAAAAAACCAACCCCCCAAAAAAACCCTTGCCTTTATCATTGTAAAATTTGTGCATATGTGTTTTTAGGCAGAGAGGCCAGCAACACCCAATATTATGAAAAGCAATGCAAACCAATGTGAACAGGTGTGTAAGCCATCCAAATGAAACTAGCTTGGCCTCTCACCCAGGGCAGATAAGTGGGGTCTACGGCCACGATCTTACTCATGGTAGCTCTGGGTACTGTTTAGGATTGAGTTGTATACATACGGCTTGACAAACAAAGAGAGCTATTTCAAGTGTATTAGAGATGCTTTTTTGTGTTGTTGTTTTGGTTTTTGTTTCTTTCTTTGGTGTTTGTTTGTTTGTGTTTTGTTTTTTGTTTTTTTAGAAGAATACTGCTGAGTAACAGTGAGGAGAAAGGCAAGTATCACCAGGAAAGTGTACGGGGCCCTCGGTTCATAGGCAGGGCCACAATGACTGTTCTAGAGAAGAGGCCCAAAGAGAGAGTTTGAGGAGGGATGGGAGAGGAAAGGAGGGGATACTTTCTAGAAAGAGGGAACTCTGGTAAGTGAAGGAAGAGAGGAAGAAGGGTGCTCTCTAAAAAGGGGGCTCTCATTTGGGGAGCAATGTGCTTTATACATATTGTAAGGAAACACTTTCCGCTATTTACTACATCAGAAGCCTGGGGCGTTTAACCTTTTGGATGATCACATTGAAAGCCACAGGCTAGTTTAGTACTTAGATGTCATTTGTTCCTCCTCAGGTGTCAAGAAGAGCTCTGAGGTAGATGCAGGTCAGTATATGAGATGTGTATTAATATAATGCTAATCATGTAATAAGCAAGCCATAACACCAAGAATATGGCAGAAGTAAGTCCATATGGACAACTGGGAAGAGGAAAAACCTTAGACAAGACCACACTAGGCTCCAACCCTCAGGAGGTGTGAGGCTTCCACATCCTAAAATTTGATGAAAAGCTATCAAGAGTATTGGTATTAGATCTTCATTGAAGGTCTGATAGACTTCTCCACGAAACCATCTGGTTCTAGGCTTTTTTTATTTGGGAGACTTTTAGTGACTGCTTCTATTTCTTTAGGGGTTATAGGACTGTTTAGATTGTTTATCTGATCCTGATTTAACTTTGGTACCTGGTATTTGTCTAGAAAATTGTCCATTTCATCCAGATGCTGTCAAGGATGTGGAGAAAGATGAACATTCCTCCATTGCTAGTGGGATTGCAAGCTGGTAAAACCACTCTGGAAATCAGTTTGGCATCTCCTCAGAATATTGGACATAGCACTATCTGAGAACCCAGCTATATCACTCCTGGACATATACCCAGAAGATGCTCTAACATGTAACAAGGACACATGTTCCACTTTTTTCATAGCAGCCTTATTTATAATTGCCAGAAGCTGAAAAGAACCCAGATGTCCTTCAACAGAGGAATGGATACAGAAAATGTAGTACATTTGCACAATGGGGTACTACTCAGCTAATAAAAACAATGAATTCATGTAATTCTTAGGCAAATGGATGGGACTAGAAAATATCATCCTGAGTGAGGTAACCCAGTCACAAAAGAACACACATGGTGTGCACTCACTGATAAGTGGATATTAGCCCAGAAGCTCGTAATACCCAAGATACAATTCACAGATCAGATGAAGCTCAAGAAGAAGGAAGACCAAAGTGTGGATACTTTGGTCCTTCTTAGAAGGGGGAACAAAATACCCATGGGAGGAGGTACAGAGACAAAGTGTGGAGCAGAGACTGAAGGAAAGGCCATCCATAGACTGCCCCACCTGGGGATCCATCCCATATACAGTCACCAAACCCAGATGCTATTGTGGATGCAGGGAAGTACTTATTGATGGAAGCCTGATATGGCTGTCTTGCCTCAGAACCTTTTATGAAAAAGGCTCATATAAAAGTCTAATTTGGGGTAGAAAAGGCAAGGACTTGTACACTGAGTTTTGAATTCTTCCTACAGTTCTGACAGAGCCTCTGGGTTGTGCGCAGTCTGCTGGGGCAGATTCTCCTAGTATAGTCAGGCTCAGCCCCTGAACTCACCTTCAGGTAGTACATAGGCCAGGTCTCATAGGTCATTCCCAGGAAATGCTGTGTCAGCACTCCTGCATCCATCTTGCTGACCTGGCTCATCCGTGGATAGATCTAAAACAACCCAAAGGACCTAGCTGTCACTAGGCAGATTGCTTGATTGCCCCCAATTGAGATAACTGCTTTTTTTTTTTTCACTAAGACACTGAACTCTGCTCTAAACTGTAGAACACTTTTGACAAACAAAACAGAAAAAATGAAACAATGATGCATTGCCTCCTCCGTCTTACTTCCTTTCAAGACCTCCTGGGAGTACTAACTCTTAAGACAACCCCACTGACTTTTGCGAAAGAGCAGTTGAGAATGAACAGTTTTGATAATCTATCAGTGACACTTCAGAGACTGTGCACTGTGCATGTCCTTCACACGGCCATCGGAATTAGCACTCATGTGCCACACAATAAGGGCAGTAGTTTTAGGCCAGGCTTGTTTTGTGGGATCTTCTTAGCAGCCTAAGAGTCCTGATTGGACATTCTCTGTGTCCTAACAGTTCATTTGACTTGATCCCTAGTATAGTAATGTAGGGTATACAAAAGCCTTGAAGAAGCATGTGTAATGGTGGTAGGTGGGTCCTTAGGTCGTTTGGATTCCTGTATCACAAGGAATATTGGTTCTATAGGAGTGAGTATTCTTGAGAGCGAAAGAAATAGGGTAAGGTTTTAAGCCTTCCCCTGCAGTTCCCTCTGGCTTCCTCACTGATGATGTCATTGCTATTCACCATGAAGTGATGTAGCTGAGGTGGGTGGTCCTCACCAGAGGCTGACACATACTGTATGGACTTTCAGCCTCCAAACTATGAGTTAATGAAAACCCCTTTTCTTTATAAAGTTCACCTACTTAGGGTATTTCATTACAATAATAAAAAGTAGATTAGTACAACAAAGCATCCATTGTTAATGTTCTAAGATTAGACAACACCTCTGTATGCCCTTCCTAGAATATGCTTACTGAAGTTTCTAAAGTAAGCACATGATAATAATTTTGATTAAACTTAATAGACTGAATAGATGCTGATTGAATTATAAATCATATATATCAATCTTGGAAGGGATATTATACTGTGACCAATAAATCCATAACTTGGGTTCCATAACAGAAATGCAGTGAAAAATGAAGACCTATTCAAGTAACCATCAGCATCTCTCAGGCCTCAAGACGCCTGAATTTCTATGTAGTAGTTGAATTACAGGAAATAATAGTTAGCTGGAGAAAACAAGTTATTTTTAAAATTTGAGTCTGAATTGACACGCAGACTATGGAGAAAAGTTGTTAATACCTTAGTAAATGCTTAACAAAAGGCAATTTCAATGGCATCGGTAACATAAACATCTGTGATGCAGATAGCTTAAGTCTCAATAAAGCACCTGGAAGAGGCAGGGGTATATTCACTTATTGCCTAACCAGTGATAATGCAGCCAGCTTTATCATTACCCCAGTGCTTCCAGATGAACACTATTATAGGCGGAGGAAGAGGAAGGGGAAGAAGAAGTAGAAGCAGCAGCGAAATGGCTTCATCGAGGTCACACTGCCGGTGAGTATTCAGGTGTGCTCCTACATGGAAACAGGCTGCCTTCATTACTGCCTGCCACCGTGATAACAATCCCCTGACAAATGCAATTGGGAGGAGAAAGGAGTAAGTTCAGCTCACAGCTTGAAAGTACACTCTATTGTGATGGAGAAGTATAGAAGGTAGGAACTTGGTATCTGGATACACTAGGGCCCAACAGCCAGCTTCCTGGTCCATGCAGTCAGGGACATAAGTCTGCCTTTAAGGTGGAGCCTCCCACCTTAATAGACCCAATCAAGACAATCCCTCACAGGCATGCCCAGAGAGGCAAATGTAATCTAAATAACCCCTTACAGGTGATCTGGATCCTGTCAAATTGTCAGCACTAACCCTTACAGCAGATCAGCAGGTTTCCCCTGGCTTACAGCATCTTCTTCAAAGCCAGGGAGCCAAGAGTTCTTTGAGGTTAACTTTTACAGAGGAAGGCATAAATTCTTCCTGGCATTCTGAAAAAAAATTATTCTAGAAAAATGATACTCTACCCTCAGGTGTGGAGAGTATACATTGGTAACACCTATTTAGAAGGCAATTTGTCCATTTAAATACAGCTTTTCAGATGTGTATCTCCTTGAATGCAGTCACTCCAGTTTTAGAAGTTTATACCTTAAAAAAAACCAAGTGTTGTATCTGGTATCACACAGACATACACACAAGAGCTATTTTTTCACTACCTACTTTTGGAAGCCACTGAACATCTTCATAGCATTACAAATGCTTCTTTGCAAAAGGCTTTTCCCTCAGAGAATTACTGCTGAGCCCATGAAGCCAGCAAGAAAAAACCCTACATACATTTCACTCAAGCACAACTCCTTGTGCCTCACAATCACACAGGGACCAAACCTGTACTGACAAACCCAAAGAACTGTTAATTACAATCCGAGTTCACACTAGGCTCATGGGGCCACTCCCCCTCCCCCTTTCTTTTTGCGCTTAATTTGTCTTTTTATTTCATATTGTCAGGTTTTATAGTTTCCATGGTAGTGCTAATGGCGGAGGAGAAGATGGTTGGAAATTCCTTCAACTTTAGCATGCCTTCACCTTACAGTTTGAGACCATCTAGTTTGTGAATATTAATGTTGACAGTAAGCCGTCCCTGGTATATCCGAAAGCAGGCTGTGACCTCCAGCAACACCATCCCTATACTGTGTCCCGCCCCCCCCCCATGGTATCTGTCACAGGAATAGGTCTCAAGGCTCCTCTGTGGACTGACAGGCTCTTGTCTGTGCTCTGCTGGGGATCTGGAATGGAAAGAAAGGCATACACTAGTGAAGACATCAGGATGGTCTGAAGAATAGAAGGTTGATTTAAAAGGTCACACGGGAGCTGTAGAGATAACTACAAGGTTAGAAGCATTTAATTCTCTTGCAAAAGACCAGAGTTCAGTTGCCACCACTCATGTCAGAGCTCAGAGTTCCTTGTAACTCCACTGCTAGACAATGTGATACCCTCTTCTGGTTTCCATGAGCACTTCACACACACACACACACACACACACACACACACACTTAAAATATAAATAAAATTTCAAAGGTCATAGAAGGCAGTGCACACAGGATTTGAAGTCCCAAAGCCAGTTTTGAAATAATAACTCTGTGGTTTACCTGCTATGATACCATGGGAAAGTATTTAACCATTGGGAGATGTGATTTCTTTGTCTACAGAGTGAAGGCAATCATGTCAGCCTAGCAGGGAGGCTAAAATAACTCAATAAGGCATTGTAGATAAAAGTGAGTGTAAGTTTGTAAAAGATGTAATAGCTAAGATTTATTGAGCTGAAACTTTTTACGAGACAGACACTATTCTATGTAATTTAAATCTCATTTACTCCTCTCTAAAATGTTGAGACGGATTTCTCTTTATTTCAGAGATGAAGAAACCAGATCACAGGAAACTGTTACTGGATTTGAACTCTGGCAAGCTGACTGAAGAGACTTTAATATTAACCACAACTGTAATCACCTGTGCACAGATGCTACCAATGACAACACATTGAGACATCGTCACCCAAAGTCATGTAGGATTCACCTAGTGGTGTATATTGTATGGAATTTGACAGACATTATTGTCCCACATAAACCAGTCTAGTGTCAGTTTTAGTGGCCTAACTGTCCTTTGGGCTCTGCTCATGCCTTCCTCCATTTTCAAACCCTCACTAATAACTTGTGATCACCCAATCTGCATCGTTCTACCTTTCCCAGAGTATTGTTTAGTTATGGTCACACTGAATAGCCTTTTCAGATTGGCTTCTTTCACTTGTTCATATGTGTCTTGGGTTTGTTTTCTATGAGGAGATATTGTGACCAAGGCAACATTTATTTTATTTTATTTTATTTTATTATTTTATTTTATTTTATTTTATTTTATTTTATTTTATTTTATTTTATTTTTTGTTTTTCAAGACAGGGTCTCTCTGTGTAGCCCTGGCTGACCTAGAACTCATTCTGTAGACCAGGCTGGCCTCAAACTTAGAAATCTGCCTGCCTCTGTCTCCCAAGTGCTGGGATTAAAGGCATGTGCCACCACTGCCTGGCCCAAGGCAACTTTTAAAAGAAAGCATTTAATTGGGCTTACAGTTTCAGAGGGTGAGTCCATGACCATATGGAAGCAGGCAGGCACTCATGGTCCTGGAGCAGTAACTGAGAGCTTACACATTTAGACAATAAACATGAGACAGGAAGTGAGGAATGGTCTTTAATACTTCTCAAACAGTTCCACCAGCCCGGAAACATGCATTCACATATATGAAACATTGGGGCCACTCTCATTCAAACCACCACAATATGTTTACATTTCCTCCATGTCTTTTCACAGCGTGGCAGTTCCTTTATCATTGCTGGGTAATATTCTGTTCTCTGGCTATGCCACAGCTTGCCCATTCATGTATTGAAAGACACCTTGGTTGCTTCCTATATGGGCAGTTATGAATTAAACTGTCACAAACACACATGTGAATGATTTCGTGCAGACATGTTCCTAGTTCATTTGGGTGAGAACTAAAGAATGCTATTGTTGAATCGTATGATAAGCAATTGTTTTGTTGCTTAAGAAATTGACAAACCACTTGCCAAAATTGGTGGAGACATTTTGAATGGCCAACGAATAAGACCGGATGCTCTGCCCCTCACTGGCCTTGGCTGTTGGTCATCCAGATGTGGGCTCCTGCAGCACACGGTGGCACAGCTGGGAGTTTGATTTTGCAGTTTTCTGATGATCGTTTCCAAGGTTCTTCATCTCCTTGTGCTTTCTTTGGTGAGGCATCCATTTGGGTCATCTGCCCACATTCTATTGATCAGGTCCTTTGATTAATGTTTGAGTTTTAGCATTCTTTGTATATTTTGGATCACACTCTTATTTCAGATGTGCCTTTCATAAACATTTTATCTCAGTTTCTGTCATCTGGTTTTCTTGACGTTTTCTTTCAAAGAGTAAGAAGTTTATATAGTTACTAAATTTTTTATATAGTTACTAAATATTATATAGTTACTAAATTTTGGCATATCATTTTTTTTAGGGATTGAGCCTTTCCTGGTGTGTCTAAAATGTTAGTGTTATACTCAGAATCAACTAGGCTTTCTAACCCATATAAGGGACTTGTATTTGTGTATGTATGTATGTATGTATGTATGTGCACTGGCTGATTTTGTGTGTCAACTTGACACAGGCTGGAGTTATCACAGAGAAAGGAGCTTCAGTTGGGGAAGTGCCTCCATGAGATCCAGCTGTGGGGCATTTTCTCAATTAGTGATCAGGGTGAGAGGGCCCATTGTGGGTGGTGCCATCCCTGGGCTGGTAGTCTTGGGTTCTATAAGAAAGCAAGCTGAGCAAACCAGGGGAAGCAAGCCAGTAAGGAACATCCCTCCATGGCCTCTGCATCAGCTCCTGCTTCCTGACCTGCTTGAGCTTCTGTCCTCACTTCCTTTGGTGATGAATAGCAGTGTGAAAGTGTAAGCTCAATAAACCCTTTCCCCCCCAACTTGCTTCTTGGTCATGATGTTTTGTACAGGAATAGAAACCCTGACTAAGACAGTGTGTATTTATGTATGTATGCATGCATGCATGTGTGTTCTTGTAGATGAGATGAGAATTCACATGTGTGGGTATGTATACATATTGTGGTGGCTGGTTGTGGTGGCTGAATATGCTTGGCCCAGGGATAGGCACTATTAGGAGGTGTGGTCTCATTGAAGTGGGTGTGGCCTCATTGAAGTGGGCGAGGCCTTGTTGAGGAGGTGTGGCACTGTTGGAGGAAAGTGTGTCACTTCGGAGAGGGATGCTTTGAGAGGGCTTCCTCCTAACTGCCCGGAAGCCAGTCTTCTTCTATCTGCCTTTGGATGAGGATATACAACTTTCAGCTCCCCTAGCCCCATGTCTGCCTGGATGCTGCCATCTTCCCACCTTGATGATAATGGATTGAACCTCTGAACCTATAAGCCAGCCCCAATCAAATATTGTCCTTTATAAGAGTTGCCGTGGTCATGGTGTCTCTTCACAGCAGTAAAGCCCTAACTAAGACACACGTGCATGGAGGCCAAAGAGGTCAACCTTGGCTCAACAATGCTGTCCACCTCCTCTGAGATGAGAAAGGTCTGTCATTGGCCTAGAGATTACCACTCAGGACAGATGGGCTAGCAGACAAGTCCAGGGATCTGCCTGTCTCTGTTTTCCCAGAGCCGGGATGACAGGGACTTGCACTATCCCAGTATATTGGGCTAGATTCTGAATATCAAACTAAGGTCCTCATGCATGATAAGCACTTTACAGACTACGCCATCCCCCCAGCCACAGTGATATATAATTTTGAGTTAATATCTGTGCTTTCCCTGTTTTGTCTGTGAGTGTCTAGTCATTCCAGAACTATCTGCTGCAAAGAATATTTTTTCTCTGTTGTATTATTTTTCTCCTTTGTCCAAATCAATAGACCATGTGCATGTGGGCCTATTTCTGGGCTCCATATTCTCTTATACTGATCTGTTTGTTTATTCTTTTGCCAATACCACACTGTGTGATGACTGTAAGGTTATAGTAAATCTGAAATAAGGTAATGTTCCTCCTCTGACTCTATTCTCCTTCAATATTGTGTTGGCTATTCAGTGTCTTTTATTTGTCCACAAATCTTTAGAATCAGTTTGTCAATAACCACGAAATAACTCCCTGGGATTTTGTTTGGGGTTGCATTGTGTCTATAAATAAAATTCAGAAGGGCCAATATCCTTATAATATTGAGTCTTCCATCTGTGAACAGAAATATCTCCCCAGCCATTCAGTTCTTTGGTGTCTTCCATTTGTGCTCCATATGTTTCCCTGGAGAGATATGTTACTAATACTTCATTTCAGGCACACTAGCATTTTTTTTTTAAATTTTCAAATTCAGCTTGCTCTTTGCTATGTATAGGAAATCAATGGGCTTCCCTATCCCAGCCAGTTTGCCCTGATGTGGTTGTTCTTAGTTCCAGGATGGTTGTTGTTGATTCTTTCTGTTTTCCTACATGCATACTCATTTCCCCTTTAAAGGCAGAAAGTTTTGTTTATATAATCCCAAACTATATATCATTTATTACTTTTTCTTGTTTTATCGCATTAGCCAGGCCTGCAAGAACGGTATTGAAAACGGACACTGTTGAAATGAGTGACCCTCCTGGGAAGCCCTCCAGGTTCTTGTGGTTAAGGATGATGTTGGCTATTGCGGCTTTACACCGGATCCACCACACTGAGGAAGTTTCCTTTTCTTAACCATAGCTGTATGTTGGATGCTGTGAAATCTTTTTGTAGATCTACTGGTAGGATATTATAGCTTCCCTTCTTCAGCCTGTGGATGTGATGGAATGCTATGTAAGACTGGTATAATGTGTTGGAATGTTATGTATGCTTGGGATAAAGCACCCTTAGCCAGGATATATGGTTCTTTTTATCCAAAGCTAGACCATATTCGCCAATATCTTTTTAGGGTTCTTCTGAGTTTATGAGGGCTATCAGTCTGTAATTTTCTTTGTAGTGACTTTGTCTGACTTGGGTATTAGATAAATGCTGTAGACTGGTTTAGGAGGTGGCCTCTCTTTTTCTAATTTCTAGAAAGAATTGTGGAGAGCTGGCATAATTTCTGCCTTAAATGTTTGATAGGAACCAGTCAGTTCTGGGCTGGTGTCTTCTGCCATGGGCTAATCATAGCTTCAGTTTCTATAATAAGCTAAAATATTGTTTTAACTGTCTACACAGGATGTATCTTTCAGCAGAGTTTACTAATAATAATATCTGATGCTTTCTAAGCATTATGCCAGCACCTAAGAAATCAAACACACAGAGTTTATAACTCAGTTCTCATTTTAACCCTACAGAATATGATTCATATTCTACAAACAAGAAACAGACCAAGAGACAAAAGTCACTTGCAAAGAGTTATGTAGCTCATATGTCATAGAGTTAGTAGTACGCTAAACCACACAAACATTTGGCAAATGTTCCTAGCTAAAAGGCTTCATTTAACAAAGAACAGGGAGTGCGAATATTGATTGGACATCATTCTGATAATCCATTAATCTAATAAATATGCATGGGGAAATACTTTGTTGGTGGCACTGTGGTGTCAGCTTTAGGACATGCTATGATGCAAATTCCTGCACAGGGATAGTCAATCACATGGAAACTTGTGGACAGCTAACTAACTAGTATTCCAGGGACTTTCATCGTTTCCCCACATTCTTGACCATCTTTGGTATTATGTATTTTCTTTCTTGAGCCTTCATTTCTTTATTTGTAAAGTGAGAAGAATAATAGCACTTTTTCAAAGGATCCTTGTAAGAACTAAATGAGTTAATTCGTGCTTAACAATGAGAACACTCTCCTATTGTAGTTAACTCCTAACCACCAGTAAAAGCAAAGTAGTTCAAATTAAATACGACAAATATGTTATTTAGCTGAAATAGTATTAAAAGACAAAATAACTGGTGTTATTAAACAATGCAAAATTATTTTATTATTTTATTTTATTTTTATTTTATTTTATTTATTTATTTTTAGAGAAGTTCTCTCTAAACAATCCTGGCTGCTCTGGAACTCACCATGTAAGGCAGGCTGGCCTTGAACTCATAGAAACCTGCTTATCTTCACCACCACACCCTACTACAGATCCTAGATTAATTTATGCACGGATTTCAAGCTGGTGCATTTTTAGCTAGGTCCTGGTAAGCATACACCTATGATTTCAGCACTGAGACAGGAGGATCACAAGTTCAGGGCCCTCCTCGGCTATCTAGTAAAATCCTGAATCAAAATAAAAAGTAATAAAGATAAATAAACAAACAAAGCAAATGCCCAGTTAGGATCATGTACTAACAATCAACTACTCAAATAGAAACCAGTTTTATTGACCAAATTACATTACTTCAAAAATGTAGTTACATTTATTATCATTAATTATTAACATTATAACTACTAATAGTTTGAACTTAATTGTTCCTTGACTTCAAAATTTAAATGTTTTATTAGATTTGATTTTTGTCATATTTATCTAGAACAAGTGGAAATCTTATAAGTCTGTTTAAAGAATTACCCAAATCAATGGAAATGAAGTTTAAAAGTAACTAGAAGAAACAAATGTTACTTAAATTGTGATAAATGGGGACCAATATATTTCTTCAAGTTATTTTAAAATATTTACTGTGCATTGCAGTTTTCATAAGCAATAATGTCTCACAGTAAATTTTTCAATATAAAATGTATATTGGTACAAGTAATACATGGAGAATGAATGCTTTATGGAACATATTATCATATCATAAAGAAAAATACAAATATCCCTTAGTGTGTTTAATTTTTTTTTCGGTTTTTCGAGACAGGGTTTCTCTATGTAGTCCAGGCTGTCCTAGAACTCACTCTGTAGACCAGGCTGGCCTGGAACTCAGAAATCCACCTCCCTCTGCCTCCCAAGTGCTGGGATTACAGGCGTGCGCCACCACACCTGGCTCTTGTGTGTGTGTGTGTGTGTGTGTGTGTGTGTGTATGTATATATATACATATATGTATGTATGTATGTATATATATATACATATATATATATTCAGAAGCACAATCTATGATGTTATTAACAAGTCAGCAAATATTGTCTGTTATAGCACTAATTAATCCTTACTAAACAGTCCATGCTATTATCTTGTAGGATTTTTACATATCTATTCACCCATTTTATACAACACAGGAATAGATAATAGAAATAGATAATAGTAATAAAAGGATTTATTTCCTGATCTTAAAAATCTCTTTAATAGTGAATATATTAAAAACCCAGTGACAGAGGCTTTAAATTACAAAATGTGAGGTGTGATAACCCAGTGGCTGATTAGCAGCTTAATGGCATTCAAAGTATGGTAAAGCCCGGAAAGGGAGACTCTGAACTCAACCCAGGTGAGCTAGTACTAATCAACACCTTGTCAGTTTGGGAGTAGGAGAGGAATCTCTCCCTAGATATATCCGTGGAGATTAGTTCCAGGAGTGTCTTGTATAGTGCTATTGCACCTTCATATAACCCACCCACCTCCTCCTGAACACTTACACTCATCATCAGATTAGTTTATACTATGCTGTTCATTTTTAGATATGTTTAGTGTAAAGGAAATTTTTTTTCTTATGGATGTCTTAGCTAGGGTTTATTTTGTGGTGAGAAAAACACCATGACCAAAAGCAACTTGAGGAGAAAAGGGTTTATTTCAGATTTCATCTTACAGTTTATAGTCTATCTATTATCCAGGGATGTTAGGACAGGAACTCAGGCAGGAACCTGGAAGTAGGAGCTAAGGCAAGGCCATAAAGAGGTGCTGCTTACTGGCTTGCTTCCCATGGCTTGCTCAGGTTGCTTTTGTATAGAAGACAGGACCACCAGTGTAAAAGTAGCACCAGCCACAATGACCTGGGCCCTCCAGTATCAACCATCAATCAAGAAAATGTACCACAGGCCAATCCTGTGGGAGCATTTTCTCAACTGAGATCCCCTCTTCCAAAGGATTTCAACATGTGTCAAGTTGACATTAAACTAGGCAGCCCACTGGATATTTTCAACCAACTTGAGTTCAGCAAATATCTATTGTTTCTGGAATCCAGCATTGAACAGGTGGGTTTATCTAATATGTAGAACCTAATAGTCTAGGTTCTCAATGAAAACATCTGATTAATAGCTATTGTGATTTTTACGTGAAAGAAATGAAAACTCAATATGTAAAGCTCAAAAACTCCAACAGGGAGTTCAAGCGAATGTTAACAATGGACCTAGAAGTTCTGAGTTTCTTGGGTGACACATAACGTGTCAACAGAGAGAGGGAAAGTTGGTCAACCCTCCAAGTTATCACCACTCTCATCTCACTGAGCAAATGAAATCATGATTGTGCTTTGTGTATTCTTTCTGAACAACATGCTTAAAAGAGAAAATGCTCCTTTGGGGTACATTATTATTAAACACCGATGATCAAAGAGAGGTTGATAGAATTTTGACTGGAATGTATAAAGAGGTAAAAATAGCAAATGTTGAGGCAAATTTCATACTTTAAATACTTAGTGAAGAAACAGTAAGCATGAATATTTCATGCAGTAAAGTATTTTCAGAGTTTTTTCTTATGAAATTAACATATATTTAAAATGGAGAAATTAGAAAATATGGAGAAAAGAGAGCAGAAAAATATTTTTTAAAGGATAGAAAAATTCTCAGTACTCCCATGCTCTCAAGCTAACTAGTGTTGACCCTTTTGGTACATTTTCTTTCAATCTTTGGTCTGTATACCTATTTCAACTTGTTACATATATGTATAACTTGTGTTTCATTATATTCTATATCCTACCTGTATCCTGCACATCTCTTTACATCAACAAACCCTTTTAATATAGTAATTTCAATGGCAATATAATACTTGAGAATAAGTATCTATTATGTACTATTATTTATTGAAATTCTTCTGTGCTGGATAGAATAGTTTCTCTTTGTGGATGTGGTGAGTGGGTGGGAACTATTGTAAGTAATTCTATGGGCAAATAACTTCTTATATAAATGTCTGTTCTCATTTCTGATGATTTCCTTGAGCACATCCCAGGAAGAAGAGTGAAGTCAAAGAGGAAGACTGCTTTCAAGCCATTTGGTTTAAATAACAAAATCCCAATGAGTTTTATAGATGCATACTTTTGAGAAGAAGTGTGTGTGTGTGTGTGTGTGTGTGTGTGTGTGTGTGCTTGAAGATTTAACTTTGGGATTTTTAACTGATATTTAGTGTATTCTAGAGAACAGAGTTTAAAAATTATATTAATCTATGTTTTGAGTCAGTAAGTCATATGAAAGCAAATTTCTAAAAAAAAAAGTAAGTACAAAATTTTCAGACAAAAACACATTTAGTTGAGGATAACAAGACACACCATACTGACAAGTAAAAGCCCTCATCCCCAGAATGAGCTTTCTCTTTTTGAGTTGTTCAGTGTGGACGCCTAAACATTATAAGCAATTGTCAATGTTCTTGGTTACCTTCAAGAACTTGAGCCTATTGCTGATGACACCACATACCTGAATCAAAGAATATGGAGAAATAAAGCTGGTATTGACTTGGAAGTTTCATCCCTACTGGGTAGATTCAAAGTTCTGGAAGGTACAATTCACACTACTGAAGAAGAAAAGAAATCTACAGTCTCCCTCAGCTATGAAAACTGCAAGCTACAATAATGACTGGTCTGACACCATATGCCCCCTGGTGAAATGGTGGTACAAAGATGGAAGAAACCAATGGCTTTCTGGTTGAGTTGATGACCTGGTCCATGAGGTAAAATCTACTCTTGGCACTGTTAATAGGGCCAAGAACCTATGGATAGACAGGTCATGGTTCCTAGTACTATTATTTTGCTAAATTGGCATAGTATTAAAATGACTTCTAATGATTTGTGGCAATGCCTATAGATCAATATATTTCTTATCTGTATCCAGAGAAGCTTCTTCTTGCAGTAGAGGACAACTAACACAGAGACCTTCAATTGGTCAGTGTGCAGAGAATAAGGGATTGTGAAATGGTTGGACCTAAATGAGACATATATATATATATATATATATATATATATATATATATATATTAGATATTCAAAATCTCTGCAATCTCATAAAGAGGGGGCATAAATATTCTTAGATATAGGGGTAGTATATGATTTCAAGGAAACAATAGCAGCCCATATAAATCCACAATGATTGTGATAGTATGTACAAGGTTTGGGCAAGCTCAATCCAGAGAAAAACCCAGTATATATGTAGGCTTGGAATCATACTATAGCTAAGGAGAGACTGCCATTTGATAGCATTTGCAAAGTTAGTTTAATTTAATGATGTGAGCCCTTATAGGTTGACCACATGCCATGGTATGCCCTGCTCCCAACACTGCTTGAACGACATAAACTGAACTCAATGGGAAAAAAATGGATATCAACTAAAAGTTGGGTGGGTTGTAAAGTGAGGGTAGATGTGAGAGGAGTTAGGGGAGAGGGTGCATACGATCAAAACACATTCTATAAAAGTCTCAGAGATTTGATAGTAGTGTTAGTAAACTGTTTTGTCCAGACAAGGTCTTGCTATGTAGTCCAAGGTGACCTCAAACACATAATCCTCTAAGATCAGCCTCCTGAATGTTGGTATCACAGGACTGCACCATTATGTCCACTTCGTAAATATTAGTTTGGATCAGCAAATAATAATGAAAATAACAACACCCTAAAGGACAAGGTCAAGAGGCTTTGAAATGCTTTCCTCAAATGCAGTCATGAAGATTCATCTACTGGCCACAGTACCCTCACAGTCTACTACCTGAATCCAAGTGTCCCTTGAATGCAAGTGTCATATGTGCTAATATTGTAGAATATTTGCAAGGTGAAAAATAGTACACAGAAGAGGAAAAAATCATTAACCAAAGGTTGTTATTACTATTTGGGTATCATTCTTTTCTTCTTATTTTTCTAGGTATTTCATCATCTATTATATTAGCATCTATCCTGTAGTATGAAATAATGATTTTCAATGTTATTAAAGTTCTTCATAGCTATTATTTTAACGAGTAAATATCTGTCTTAGTTGTTTTTCTTATTGTTGTGGTACAATGCCTGACCAAAAGCAACTGAAAGAAAGACGGCTTTATTTTGACCCAGAGTTTGTGTGTACAGGCCATTGTGATGGGGGAATGCACAATGGTAGGAGAGTGAGGTGGCTGGTCACATTGCAACCATGCTCAGGAAGCTGAGACAGATGAGTTCTGGTGCTTAAATGGGCTCTTCCCTGTATTTTGTTCTAGGTCCACAGCTATGGTATGGTATCGCTCACATTCAGAGGGTAACCTTTCCTTCAGCAAATGTTTCTAGAAACACATAGACATACCCAGAGATGTGATTCCATAATGACTTTGATTCAGGCTAGTTAATAAAAATTAACTATCACAATATCCAAGTTATCATTCATTACATATGAACATTTATATAACCTTGTATGGAACACTGATTTCCCAATGCTATAATATTTATATTATAAATAAAGATTATTCCAATGTATGAAACAATTCCACACTTCATTTTCTCAGTATAGCTTTCCAGACGCAGGGATTCTTTGTCAAAAGATGTCTAAGAGCCAAGATTCTTAATCTATCCTTTATTTACCTATCATCTATCTATCTATCTATCTATCTATCTATCTATCTATCTATCTATCATATACATATCTATGTATTGATGTATCTATGTATATATCTATGTATGTTGTATCTATATCTATAATCTGTCATATATCTGTGTTTGGTTGGGACATATGGGAATGTATGTATCTGTTTTCGTGTGTATGAAAATATGCATGAAGGTATGTGTGCATGTGTCTATGTTATGTGTATGTAGAGGTCAAATATTCATATCAACTGTCTTTTTCTATTTCTCTCCATTTTATTTTAGATTATAGTATAAGTACATCACTCTCCCTTCCCTTTTCCCCTCTTAACCCTTCCATGTACTTCTCCTTCCTCTCTTTCAAATCTATGGCCTCTTTTTCATTAACTATTGTTACATGCATATATGTATATACACAAGTGTTTCTAAATATAACTTGTTCAGTCTGTATAACATTACTCACATGCATCATTTCATGGCTGAGTATTTGGTAATAGATAGCCAATTGGTATGCTCATCCCTGGGGAAGACTTTCTGTTTCCTGCTCTCAGAAAAGGGTTGAGGCTCCATAGGCTTTCTCTCTTTCACTTTGACCAATATACTGGTGCTGTCCTTGTTCAGCTCATTTCTAGGCAGTCATCTTGGTGAGGTTTTATGTTGTAGCTTTTAGCATTACTAAGAGACACAATCTCGCATCAAACTTTTATCTTCTCTGGCTCTTATGATCTTTCTGCTTCCTCTTCTTCAGTATTCACTGAGCCTTAGATTTGAGTGGGTTTTGTAGACGTATCCATTGGGACTGGGCTCTACAACTCTGAATTTGATTGGTGGTGGTTTTCTGTAATGGTCTCCTATGGTGCATTGAGAATTTTCCTTGACAATAGTTGAGGACTCTGCTTAGTTTTTGAGACAGAGTCTCTTACAGAACCTGGAGATTGCCAGCTCAGCTAGACTTGGTGACTAGTGTCATCCAGAGATCCACCCCTCATCTCCGGGACCACAAACACACTGCCACACCCACATGCACACGTGGCCACACCCAGCTTTTTACATGAGCATTGGGTATTCATAGTTCGGGTCCTCATGCTGGAGCAGCACCTTCCTGAACCATCTCCCCAGTCCTAGATCTTAATGTTTTTTTCAGCAGCCTCCTCATTCCGTATTTTTCCTGTAAATTATGTATGCGTCTTTGTCCCTTATTTATGGATGAAGACTCCCAGAAAGGAAGATAAATTTGCTACTTGTATTGAGTTGCACAAACAAAAGGATAAGAAAGAAATTTCTAAACAGTTTTACCCAGGTTGTTTAACAACATACAGATTCCAGATTCTCTATCTATACTTAAAATCAGGCTCTAAGGACAACGGATGGCCTATGCCAGGCAATCAGCTTGAAACTCAATGTCTATCTGTCTAGTGAGTGAGAAGCAGATTTGTTTTAACCACGAAGCAAAAGTATAAACAGGAGTTAAAGCACACATATTTCACAAAAGCAGGGAAATAATGAGCTATGGATGAACAAGGTTAAGATGTACCTTACAAAAAACTGTACACAATCTCACAAGGGGGGGGGGGCGGGTGGTGGTGGTGGTGGTGGTGGTGGTGGTGGTGGTGTGTGTGTGTATATTATACATTTAGAGAAGTTATGATCCTTTAAGAATAGAAAAGATCACTGAAAGGTGTGTAAATGGCACAAACAGGCAATATATAAAATTGAAAGTGAGAAATAAGGGAGAGAATGCATTTAACCTTATCATAAAGCATTGAAATGCAAAGAATGTGAATTGTAGGTAGTTTTTACTTATCAAATTGGCAAATGTTTAAATGAAATGCTTTCCTATGCGGCTGTTAAGAATATACACTGGCACAGTCTTTAATCAGGCCACTTCATAGTACGATGCTTAAATGTATTTTTCTAACCCAATAGTTACACACCCTATAACTTATATTAGAGTATACTATTCAAAAATGTGAAAGAAATTGTCTGGCTGATCATCATGACATTATTTGTAAAACTGTAAAAAATAAAAGTTAACCAAAATAATGGAATGCTATTAACAATTGCAATATGCTATAAATGAATCACAAATGTCATAGGAAAATTACCATGATTTAACTGTAATCTTAACAATAGTATTCTAAACATAATTAGCTATCCATCAGGAACATTAACAATGATTATCTCTAAGTGAAATTATTTGATAATTTTAAACATTTTTCTTACTAACTAGAGCAATATGATTTGCTAATTGAGAAACTATGAAAATAAGAGATAAAAATTTTATTACAATTTCCCTTTCCCACTCATAAAACATAACATCTAGTGGTGAGGAAATACTTGTTAGAAATTTATTCAAGGATCCTAAGAGTAATTTTCAATGGTAAAACCTTAGTGCTCTCAGCTATTACCATTTCAGGGTGATATACATAAATAGGAAGGAGGTAGGGATCAGATCCACTGAGCATGAAGAAATTTCAACAGATGGTGCTGGCTCAACTGGAGGTCAACATGCAGAAGAATGAGAATTGATCCACTCTTATCTCCTTGCACTAAGCTCAACTCCAAGTGGATCAAAGACCTCCACATAAAACCAGACACACTAAAACTAATAGAAAAGAAACTGGGGAAGACCCTTGAGGACATTGGCTCAGGGGAAAAATTCCTGAACAGAACACCAATTGCTTATGCTCTAAGAGCAAGAATAGACAAATGGGACCTCATAAAACTACAAAGTTTCTGTAAGGCAAAAGACACTGTCAAAAGGATAAATCGGCAACCAACAAATTGGGAAAAAATCTTCACCAACCCCACATCCCACAGAGGGCTAATCTCCAATGTATACAAAGAACTCAAGAGGTTAGACCCCAGAAAACCAAATAACCCTATCCAAAAATGGGGTACAGAGCTAAACAGAGACTTTTCACCTGAAGAAATTCGGATGGCTGAGAAACACCTTAAAAAATGTTCAACATCACTAGTCATTAGGGAAATACAAATTAAAACAACCCTGAGGTTTCATTCGAATAATGAAAGTTGGTCCATCTTCTTACATCCTACCCACCTATTGTGGTCAAAGGAACCAGCAGACGAAAAGGCAAAGGGTCCAGACTATAGGCTCCATCATTCTGCAGAACGATAAAGAAAATCTGGAGCCTCTCTCCGGTCAGTTTATCATTGTTGTGTTATGATACTGGTTTAGAAAGGCAAGATAAGGTAAGTCGGAGGACATTTCAGCAAAAACAGATTTGAGTGATGATGTCATAAACTCCATTACAGGCTCGTATATCGTTTTTAAATAGTGAAAACCACTGACCCGCAGCATTCTTCCTTTCACCTGAGGGAAGAGATGGGTCGGGATCCTTGGTGCTGTGAATACTGGAGCACAGGTGTCACTGTGGCTGTCACCCCCAAGATGGATGGGTCCAGGACTGAGGCTGCACACTGGGACAGAATGCAGATGTAGATGAAGCAACAAGGTGCACAGGCACTTCACGGCCACCCCCGAACAGAAATGCCATTCTACTCAGATATTCTCAAATAATATAAACAAAACATCTTAAAGCTATGAAAGCACACAGTCAAATAATACATAAAAACTGTCAGGAAAACTCTGTAGACATTCCCCACCCCATGTCTTGTGAAGGCAGTTGGCATTACTACACAGGATTTTCCTAACACTCACTGATAATTGGATTTTCCCCAACCCCCATGTCCAATTTTACTGTAATATGTGGTCTCCTGCCAACCCCACTGGCCAAAGATTATCTTTCTGTAACCTTATGGAATGCAGGCAGTAACCCAGAGCCTCAAGGCCAATGAGCTGGAAGCTCAGGCCCATTGCTAACAAGGGTGAATTATTATCACGTCTTTCCTGGTGATTAGATTACCCCTTATCATCGTGTTTTATAGCTTTCTAGTTAGTCATCTCAATACAATTTATTCACAATAATAGTGTTTTTATTATTGCTGTTTTATAGTTCCTATAGCAATAAAATTTATTCTCAACTCTATTATCACAATATTCAACTACTAATGGAATTCTTGCTTTTATTTGATTGTGTTTTAAAGCCATAACAATAAAATTTACTTCCAAAATTATGACTGCAAGTTTTATGCTCTTTAAACTACTTGATAAAATGCCTACAAACACATGTGATTCTTTAAGCCTCACGAGAGAAAGACTGCCAAAACCCAAACACTGTTGGGAGGAATGAATATATGTGTGGTGGGGAGATTGGTCCCTACTGTGTAGATATGTTTTCTTTGATTGACTAAATAATGGAATGAAAGGAATGAACCTTTCAATTTACCAATACCTGATTTAAGGGAGTACTAAATTCTAATCGATAGAAATGTTTGTTAATAATAATAATAATAATAATAATAATAATAGCCAACTATTTTTATTATCTGCTAAGCCCTAAATGTTTCTAACATCTTTATTCCCCAAACTAACCTGCCCTTGAAATAATGTCTGTGATTTCTTTGAACTCCACAGTGCATGGCATGTTGCCATATAAGTTGGGGAGAAGCTATGATGAAATATTATTACCAAAGGCCAGGGTTATTTTGAAAGCAAACAGATTCGGTGGCTTAGGAATTGGAAGGCACATAGCCAAGTCAGCTGGCCACTTCTGCTGCCATTTAGTTGTTATCTTTGACACTGAACACAAGGACATTGTGCTAAAGCCCATCATTGACTGTGCCCAGAACATGGAATCAAAGAGGTCAGAACATGTGTTTGAGAGTAACACAACGCACTGGCAAGAATCAAGCAGGACCGATGGCAGGCTCTCTGTGTTTGTAGTTAGGAGCTCAGTCTCAGACAGATGAGCTCATTTTCACAGACCTGCTTTTATCATCTAAATCAACAAATGAACAGAAGAATGGATGGATAGGTGGGTGCATGGAGAAATCGGTATCTCTGCTCTTGTCAGAGAGGCTTGGGTCTCTATGAAGACACGTGAAGGTAAGTGTTTACCTTGCTGCAAGGGTCCATTTCCTTCTGCCCACTGCCAACTCGGATCTACGGCCAAGAGGGAAACTGTTTCTGGTCTTCGGCTATGGCTGTCTTGAGAATCTGAATTAGGATTCAGGCTGATGGTGTGCAGGACATGGATAGACCCAAACAATGACTGAGCACAGGGTGTGACAGGGTTCACCATGGCAACTACCAAGGTAGTAAGTCTCTAGGATCAATTTTCTTGGAGCCAAGCCACAGATGGGAACCCTTAGTAGCCTCATGTCCTAGTTAGGTTTCTGTTGCAGTGATAAACAACATAGCCGAAAGCAACTTGGAGAGGAAAGAAAAGGTGTGTCTCTCCCCACAAACTTGCCCATAGGCCAATCTAATAGAGGCATGTCTTAGTTAGGGTTTCTCTGCTGTAATGAAATACCATGACCAAAAAAAAAAAAAAAGAGTAAATTTGGGAAAAAATATTTAATTGGCTTACACTTCCATATTGCTGTTAATCAACAAAGGAAGCTGGGACAAGAACTCAAGCAGGACAGGGACCTGGAGGTAGGAGCTGGTGCAGAGGCCATGGAGGGGTGCTGCTTACTGGCTTGTTCTTCATGGTTTGCTTGGCCTGCTTTCTTATAGAACCCAGGACCACCAGCTTAGGGATGGGGATGACACCACCCACAATGGGCTGAGCCTGTTTCATCAATCACCAATTAATGAAATGCCCTATAGGCTTACCTACAGTCTGATCTTAAGGAGGCATTTTCTCAATTGATGCTTCTTCCTCTCTGATGACTCTAGTTTGTGTCAAATTGACACAAATCTATAAGGCATTTAGTTTTTTTCTTTTTTATTAGTTATTTGCTTTATTTACATTTCAAATGGTATCCCCTTTCCTCATTACCCCTCCAAAAACCCCCTATCCCATCCTCCCTCCCTCAGCTCATCCCCCCTCCACTTTCCTGAATGGCATTTCCCTACTCCGGGGCATTGAGCCTTCATAGGACCAATGGCTTCTCCTCTCATTCATGTCTGAAATGGCCATCTTCCGCTACATTTGTAGCTGGAGCCATGGGTCCCTCCATGTGTACTCTTTGGTTGGTGATTTCGTCCCTGGGAGCTCTGGGGGTACTGGTTGGTACATATTATTGTACCTCCTGCAGGACTAGAAACCTCTTCAGCTCCTTGGGTTCTTTATCTAGCTGCTCCATTGGGGACCCTATGCTCAGTCTATTGGTTGGCTGTGAGCCATGGGTACTTTGATCCACCTTCCAATAAGGATCAAAGTATCCACACTTTGTTCTTCCTTCTTCTTGAGCTTCATGTGGTCTGAGTGTTGTATCTTGGGTATTCCAAGATTTTGGGCTAACATCTACTTATCTGTGAGTGCATACCATGTGTATTCTTTTGTGATTGACTTACCTCACTCAGGATGATATTTTCTAGCTCCATCTATTGGCCTAAGAGTTTCATGAATACTGTTTTTAATAGCTCAGTAGTACTCCATTGTGTAAATGTACTACATTTTCTGTATCCATTCCTCTGCTGAGGGACATCTGTGTTCTTTTCTGCTTCTGGCTATTATAAATAAGGTTGTTATGAACCTAGAGGAGCATGTGTCCTTATTACATATTGGAGCATCTTCTGGGTATATGCCCAGGAGTGGTATAGCTGGGTCCTCAGGCAGTGCTATGTCCAGTTTTCTGAGGAACCACCAGACTGATTTTCACAGTGGTAGTACCAGCTTGCCATCCCACCAGCAATGAAGGAGTGTTCCTCTTTCTCCACATCCTCTCTAGCATCTGCTGTCCCCTGAGTTTTTTATCTTGGCCATTCTGACTGGTGTGAGGTGGAATCTCAGGGTTGTTTTCTTTCTCCAGATGATTCTAAACTTGTATCAAGTTAACAAAAACACTAGCCAAGATACTTACTACCCAGTTCTCTTTTCTTCTCTGTCACAGCGGACACATCTGCATTACAGACAGGTTCTCTTTTTCCACCTCCCTCCAGCTCTCTGCTCTTTTATAATGATTTAAACCTCCCTCCCCATTATCAGGTTTTTCCGTGTTAAATATTGTCTTGGCATCTACCTCTCTCATGATCTAGTCAACACACCAGCCAGAGTTTAGGACAAGGGGAAAAATTAATGAATATAACTCACCAGGAGTTACAAGAATCTCATGTGGACTTTGTAGATGATTATATGCAGAAATAAAACTGAAGTTTGGAAATAACTGTGATCGTTCGACATGGCCAAGGCTTTCAAACCACAGCCAGCAAGCTACAGAAAGTCATTTGCTAACTAAGTAGCATACCACACTAGTTGGCTTAAGAAAGAAAAGAAAAACAATAAAAGAAAAGAAAAAATGTTCACCAAGTCATTTCTCACTTGCCCTAGTTTTTCCAGTTACCATGTGGCATGGGCAAAGTCATCAACCTTTTGGTGTAGATAGATTTTGGTCCTTCCCTAGTCCTTGACATATCTTCTTTTTGAATCATCAGAAAAAAGGAGTTTCAGGGAAGAAGTGTGTACTCTCAAGAGAACAATGGAGAGGCAGGGGTGATTCCCAGAGGAGCTTGGCTGTCCTACAGTGCCCCTAGCTATCTGCCTGGGCATGGGATAGCAATAAAGGTAATCACCTGGAAGTCAGCCACTGGGCATATTTCCATCACTTTCCCAGCTGGACAGTATTTCAGTCAGCATCAGCCACCGCCTAGCTTTCCAACAGAATACTTCTGCCTCACTGCACAAGATGCTGCCCCTAGAAAGCTTGATAAAGATTATCATTCTGGGGCTCTGCTTCTGTCCATCATTCAGGCACTTAACATAAAGACATCCCAACAACAGATTCCCTTCCCTCTTCTCAACTTTGCTCCAGGTTTATTGTCTCGTATGTCTTATTTCTGTTGATGTGTGCAGCAGGGTCATTACAGATTATGACAGGCATGCATGGTCAGAATCTCAGTACAGTATGAGGATAGGTCAAGCACGGAGCAGAGTCCCCTTGGTTAGGAATCGCATGCACTGGACTGGCCTCTCATTCTGGTTCTCCCATTTCATCAGCCATGTGATTTGTGGCAAGTTTCACCTGTCTCCCTTCATCAAGGAAAGGCAAATTATTCTTGTCTTGCTTCACACTTGTGTTTGCGGAGCAAATTATAAGGACAAATGCAGGGGAAAGCCCTCCAAAGACTGGAAAACATCAACATGCATGGTGTAATTATCCCCGACACTAATAACAATGGGCTGCAATTGGATTATGGGTCCACGCAGGGTAATTCCAACAAGAGGCCACACAATACAGAAGAGAAAAACCAAACTCCCACGGGCAGATTCCTGGATCTGCTTTCATTTTCTCCACAATAGAACTTATTTTAGTGTTCATCTGAAGATTTTTTTCCTAAAAATGGAAGAATGGGTGGGGACTCCCAAACACACTCACACCACGTGCGCGCGCACGCGCGCGCGCGCGTGCACACACACACACACACACACACACACACACGCACACACGCACACAGTAAAAGGGTGGAAGAAAAGAAGAGGGGGAGGGGGAGGAGAAAAGGGAGAGAGAAAGACAGAAAGATTGTAAATGCAATGTGTATTTGGAATGAGTTAGACATTAGCTACTAAAATCAGCCATGTACGCTCTACTTCATCTTAGCTCTGTTTATTAAGTAACAGCCCCCTCCAGCATAATTGACTTTTTCTATAAAAATACCCTTAATCTGATGTAATTCACATACTCCCTTTTCTGTGAATTTACCCTATAATCTCTAAAATGATTTCTATAAAAGGAGAGAAAATGAGACTCCCATTAATTTTATACACAGAAAAAAATAACTGCTGTTGAAACCATTATGGGCTTTAATAATAAACACAAACACACTCAAGAAGTTCCACTGCACACCCTGAGATGACACAGATACCACAAGCTTGCTGCTTCTATTTCTGGACATGGCGTTGAGCATCCTCTACTCTTTCCTGTGCACTGCCTGTTTCTGTTGACACCCCCACCCCCGCCCCCAGCTCCCTTCCCCTAAAATAAGCTGTGGAGTTCTCAATTAGGCTGGCAGAGCTGTTACCAAAATTGGCTGACTGTTTGTGTCTCCACCTGTGCCCCTCCCCAAATTCCTAATCTAAAAATCCTCAATGCCAAGGTGCTAGGAAATGAGGTGTTTGGCAGGGGCGTGACCGGGTCATGGAGGTAAAACCCGAAATATAAAAAGTGATTTGAGTGGATGTGCTTGCCCCTTCTGCCACATGTGAACTCAGAAAGTGCCATCTATGGAACAGAATTCCGTCCCTCCCCACGTGTGGAGTCTGCTGGCTCTCTGATCTTCACTTTCTCAGCCTCTGAGCCTATAAGCAGTAAATTTATGTTGTCTGTAAGTTACCTAGTTCAAAGCACTTTGTCACAGTAATAAGGAAAACAAGTAATTAACATCTAAGCTCTAGAAATCATGCATGGATAGACTAGTTCTGCATCCACAGGTCCTGGGTATTATGTGTCCTGTCCATTCTTGCATGTGTACCTGGGCGTGTGCATGTTTGTGCAGGTGCACCTGTGTGAATGTATTGACCAGAGGACAATCTCAGATGACATCCCTCAAGTGCCATTTACCTTGTGCTTTTAAGACAGGGTTTTTCATTGTCCTGGGATTTGCCAAGTAGGTTAGGCTGGCTGACCACTGAGTCCCCAAGTATCCTCCTCTCTCTGCCTCCCAACACTGGATTACAAGCAAACACCACCACACCTTCATTACGTGTATATATATATATATATATATATATATATATCTATGTATATATGTAATATGTGTAATATATGATACATGATAATATGTGATATGTGGTATATATTATGTAGTGTATGGTATATGATATATAATACAAAATATAGGATATAGGATACATAACATATAACATATAACATAAATGTGATATGTGATGCGATATGATATATGATATAATATATAATGTAATATATAATAGATCATATATAATATGTTATGTGTGATATATAATAATATATATTATTATTACTACACTCACTATTCTCTCAGGCTGGAGCCATTCTGCTTTATATCTTGTTTTTTTCTTTCCTTTCCTTTCTTTTCCTTTCCTTTCCTTTCCTTTCCTTTCCTTTCCTTTCCTTTCCTTTCCTTTCCTTTCCTTTCCTTTCCTCTCCTCTCCTCTCCTCTCCTCTCCTCTCCTCTCCTCTCCTCTCCTCTCCTCTCCTCTCCTTTCCTTTCCTTTTCTTTTCTTTTTTTTAGTACTGGGGACAGAACCTGGCTCCACCACCGAATGACTCTCCTATTTACACATTTATTCTTTGCGGAAACAGAAGAATCCCCCTACCCTCTTGCCAGCCTGAGTTCTTTAGAACAATGCTAGACTGCCTTGAATACCATTTCATTTTTCAGTCCCCCAAACAGAGCCTGGCATAGCACCTGGTAAACATTTGCTGCATGAGTGAGCTCCATTTCCATAATCATAATGTCATTGTTAAAGATTACCCACAAACCCTTCAGCACTGATCCAGCTTTCTGTCTGTTGAATTTTCTCATCAACACGTCACAGAAACCTCTCTAGAGGAATCATTTGTTCCCACTAAGCCTCTGTGGCCTGGACTGTGAAGC
The DNA here is from genome assembly GCA_964023405.1 of Apodemus agrarius. Lineage (NCBI taxonomy): Eukaryota > Metazoa > Chordata > Mammalia > Rodentia > Muridae > Apodemus > Apodemus agrarius. Next base: position 64,316,305 of record OZ030014.1, on the reverse strand, counting down.
AAGGGCGAAACTCTCCTCTCATAGCCCCACCAGGAGGATTAAGTTAGCCGGTCACACGTTCCACAGCTGAGAGCTCACTAACTTGTTTCATGTTAGAATCTTTTGAGGAGTTTTCCTTGTCTTCCCACTCCTCAGACCAATTATAGCAGAGTTCCTGGGGTTGGACCCTAAAATCAATGTTTCTTATATTTCCTCAGCTGTTTCTGACGGGTGGTTGGGTAGAAGAGCCCCTCACACCCATTGCATTGGGACTGCAGAAAGCGATAAAGTTTAACCATTGAGTTTTTCTCATCTAGGCTTTGGGAGCGTAAACAACTCTAAACAGGCCATGCTGATTCCTACCACAGCTTTCTTCAGATTCCACGCTTCCTTTCCTTGGCAAGAGTTCTAGTCGATCATCTCTGTCCATCATTCCAACCCTGATTTCCCCTCCCATCCAATGGCCACCTGAAGTCTCTGGTATTATATCTACCCATTGACCTGATTCATACATAGCTTGCAGACGTTCCTCATGTGTTCAAGCCACACATTCCCTATATCTCTGGCCCAGTGCTAGGTGAAGCTTAGTTAGATATTGTAAAAGGATCTTTGGTTTAAAAAAATCATAATAAAGAAAGGAAGAAAAAAAGAAAAATTGAAACTCTCAGATAATATGGTCATGGATCAAAGATTTTCTTTACTGTGTCAATTAGTGGGAGAGCCAAGGAGATGTTACAACCACTTCAAAGGAGAAATCAAAGAGCCACATGCGTATAGGCAATAGGAGGCTTTGAAGCGAATTTACAAATAGATGTGAAATGAGCCCAGTGCATTCCACTGAGCACCCTTCATTTGTATTTCCATGGTGAAGAACCATTTGGATTACTGTTTATTTTCTGCAATGTGCACAGTTTAGAAATAGATCAAAGATGATGATGAGAGAGAGAGAGAGAGAGAGAGAGAGAGAGAGAGAGAGAACCACAAGTGCTGCCTTAACAGACAGTGTTTTAGTTTGCTCATGGCGTATGTGCCATGGTCCGTGGTCCATTTCCAACCTCTCACTGTCTTTCCTGACAGCAATCTGAATTACAGTGGGAGGATAAATTCTCTTTGGGATAGAATTGATAGGAGAATTAAATGAACACACCACGAGACATCTCAGGAATCTGAATGAGGTGGATTCAGTTAATGGTACCCCAAAACCTGCACCATGAGGAAGCCATTAGAGCCAGTGTATAAATTTCACTGATTAAGATGTCAGTGGAAATGAGTTCTAATTATTACTAAACTAATGAGCTCAAGGCTTGGGAATGATTTAGAACTTGTCAGCCTGCTGGACAGCACCTCTGTGTGCCAAGTCCGAGACTGACAATGATGACTTCACTGTGTACCTATATTCAAAAATCAATATAATGATTGTGACCAAAAGCTACAAGAATTGCAAAAACCACAGGATTATGTAAATGTCTCTCAACATTTACATAACTGTGTTAGTTATTTTCTCATCGCTGTGATAAAATACCTGAAAGAAGTGGCGTAAGGAAGGAAAGATTTATCGTTGCTTGTAGATTGAGAGCACGGTCCATTATGGTAGGGAAAGCATTTCTGGAACAGTTCACCCCAGGGACATCACTGCAGCAGTATACGGGGTGGCTGGTTACATCGTATTGGTTGCAAGCAGAACTTGCCAGCTGTAATTACTGAGGAAGAAACTGTCTACATATAGGCTCCACACACATGTGCCAATCATGTGCACGCACATGTGTGTGTGTCTGTGTATGCACGCATGTGCACATGTGCATGCAAGCACGTGCAAACACTCATGCACATGTACACACATGTTTGCCACCCACACACTTGCATGGACATGTCATACATGCATAAACACATACATACATACATACATACATACCCACAAGACAGGGGGGTGGGGAGGGGAAAGCCAGAAACTGGCTCTGGGCAGACCATAACACATAAGCTTGGATCCTTTAGCCCTGTATTTGCAAGCCTAGACTTCATGACCAAAATGTTCCACAATTCTCCCAGAGTGCACCAGCTGAGGACCAAGCATTCAGACAGACACACGAACCTGTAGGGGACACATTACATTGAAGCCACAACAACTGCTTTAGAGAAAAGTTTTCTGGAAAACTTTAATGTCAATGTTGGAGTTGGACAGCCAAGTTCTAATGTCTGTTCCTTGTGTCTTACAAAGCTGTTTTCCAGATAGAATCTACTCACTGTCCAGATCTTTCCTCTCCTCACCCTGGGCTATGGGAGCGCCCATTGGATTGTGAGGAATTCATTAGAAGCAGAGCTCAGAGACCAGGGGACACTGGGCCTACCAGAGGTCACACCTCATCCCTGCTTCAACCCTAACACTTCCTGCTAGCACTTCCCTCCCAAGGCCTCACCCCAGCCTGGCTCCTCCTCTGGACCAGGGCCACCTTTCACATGCTGCCCAACCCAACCCTGCTGGAGCATCTTGTCAACAAGGCTCTGGTCAACACCCTTCCCAGCCACGCCCTTCACCTCCTGATACACCCACCCTGCAAATCCACAAATAACCGTGGGTCATTTATATCATCTCCTCTCGTCTTCTCTCCCCTGGTTTCTGAGAACTACAGAGGACAGCTCACAACTGCCACATGACTAGCCGATGCATTTCTAGAGAACCCAATATACTGTGGACTATAAATAATAGAAGAAACAAACCCAAAGGGACATAATTGGTGCTCAGTAAACTTCTCCTAGGAAGATCTGAGCCATGTCTGCCAAGCCTAGATAGGGAACCAACGAAAGAGCAAACAATTCCACCAGACCAGCTTGGTGAACCAATTAATTTAACAGGGTTACTCACAGCCTTTGGGTGTGGTTGACTCAAAGGCAGCTGCATCCCTGAAAAGCTCTCCCCGTTATGATGACAACTCACAAAAGCTGAACCCCAGAACTCTCCACATGCTTTGCAGTTAGCTGAATTAAAGTCTCTCCTCTTCTCACTTACTGCTTACCCAACCCTGAAGTGGACTACGAGTCTGGCTTCGAGAACTTCCTGGCCTTATGAAGTATGCGAGACTCCTGCATCTCATGAGCCTCTCTTCCTGGATAGCACGTCTTACTAGGGAGGATCCTAATGTAACTGCAGCAGTATACGGGGTGGCTGGCTACATCATATTGGTTGCAAGCGGAACTTGCCAGCTGTAATTACTGAGGAAGAAACTGTCTACATATAGGCTCCACACACATGTGCCAACCATGTGCATGCACATGTGTGTGTGTGTGTCTGTGTATTAAAAAAATAAGCATTTTTAATGCCTATTTTTAATGATGCTTCTTAAATGCTTTAACGTTCTTTTTATCCCACCAGAGGTAATGGGAAAGAAAGGATATGGGGAAAGGGGGCCTGTTTAGATAGGTTCTTTGGAGCAACTCCTCTCTGTGTTGTCTGGAATTTGGCAGTTCTTTTCACAGGTCAGCAATGGCAGCTTGTTCCACTCACAAACATTTCACGGATACACCAACAGTCCTGTTCAGTAGAGTCAGGATAGCAAACACAAATCAGCAGAGGTGGCGCTACCTAGCAGAGACAGCCAGGCCTCAGCCTCAGCCTCAGCCTCAGCCTCAGCCTCAGCCTCAGAGGAACTCCAGGAGAAGTTCTCGGCTGTGCATCTCAGGGAAGTGAAGATCATCGAAGACTCGAGACCCACAGGCAGATGTTTGTGCAGGAGTAGAAACCCTAAGATACATACTATATCCCTGGCTATCTTCAAACCTCACTAACTTAAGTGACTGAGGATGATGACACCCAATGTTTTGGCCTCCACACACACACATGAAAAAATTCTTCTGGTTCCATTTTTTGAAAAATATCAATGCCTCCTGTTCTTTCCTCTTGGTATCCTTTGGTAAATTATGGATAACCTTATTCTTTTTGTAGGGAAGAGAGGCAGGCTATTGTATCATTGTACCTTAACATTTCATGGGTAAATTTCATATAACTAGACTAGTGATTTTCCTCTCTCTCTCTCTCTCTCTCTCTCTCTCTCTCTCTCTCTCTGTGTGTGTGTGTGTGTGTGTGTGTGTGTGTGCATGTCTGTGTGAATGATTACAAAATGAGCTGGTTTTGATTGTGTTTTTTTTTAAAAAAAAAAAACAAAAAACAACATTATATAACTGGCAATGCCTCATCTCAAAGCAAAGTGAATAATCAGATATTGTCCAAAGGAAGTAAAAGGCTTGCTATGTGGCTGATTCTCGGAGGATGGCATCAGAGTGGGCTGTGGAGATAGGGACATTTGGCACATCACTGAACCCCATCTCTCTATAGGGAACACTGAATGTCCATAACCTCTGTGTCATGACAGAGAAAGAGGTTTCAACATAAATATCCTTGAAGGTTTTGTAATGTTCCATTGGAATTTGGAATCCATTAAGCCCATCTAGAAAGCTGAATGATGGGGGTATTTGTTTAGCTGCTTTGAAGATAACTAGAGGCAGTTCCATGAAAACTAACTCTCTCGGCATTGTTAGAACAAAGGATATGTAAGTATTTCTTTGGCCTTGGATGAGAATCCCAAGTAAAGAGTATAAAATGCCTGAATTTCTCCTTGAAAAGAAAGAATGGAAGAAATCATCTTGGAAAAACTGAAGCAGCAGGCACCAGCAGGTGGGTAAGTGCTAAAGGCAGCATAAAGGACATTTATCATAGAGATGGTCTGTCTTCACGCAGGAGAAGTCAGAGATTCGTTGACAGTGAGGTAATGTAAACACAGATTTTTAAGAAATCCTTGAAAGAACTCAAATGTAATCACAATATACACACACATGCACATGCACATGCACATGCACATACACACAAAGCACAGGCATGCATGTGCGCAGGCACTCAACGCAATTGAATGCAAAAACAGATACCAAACACAAATACTGTTGATCAAGAAGGCCATTTCCTCGCCTCTTCCCTTTCCTGCAGCCCCTACCTTAGAGAGATCTGGAAATATACTGGGCAGATGATAGCACAGGCACACACGTAGGAAGACAAAGCATGCAAGTACTAGGTATACAAATGTTGTGTGGTTAGAGTAATTATCACACAAACAATATTTGGAGGTCAAGAGTTGTAGGTTACTTAGTGATAAAAAAGATTGTCACCAACAATGCTCAATAGGATTCTCCTGGGTACACACCTGGTAAGAGAGTGTGGGACCCTAACAGTAGGAGAAGGGTGACTCTGACTCTTTTGCCTGCTCTTGGGACCCTTGGCCTCCTTCTGGATTGCCTCATCCAGCCTTGATATGAGGGGCAGGGTGCTTAGCCTTATTTTTATTGAATCTCGTTATGTATGCCATGTCCAGTTGCGATCCCTGGGAGTCCTGCTCTTTTTTGAAGGGTAACAGAGGAGCCGTGGATCCAGGCAGAGAGGGCCTGGAGAAAATGGAGGGAAGGGAAACTGAGACGGTGATGTAATAAAGAATAAATTAAAAAATAAATGGAAAACACATGAAATAAAAAGAGAGAGTTTCAAAATTAGAAAGCCAAGAACCAAAAGAATAGAAAGAAAAAATGTTTAAAAAGCCATACATTTGCTAAGTTTGGCACCTCTCTGAATAACTGATAAAACAAATAGAGAAATCAGAAATTATATAAAGAGTGTGAATCTCATTAATGCCATCACTAATTGACATTTCAGGAAAATACCCAATGTGTACAACATCAAAAACACAAGGATTATTTTCAAATGTGTAAGCTCTTGCCAAGGTAGATATAAGATATATGTTCTCAGACTACAATAAGATTAAATGTGGATCGTTGTAAAACGTTAGAGCTCTTCAAGTACTTGGAAATTAACTCTACACATTGAAACAATCAATAGGTCAAAGAGAGCAAAGAGAACATTAAAAATATGAAGTGAATAGTAATGAAAGAATAACATCAAACATCACAATAAGCAAATATCAAGAGAAATGTGATAGCAGCAGTATATGGCAGTGTGCAGTTCATTACTTTGATATCTCTGTTAGGGGCTGGAGAGATGGCTCAGTGGTTAAGAGCACCAGCTGCTCATCCAGAGGTCCTGAATTCAATCCCCAGCGACCACATGGTGGCTCACAACCATCTATAGTGTGATCTGATGCCCTCTTCTGGCATGTAGGTGTACATGCAGAAAGAGCACTCACATAAAATAAATAAATCTTAAAAAAACAAGAGACTCTTAAACACACCGGTTGTGGTGACATAGGCTATGGTGAAGAAGCCAGGATAAGAAGAGGAAATGAAAAATCCAGAGCAAAAGACAAAAGTCATATCAGAGCAGAAGGAGTGAAACCGGAAACAGGCAGCTGGAAAATCAATAGTCAATAGCTATCATTTAAAAGAGAATCATTACAACTGACCAATACTTAGGAGGGCAGACCAAAGAATGCGTAACATTAAGGGAGGTGATGAAGACTGAGAGAGACAGAGCAGAGTGTGCTCCCTCCTGTGCCAGTCCTAGCCTGTAATGCACATGTTATATGCAAACGGTTGCAAACAAGGGCTCACTATAACAAGAAAAGGTTGTTAGATGATGAAGAGAGGGTGCAGGGAAAGGACTCATGAGCCCCGAAGGAGGAAATAAGCATGCTTGTTGTTGTTGTTGTTGTTGTTACAACTCTGTCAACTGCCCCCCATTCGTGGTGGACAAGTGTATAGAAATGTACTTGAGAGTGCAAGTGTGAAACCCATGGCTTCAGAATGGCCATTCTGCGTGGACACACGTTCACTGAAACTCAGAGTCCGCGAATAAGTGTGTGTTTGCTTGAGTAGCTACCTTGATCTAGCTGTGTCATGATTTAACTTGTGAGTTCATTACAATACAGTAATTGAAAAAAAAAAGATTGATCAAAGAAAGGAGAGGAGGATAGAGTGGGAGGGGGTGGGGAAGGGCGTGGACAGGAGAGTAGCAAGAGATGTCGCTACAGATCTACACGTGTAAAAGACAGAGGGATTCTAGTTGCAACTTGTAAAAATGTTCACTCATAGGCATTGATTTCTTTCTTGTTTTAATTCTTTTGGTTTTTTGAGATTATAAAATAATTACATTATTTTCCCCTTCCATTTTCTCCCCCTAACCCTCCTATGCACTCACTCCTTTCCCCAATTGCTGCTATGTCCATGTATGTGTGTGTGTGTGTGTGTGTGTGTGTATTCTATATACAAATGCAATGTGCTCAGTACCCATAACATTGTTTATATGTATGTTTTCAGGGCTGACGACTTCGTATTGGACGACCAGTTGGTGTGGTCTTGAGGAAAACTGTCCAGCTCTCTGCATCCCTTCTTGTCTGTAGCTCTTTGTCTACATGAGGCCCCATGAGCTCCAGTCCCACCCTGACCACATCGGCAAGTCTGTGGGTGCCATTTATGTTTTGGAAGCAGCTTTTGCTGGTTCCTGGGAACTGTGAAGGGTCTGACCAGTTAGGCTCAGGAGCTTTCTCCTGCCTGCTCCCTGTGTGCTAGGCAGAGGACACAGTCATCTCCCGTGAATCTTCATGTTCCATGGTAACATCTGGACAGGTGCCCATTGTGTCAGAGTTGAGCTTAGGCCTAAGAGACCCTAGACACTTCAAACAAACCTTCCTGACCCTTGCCTCTGCAGAGAGGGCTGTGCCTTCATTATCCCTAACAGCAAATTAAACTTTCCTTCTGTGCCAGACCAATAGATCAAACAACAAACACTGTGAGAAAGGGATCTTGGGGGAGGATAGTCAATTACATCAGATGGACAAATTCCTTTAAAAAAAAGTACAATTTACGGGCTGGAGAGATGGCTCAGCAGTTAGGAGCACCCACAGCTCTCCCAAAGGTTCTGCGTTCAAATCCCAGCAACCATGTGGTGGTTCACAACCATCCATAAATGAGATCTGATGCCCTCTTCTGGAGTGTCTGAAGACAGCTACAGTGTACTTACATATAATAAATAAATCTTTTTTTAAAGTACAATTTACAAAAAGTGACACAAATCATAAAACAGAAAAAAAAACCAGGATACTAAGTGAATAAATGTATAAATGTATCTATTGCCAAGGATCTACATACGTAAACCACTCTGGGTGGGTAAAATTAAAGTCTGACAGTACAAAGCAAGATGTAGACCGTCTGGAACATCAAAGAATAAAGAATGCAGCCAGCATTTGGGGGTGGGGGGGAGAAGTGTCCAGTGCTTTAACACCACCATTCCAAGGTGAGAGAACCCACTCCCTTAGACAATTACATGTAAGAGAGTTCATCATAAATCTGCCACACTCATTATTGTAAAATGTACAAATTATTTTTCCTAGGTAGTTAGCAACATCAGAAATAAAGGGACTTTATTGATTTGACAAGTACTAACCAGAATGTTCCTTCAGTGATTTTTCTTGTGTTTTGTTTTGATTTATCTCATGATGAAAGCCCCTGGGATAGAACCCGTACCCCTGTGCATGCTGAGCAAGGACTGTCCCGCTGAGCCAGACACCGGCACTGGAGACCGTGACTCACTGTGCAGCTTAGGTAGCCTTTGAACTCACCGTGTGAGTGCCACCCTCGTGACGCTTCTTGTTTTTCTCAATGACACACAGTGCAACAGTCAATTGGTAACAAGACAAGGGATTTCTCTTCCTACAAAAGACCCTGTTCCAGTGCTATGACTTCTTGGCAAGAAGATTGACATTGTTGTTGTAGCACATTCCTGACCCACAGTAAGTATAAACCTTCCCCTGTGGTCACTAAGACACCAGAAACAACAGTGAATTGTCTGCTTACCGGCTTATTTTGCACCTTCTACTGAGACAGAAAGTACTTGTCCATCTTAAGGCACATTTAGAGAAATGAGAGAAAATGGCTGACATATGACGGAATGATCCTACTGGCATTTCGTAATTGTAAATAAGACACACCAAGTATCCTGCAGTTTATGGAACCCCAATGACAAATGATTGTTCCAACTCAGATGCTACCAACACTGCCTGAATCCTCGGGCTATCATAGCAAAGTACTTTAGACCAGCTGTCAGAAATAACAGGAAATTATTTTCTCTCTGTCCTGAAGACTTTCCAGTCTAAGCTCAAAGTTCATTCAGGGTTCTGCTGCTGGCTGGAGTTTGATTTCTGCCTCACAGGTGGTGGGCTTCTCCGTCATCAGTGGCCCGAGCAAGGAAGATCCAAGGATCTCCTTAGCAGAGCAGCAGTCTCACCCTCGCGACTGATTTCTTCGTTCAAATGTGGTAACAGTGGGTCTAAGAGCCTTATTTATTATGAATTGAAAAAAGAGTCACGAATTAGTACCCAGTTTGTCACTATTAGAATCAACAAAGGAAGGATCCTGGCGTCTAAGGACACTGAAGCCAACACTGGATCTTCAGAGACCTGTCTAACCTCCTGGCCATGGTATTAGAGATCCTGACCCCAAATTATTCTCCAGCTTCACTCTGACAAGTTCCCCCAAAGTATTTCCCAATTCCTTTCCCTGTTCAACCTATGTATTATTATATGCTATGAGGTCTCCTTTCTTTTTAGTCTAAGAGATGACTGCTTACCCTTAGACAGTTTAACTCCCATGATTCTTTGCAACATTTTCTCACCACCACCGTCATTGTCATAATTAGATCACTTCTGCTTTGATTTGTAATGAAATAACAGTTTTGCATTTGCAATCACAAGCCGTGTGCTCAAGCAAACACTTCTTCAGTTTCTTTAAAAGCTAACTAATGTCCATGGTGGCACCATGAATCTTTATTTTCAATTCCATCTTGTTTTTGTCCCTTTGATTCCTTTTGTAAAAGAAGGAATGGTTTAGCACAGATGCCCTACCATGCCCTACCAATTCTATCTATATTCTTTTGATAGTACTTTTTATAGTAATTACTCATTACTTAATATATAGTTACTTACGTACTCTAGTAGATAATTGCCTTTTATTTCTTTTTACCATTTTAGTATAAAATAAATACTCTAAGCCATATTTGGTTCTTATCTTGGATAAGATAGACTTTGACCCTCAGAACTCCCTCCCACCAAAGTATTGGCAACACCAGCAAAGCTTCTCTCAATACAGAAAGGCTGACCTGCCCCAAGTTTTTGATGATCGTTCTGTTGAAATTTTAATCATATATATGAGGAAAAAAGACATGACATTCATAGCTTTCAAAGCAATGAAGAGTTCTTGTTACAAGTCTCAGGAAATTTTCTGATTAAAGCAAGACGTGGAGGCTAAGAGAGAATGAGGGAAGCCGGTGTTTGGTGGCGGCGGAGTGGGTGTGTTTGGTGACTGGCCGATGTCCTGGAGTAGTTTCTGGCGAGAAGCTGTTGATTGTTGACCTTTGGGGTGGAGGCTCCATCTCTAGTTGGCTGGTTGGATCCGTTCTGTGGTTTCTTCTTCACTTATGAATTAAGGCCAAAGAATGGCGTCGGGTCTTCCTTCTAGTAGGGTGACTGTCAGAGCCCCCTGAGTGCTGTTTAAAGCTCATCGCTGGCTCCTCCCAGTGTTTCATCCACTAGCTCTACAGTGTTCCCCCATACCCGTGCATCTCTAACAGGCTCCAGCACTGACGCTGGTGCGGGGATCTCATTTTAAGAACCCTCAAGCTAGGAAAGGGAAATGTTAAAAGAACAGACAGTAATTGGAGTTCCTTAAGCTAAAGGAATTGCCTGGTGAGAGTAACTTCCTAGATCAATGAGACTAGCAGTGGACACAGGGAAGTTAAAAGACCTAAGCAAGAACCAAGACAAACCATGAATTTTCTCAGCGGCTTATACATTGAACATTGCAAGAACTGTCAGTGCAGAATACCATGCCATAGAGCCGTACCTGCCCCAGACCAAACCACACCTCCCTTTCCTCTCTGAATTATCAGTTAGTCACGCAAAGGAAATCTCTCTTTCCTTTTTGTAAACAGGAAACAAATGAGTGAAATAAAGCTTTAATTTCCCCTTCCTTCTCTTTGTCACACACATAAATTTTGTCATTGCTAATGAGCTCATCCATTCAAGGTGGTAGTGCGTTGTTCATCTGAGCAGGCAATTTAATGCCTTAAGAAAAGGCGGACCCCCAGGAGAAGCAGCGCGCATCGCCAGTCTCTAACACACAAAAGATGTATGCTGAAAAAAATCAAGGTCTGTGCCCAAATGTGCCGTGTATTTTTATCCTAAACCCATTCCAACGTTAGAAATATGGTTTCAACTAGATTGAAGATTTTTCTTCTCCTAAGAAATGTGAGGGTTGCCAGCGAGTGATGGAGTTTCCAGAATTCTTCTCCCAATGCTTAACAGATGAATTTATTGGACAGAAAAGTAAGAGCGACTCCAAGCTTCTCTGGAAGGTTGCCCAAATTCAGCAACAGTGATATCAATAAGTGTCACATGGAAGCATGCATAAAAGATGGGGGGAAAGGGAAGTAAACCCGCAGCCACTGAAGAGGCAGTAACACTGGGCGTAGCTAAGCGTGATGGACCATTGGAGTCAGGAGAAGAGACTTGCTAATCCATCAGCACTGCTTGGGGGCTCATCAGGCAGACCATAGGAATGAGGGAATGAAGTATTGAGGGTTCAAGAACACAGCACGTCAGCCTTTCCATTCTCCCGGGGGGTGGGGGGGGGGGTGGGGGGGCGGGTATTACGAGATCTCTAGCCATTCACAATATGCCTTCTGTACAGAGCACTGCAGACTGCCCCGGTTTTTGGAAACACCAATAGCTTCCAGAGAAGTTCTCCAATGTTGGAGATCACGCAAGTATCTTCATGTTGAAATACTAGAATCTTTCTTCATGGTGGGAGAATTCAAGGACTTGGGCATAAATTCCTACTTCTCCCTATTTTAAATTCCAAACATCTGATGAGTGACAGCCCCCACTGACCAAGTCCATTCTCTCTGCTTATCTCTGTTCATACAATAGAGTGCACCAGGTGTGCACATTTTCAGTGAGAGAAGCACTCATTTGAACAATATTTGATTTCAAACTGTTTCCTCAAGAGCCAGCAAGCTCTCAATGTCTTCTCTTGAGTTTCACGGATAATTCCAAAGTTCTCACCAGGACACTGAATTCTGTGCAGGTACACCCTGCATAGTTTCTTTTCACTAGGGTATAGGCTAGACCGGTCTGATTTTTAGTGATCCACTGAACATGCTTTCATAGCTGCCCTGAACCGGGCTCAGCTTTCTGATCTCAGCCTCCTATGTGAGTCACTCTGTGGTCTGCGGCTATGGTTTCTTGTCACCTTCCTGACTTTTTTAATGTGACATGACACAAGTAGAGTCTTAGTCCTTCAGTTCACAAAGAGCAGAAGCTTTGTTCCTTTTAAAACTATAAACAGCTTTATATAAGCACAGCTGTCATTTAAGCTTTTCTGCCACCTAATCCAGAGCATATGAAGACTTTCCAAGAAATAGTTTGGCTGGGGAAGGATAAAAAGACTAGCCTCCAAAGAGCTGGGCCAAAGTCAGCATGAGACAAACAGGCCCTTAATCTTCATTTCACATCTGCCCAGGGCTCCGTGTGTGTGTGTGTGTGTGTGTGTGTGTGTGTGTGTGCATGTGTGCATTTTCCAAGTGTCTGCCATTGCTAAGTATGGTCTGTCCATAAATGCTATTGAAATCACATGGGAGGGATCAGTAGTCTCTTCAAGTAGCATATACTATATAAAAGTCAAAATTGATACGTGATCATGTCACTACCGTCATTCCCTTAAAATGTTGCATCTCCATCAAATCTTGGATTGCACTAACACTGTGTTAGTCCCTGATCTAAATGCAAGTAAGTAAAACTCATTTCAGAGTTTACATTTTAATAATGAAGACTACGCATCACACATCAAGGATAAGAATGGATCATGGAGCTTCTGTCTGTCAGAATGTTTTCACTGTCCTATAGAGAAAGCCTTACAACCAACAATCTCATAGATTCCATCATGGCATTTACCAGACATCACCAAGAATATTACATTCACTAACTAATCAGTCCTGCTCACTATCTCTGTGGGATCAATTAAGCTGAGTCAAGACCATCTTCATGGTGGTCCTACTTCAAGCTACATTTGTTTTGAAGGCTACTGCTATGTGGAATTCCATCTCTTTATAATGATACTGGGGTCCCCAATGCCAGCAGAACTTGTATCATATCACCTCTCCTCATGGCCAGGGATCCACATAATTGATGGAAGAAATGAAACAGAACTTTGTTTTTAACTTTACGAAGAATTATCTAAGCTAAATCTTAAAGACTTCTAATATGGTTGGTAAGCTTAGCTCATTCTTACATGTTTCCTCTCCGAGGGACAACATAGGTATCAAATGAACTTGATGCTAGCATCATGTTAGTCGGAAACAAAATGTTCCTTCCATGTTGAAGAAGTACATCATGCCTGACTCATTCTTCACTTTGTTGCGTTTCCCTGGAGATCTCTGGCAGCATTTTCTAATGAGTTTCCCCATCATTAAAGGCAGTGTTGATGGAGATTTCACTACAATGTTGATGGAGAATTCACTACCCAAGAACCTGTGCCACTGTTCCCCACCAACAAGGCTCTTGGGTTTGTTCATTGTTTGAGCTGAAGTGGGTCTTACAGGCTTTGCTTGATGGTTTGAATTTTAAGTTAAGAGAACTGAAGTTAAGAAACAAAAATGATTTTTCTCAAGGCATAAAATTAGCTAATGAGATGTAAAGAGGCATTTAAATAAATCAGACAGAACCAAACTAAGGAAGGATTGGCGGCAGGCAGGAGACGGGGAATGGGAGGCTGGGGGCCAAAATAATGAAAGTAGCTTAATTGAGAGAAATGAAGTCAGGCAAATTAAGACAGTATCTATCATATATCTATCTCCTCTCCTTCCATCCATTCATCCCTCCACCCACCCACCTACCCACCCATCCACCCACCTACCCATCCTTCTGTTTTGGGGCAAGAGTTCTGTCTTCTTTCAGAGCCATGTCATAGTCTTCTAAATTCTTCTCTTCCAGAATGGTAGAAACACCGAGGCTGCCTCTTCCCCTAAGTCTTTCAACGTGCATTGGCCAATAGTCAACACTCTTGTCTGTAGCTTTTTCATTCGCAAATTCAACCAGTCTCACATAAAAAATATTTGAAAACAAGTGCACCTGTAGCGAACCTGCTCAGGCTCTTTCTTGTCTTGATTCCTTAAGCTGTATAGTGTAACAGTTATGTGCACAGCACTCATGCTGGACTTGGCCTTCTAAGTAATCCTTAGATGGTGTAAAATCTGTGGGAAGATGTGTCTAGGTTATATACAAATGGTACGACATTTTATAAGAGGGACTATAATATCAGAGGGCTTGGATTTTGGCAGAGTGTTCTGAAACCAATCCCCTAATGATACTAAGGGATACTAAGGGACTATAGCAACACTGAATCGGGGTCCAGGTGTTTAGTAACATAACACAAAGCAAGGAAGCCAGGCCAGTCTCCTGTGTCATGAATGAGACAGGATGTGATGGTGGCTTGTCTCATGTCTCCCTAATGTGGTCTTCCCTCTGGCAGTTGTTTTGCCATCTTGTGTCTGTCTTTCAATCTAAGGAATAAAGCTTACTCCACGAGTCACCTCTCACGCCACCACTCTCATGGAATAGCACAGACAGACTGGGAATACTTTTAGCACTTTTATTTTCTAGGATTGAAGAGAATTGATTGATTTATTTAAATATAATATAATATAATATAATATAATATAATATAATATAATATAATATAATATAATATATATTATATCTATATCATCTATCTATATCTATCTATATATCTGTGTATATGTATATATATAATATATATACATATATATATAAAACAAAAAATCATGATCTTGAGTTAGCAATCATTCTCTCTCTTTTCTAAGCCCCAAATCAACAGAGACTCAGAGGCTGAAAAATTAACTTGTTAGTTCTAGGAAGACTATATTAAACCACATGGCTTGAAGTTAAGGCCAAATCAGTTTCATCACAGCCCTCCCCTAACCTGTACACACTCAGTAACTTCAAACTGACACATCAAACACCCCTCTACTAACAACATACAGGACCCTAGGATAGATACATTGTTGTCCTTTCATGCAGCAATAAAGTGGATGAGGCCACAAGGACACGCAGCTCACACACCGGCTCCCCAACTACAGATCACAGGCACCTGATCTCTATCGACAAACCTGTGGATAAGTAATGTTTCTTCTTTTATGTGAAGGAGTGAGTAAAAAAAGAGGGGCTCTCCTCCTCTCTTCTTCTTCTTCTTCTTCTTCTTCTTCTTCTTCTTCTTCTTCTTCTTCTTCATCTTCTTCCTCTTCTCTTCCTCTTCCTCCTCCTCCTCCTTTCTTCCTCCTCCTCTTCCCCCTCTTCTTCCTTCTTCTCTTCCTTCTTGTTCTCACTCAAGACAGGCCAGCTTTTCTATTTTGTTGGTTACAAAGAACAAGAATTGAATAGTAGACTTTTTTTTTCTCTCATAGAAACACCTCTCAGGGACTCTGAAATGAAGAATGACATGGACGCAGACTGGCAGTGTGCTAACTTTAACTCCCCTAAGCAGCATCCTTGAAAAGAAACCCTGATTAGTGTCACGGAGGCAACAGGAATGATGGGGTGCATCTGCCGCCCCTAGGCTGATCAAGACACAGAAGTTAGCACTGTGCCAGTTATGAGGAATAATCCACGAGATCAAATGGTAGTTGCTGAGGAGCTCCATCACCCCCTCCATGGCTAACTGGGATTCGGAAGTTAGAGTCTTTTTATAACTTTGACAGATAAAGAGGGCAGATCTTCACAATATTGTGCAGGAAGCAGCTGCATATTTTGGCAACCATTGAGAGATGAGAGAATACATGAAATATTGCTGCAAGACTATAAAGGAGGAATCTAAATAGCCAAGAGAAGACTGGAGAGTGAAAGCAAGAGTTTGTAAGGAGTCTCCATCAGATGCGGTTTCTCAGAAGTGCCGTATTAAAAAGCAGGAAGCAAAGATCAAGGAGACGGGGGCAGCAGCAAAGGACTTGGAAGAGTGAGCACCCAATTGAGGGAAAATTTTCCTGAGAGACACTTAAAAAGTAATCAGAGAAACAGACTGGAGATCCAGAAAGGGCAGTGTGTCTGGAGCCTGCACTGGAGAGGGGCATCCGGAAAGGCCATCTTCTATATCACACTCTTAATGGACCGAGAAATCTGCTGTGCTAATAGCTCAGAGTCGATTGCTTTGCATGAGATTCTCTCTAGTCCAGATGACTTTGACAAACTTCAATTTCTCACTTTCAACAGAAAGGGAATGAGCATTGCAAGGTGTGTGCAGCCTTAGGGCCACTCGGTGGGACGCTGTCCTCGAGAGGTTTCATATGGGACTCTGAGGAGGGCTGGATTAGACACTTTTGCTCCGGTCCCTCTCACCTTTGGAATGGCACCTCCTCTCACAGCTCATCTGCAGAGACTGCTGGTCACCGTTTAGCGTTTCCCCACTCTCTTCCACCTAGCGGGGCCACCCACTGATCTGTCATGGCTACAGAGAACTCGTGTTTGATATACATGTAACTGTCTCTGTGATGCTAGGATGATGCTCCGTGCTCCAGCTGGCTGCGTCTCTCCCTTGGTGAGCTGCACATAGATAACACATAGATAACAGACTGAGAATGACCCCAAGAAACCGTCACTGAGCTGCGAAATACAGAGGCATCTTTAGTCCTAGTCGATAACAGCCAGTGCTCATTAATAGGAGATTGGTAACTCTGAACTATGACCGAAGGAAGTCATTTAGCCAAGACATGAAAATCTGCATGTCTAAATGATCTAAATGATGTTACTTGGAGTAGGGCTTTCTCTGCAAGTCAGCCAGGTGGAAGGATGGAGAGAAAACTGATCAAAATATTCTGGACTGTCTTTTGGAAGGAAACTAAAATTTAATGAGACTCTTCTAAATGCCGTAAACTTTGCTATCTGATTTTGTATATTTCATCTCGTTAGTGCTTGCCACCATTAGCTTTATTTTAAATGTATGTGTGCTTGGAACCAGAGTCTAAGTCACTCATTCAAACTCACACAGTTGTTCTCGGGCAGAATGAGAAACCATGTTTCAGACTGTTTAACTCTAAATTCGATTTCTGAAGATCATCTCAACTGACACGGAAAAAACACAGGGAAATTAATTCTGGCATGGCTCTGTGACTGAGTTCTCCACAGGTTAGATATGAAAGAGAGGGAGGGTCCTCGAACCATAAGGGCTATTTATGTAGAAGCTGAAAGCTAACGACACTGCCTATGTGAAAAACCCAAAAGCTTCCCACTGAAGCCCAGAGCAAGGTAGGGATGCCATTCTCTCCAAAACTGTTCAGCCCAGTGCTGGAAACTCAAGCAAAGATAGAAAAACTGAAAAAGAGCAGAGGTGCCAGATCAGAGAGAGAGAGAGAGAGAGAGAGAGAGACAGAGACAGAGACAGAGACAGAGACAGAGAGACAGAGACAAAGAAACACAGAGAGACAGAGACAGAGAAACACAGAGAGACAGAGACAGAGAGAGGGAGAGACAGAGACAGAGGGAGAGACAGACAGAGACACAGAAACAAAGACACCAAGAAAGACAAATAAAGACCATCTTCAGATCAGAGAGAGAGACAGAGACAGCATCTTCTTATAGGTGATATGATCTTACATGTAAAAAAAAAAAAAACCACTTGGGTATTTTGTTCCCCCTTCTAAGAAGAACTAAAGTATCTACACTTTGGTCTTCCTTCTTCTTGAGCTTCATGTGTTCTGTGAATTGTATCTTGGGAATTCTGAGCTTCTGGGCTAATATCCACTTATCAGTGAGTGCATACCATGTGTGTTCTTTTGTGACTGGGTTACCTCCCTCAAGATGATATTTCCTTGTTCCATCCATTTGTCTAAGAATTTCATGAATTCATTGTTTTTAATAGCTGAGTAGTACTCCATTGTGTAAATGTACCACATTTTCTGTATCCATTGCTCTGTTGAGGGACCTAGGGGAATGCCAAGTCAGGGAATCAGGAGTGGGTGGGTTGGTGAACAGGGGGAGGGGGAATGGAATAGGGGGTTTTCTGAGGGGAAACCAGGAAAGGGTATCCTTTGAAATGTAAATAAAGAAAATATTTAATGAAAAAAAGCATTTACAAAATAACTTAGAACTGAATGAATTCAATAAAGTGTCAGGATACAAAATCAATAGACAAACTCAGAAGAATCTTTAAATGCAAATAACAGTCTAGCTGAGAAAAAAATTAATGAGCAGTCCATCTCACAGTAGCATTAACAAATAAAGAAATTAAGAATGATGTAAAGCAAGGGCATGGGCAGTCTCTAATCTGAAAGCTGTAAGACATAGATAAAAAGAAACTGAGGGAGAAGATGTAAATATGTGCGGAAATATCCCAAACCCATAGAGTGGAAGAACTAACATTGTTAAATGCACACACTACAAGAAGCCAGATTCAGAATCAAAATCCCAGTGTTGTTCTTTACAGAAATTTAAAACAAATTCACATTCGTTTGAATAGATAAGACTCTGAACCCACCTCAATAATACTGAGGAAGCAAAACAAATTTTTTGGTGAAATTGTGAGTCCTGTTTTAAACTATATTACAAAGCTACAGTAGTTAATATAGTATGGCAGGTCACTAAGAGTGGGCATACAGCACGGTGGAACAATGTGGAAAACTCAGTAATGGCCGAACAGTGCAATCAGCTGCTTTTCATAAAATCACCAGGAAGATTTAAGAGATAAAGAATAGTTCCATCAATACATGTGCTGGGATTATCACATAGAAAGGGACGAAACGGAGAGGGTGACATGCGTGAGCCACCATGTGAAGCTCATGTGGAAGTCTGAGTAATGGTACTTGCCACCAAGGCAGGTGACTGAGCTGGAGCCCTAGGAGTCATAGAGTGGAAAGAGAAATGACTGGGACTCGAAGGGCCTGTTTCAGGGCCACGTGCTGGCCACGGGAGCCACTAGCCCAAACTATGGTGGATATTTTTGTAGTGAAAACAGGACTTGAACCCAAAGTCTTGAATGATAGAAAACATAGGGAGCTAGAAAGCAAGTGCTCTGAGTAAAGAGCTGAAGCAAACAGGGAAGCCTGGCAAATAGTAAGAAAGGATTGAAGTAAAGTGGTCAGAGTAAATAATGGCTTGGGAAGATTCTAGAAAGAGCCCCATTCAACAAAAGAACATATCATTTAAGATCTTCATTAGATATATAACAAAAGATCTTTGTGTGCCTCTGTGTTTGTGTGTGTGTGTGTGTGTGTGTCTCTGTGTGTGTGTTTGTGTGTGTACATGTGCACATGCATTGAAGTGGAGATCAGAGAACATCAACTATCATCCCCCAGGTGCTGTCTGCCATGTTTCTTGAGACACGGTCTCTCATGATCTGGAATTTACAAGCTAGATTGGCAGACTAGCTAGTTACAGGCCCCAAGGATGCTTGTTTCTTCCTTCCATGCTGGAATTACAATTGCATATCATAGCATGCATTTTGATTTTTTAAGTCTATATTTTTTAAAGGATCAAACTCAGTTCCTAATGCTTGCAGGGGAAGAACTTTACTGAGTCATCCTCCTGCCTTGGGGATCTCTGGGTTTGGACTGTGGAGGAGGTAGTGATAGCCATCCAGGATGTGGGCATTTTGTCTTGCTGGAGATGGCTCTGGGGCCCAGGTTTGTAACGCAGCTTCCAACCAAAATCCTCATCACAGCGGGGTTTTTTTCCCTGTAAATATGAGTGATATGCATTTAAAATTAGCTTGAATAAAAAGATTTTTAAAAATATTCTCAGCACCCAGATTTGAAATAAGAAATAACAAAATGAATTTGCTTCCATTTTACTTCTTCGAAGTTAGTTTTAAGCAATTTTTAGCTCAGAAATGATCAGCATCAATCATCTTTCCAACAACAAGGCATCATTCCAGCTCATTCTCTTATCCTCCCAGGCATGGTTTGCATTTTTTAGCCCGTGCTTCAGGAAATAATAATAATAATAATAATAATAATAATAATAATAGATCCCGCAAGCTCCTGAGTTCCTGTACTCCCAGCCCCAGAGGCCTGGCTGCCCATGCACTGGCAGGCAATGGTTGACCTCATGGAGACTGACTCAAATGGAGCCTGACTCAGAACTCCATAATCTCTCTACCAGCTTGCTAGGTTCCACCTTGGCAACGGAGAAGAAAGGAAAGACTAACACAATCAACAAAATAGGTGATGTACATGTGGTGATGTTTATGTCTCTGTATATGGAGACAGCCCTGGAATCAGCTGAAACTAAAATGTCTATACACAGCCAATAACACTTATTGGGTACAGATTTCTAATGACTTGTTATTATATACCATCCTTTATGAGGGAATGTATACAAAGTTATATTATTGTTTGACTATGTGATCAAACTATCCTGAAAAAAGGCAGTCATCTGTTTTTTATTGATCTTCATTGACCAATCTGTGCACCCTACATGCTCTATGTGAATGTCTTTACAAAACTACATGTTGCTTTTAAGTGTTATATACTGCAGGATGAAAGAAGAGAAAGGCAGCCCTGGAAAGATTCACACTCTGGAATGCTGAGATTCTGGAACATTCCATCCCAGCTTTGCTCTTGACTCTACTTTAACTACATCGAAGCTGTTTCTTTTAAAGACTTGCTCCCAGAACTTTTCTAGAACAACTAGCTTGCCCATCCAGCCTTTCAGACTGTCATGATCCTGAGTTAATTAAAAGGGTGTTTCTGAGGAATTTCAATTAGAAATGGCTGAGAGTAGTCAAGGCTTAACAATTCAGAGATACTTTGGGTAGATAGATAGTTTTCAAAGGCTTCAGAAGTCCACAGAATATGACGTCTATGGACATTTCTTTATTAAAGGTTATTTGACTAGAGACCTGACTGCTTCTGAGAGCACCTCTTTCTTGGATTCAAAGAAGAAATTGAATATCAATGGAGTTGCTCCAGTTGTGGCAAGACAGGCACTAGGCAAGAATCGCCTCATTTCATCTACAGACAAAATACTGTCCAGAAAAAGGACACACTATGCCAAGACAGGGTAATCAGCCCCTCAAAATCTACATTACAAAGGTCTGTCAGATGATCCTGGGCCAGAAGGCTGAAGACCAATGCTCCAACGTTTTGAAGTATAGGGATTGTTCAGGTGATCAGCAGTCTCTATAAATTGGCTGTTTTGGAAGCTATATTTTGCACTTCTCATATTTTCAGGACATCTGATGGGGTTGAAAACTGGTAGTCTCATAGCCAGCCCAAGCTGTTTAGCATTGAGAAAGATGATATAGTTTTGAGAAGATGGTTTTCAGATGGCATACAATCTAAAGCCAGAATATGAGTCAAGTGTAGAATTATAAGTCTTTTAAGTTAGGATAGATGACAGAGGAACTATTAAATTGACAAAAGTGATAGACTGGGTGTTAGGTCTATCTTGCACTTTATAAATTACAAAATGGTAATAGTTGTGCTCAATTTATATCTGTGATTAAAAAAAAGTCTTTTAACTGGACAGAAAGGAGGGAATATTGTGGATAGCCCAGGTCTTGTATTTTGATGCTAATTCTGCTTTCCTGGGAGGGGCTGCAGATGAGGAGTGAATCACATATACAGGAGCCTTGTGAACCTTCTCTTCACCTTAACTTTTCAAATAAAGGTTAGAGCTTGTTGATTGGACAGTAGGAGGAAGGGTGGACCTAAAAGTTTGGGGGAGAAAGGAGGAAGAGAGAGAGGAATGATGGAGGAGGAGGAGGAGGAGGTGAAAGGAAGATGGAGCAGAAGCACGTGGCTTGGAGAAACCACAAGTTCTATGGGATCTCATAGATGGGAAATAGAGTAGTGTCATGGCAGATCTGCCCAATCTAGGCATGTAGCTTACATTCCAATTAACTGAGTTGTGATTTCTTTGACCAGGCTTTTTTGGGTTAGAGATTTACCACAATATACCTGAGTAGGCATTAGGACGCTGACTGTCTTCTCTGATCATTCTTAAAATGCTACACTTCAAGCCCAGGATACTTCTGTACACCTGAAGATGAAAACAGCCTCCTAGCCAGGCAGTGGTGGCACATGCCTTTAATCCCAGCATTTGGGAGGCAGAGACAGGTGGATTTCTGAGTTGGAGGCCAGCCTGGTCAACAGAGTGAGTTCCAGGACAGCCAGGGCTACACAGAGAAATCCTGTCTCAAAAAAACAAACCAAAAAAAAAAAAAAAAAGAAAAAAGAAAAAAGAAAAAAAAGAAAAGAAAAGAAAAGAAAAGAAAAGAAAAGAAAAGAAAAGAAAAGAAAAGAAAACATCCTCCTGTAGAACCTTTGCTCAGTAATATTAGAATTATTTTTGCAAGATATGGGAGCTGGCAAACACCATTTCAGTTTTTGCTTCCCAGAGGAAAAGTCTGCTCAAAACAGCAGTTCCTATGAGGTGTTGCATCAAGTCTGATGGGGAAGTCCAGCCCAGTTCAGCTACCCCAGGAAAGAACAACTTCCCACAGATACAGCTGGAGAAACAGAGAACTTGAGGCATCTCTATTTTCTTTTTCTGGGTCACTTTTGTGTGTCCCCAAAGCTGGTTTTCTCCCATAACACAAAAGCATGTACAGACTGAGCAGTCACTGCTTTTGCCCCTCCCTTACAGTTGCAAATCTTTCCCCAAACACTGGCGTGAAAATTACTACAATAACTAGAGTCAAACTCATAGCCTCCAGGGATGGATTCATCAACACTCTGAAAAGTGGTTTACAAATGTCATGTTATTATTTCTTAAAATGGGTTAGGCAGGTGTTTATCCATGCTTTTTTATAGGCCCAAATAATTTCACATTCTCCACTCCGTGTCATGTAGACTGGAGATATTTGCAGGCTGTCGCAAAGAGAGAAAATGAATGCACAGGAGTGCATAGAATATTACAGCTTCAGGGGCCTCAGAGCTCAGCTCATTGAGCCATCATCTCACAGTGCCGAGGCCAGGCAAGCTGAAGCCACTTCCCTCAAGTCACAACCTGGACACTTTAATAGACGAGGTTGGCCTGAAACCCAAGCCAGGCTACTCTCAATTCAAGATGAATTTTATAACACCCCAGGGGAAGCAATGTTAATTCATGACAGCAAAAGACTACAGTGCTATACAAATACCTGGAGTGCTCAGACCAAGTCAGAGATACTGGGATCTTTTTAAAATTCAAGGATAAATATTATTACATAAAGAACATATATTTTAAAGGAAGAAAAATATAGAAAAGAAACATAATGGTTAGAAAAGCAGCCTGAGATATCTGTCTTCCTAGCCTTGTACCATCATTTATTGACCCATGTCCCTACACTTAAATGTGTGTATAAACTGATTCTCTTATATGAAGGGACCACACCACAAACATCACTTTCTAACCAGCTTTGGGCTATAGCTCAATCATGTTTCCAAGTATATAGATCTGTATTGACTCTGTATTCTCTCTCTCTCTCTCTCTCTCTCTCTGTGTGTGTGTGTGTGTGTGTGTGTGTGTGTGTGTGTGTGTGTGTTTATTAGCATTCCATGGCATGGCTGTTCCACATCTTCTAATTGAGTTCCCAACATGAAACTTCTATACTGTCTGTTTTTTTCTCTTCTACATGCAACAGAAAGGCAATATGTTAACTAAAAGCAAGTTTCCTCCAAGCTGTTCTTCCTTACAGCTGGTCAGCACAGGCTCTGTGAACTTCCTTAGCTGTTTCCTCAGCTAGCAAGCATTCTTCTTTCAAAGGGTCACTTGGTGTCTTAGGGAACAGACTGT
Source organism: Apodemus agrarius (assembly GCA_964023405.1). Lineage (NCBI taxonomy): Eukaryota > Metazoa > Chordata > Mammalia > Rodentia > Muridae > Apodemus > Apodemus agrarius. The sequence goes on along the minus strand of OZ030014.1, from coordinate 64,292,564 downwards.
GTAGGGTATCCTCAAAACATACTAGTTATTTAGTTATGATATTTAGTTAATATTATATTAATACTATAATTAACAATCATTGTGTGCATGTGGCATGCATGCATGTGTGTATGCAAGTTTGCACAAGTAGGAGTACATATATTTGTGCAGGTGAGTATGTATGTGTGGGCCCATAAATTGGCTCTGAGTGTCTTCTTCAATTGGCTGTCTACTTTATTTATTGAGGAAGGGTCCCTTACCTAACCTGGAGCTTGCTGATGCCAGCTAGTCTAGCTAGCCAAATTGCCCTTAGGGGCAGTCCCCAGTCTCCACCATGTGAATGTAAAGAATTAAGGTAGCCACCATGTCTGCCCTGATTTTATGTTTCCTGTGGCTTTCATAGTAAGTTCTTTATCCACTAAACCGTCTTCCTCACCCACCCAGAACTCTATTCCTAAGTCTTTGTGTCCGTCCTTGTTTCCCAAGAGAACCAGTCTTAGAATTTCTAAGTAGAAAATATATGTAGATAGTTTTCACACTTATCACTGAGATCCCCTTTTGAAAGATTATGCCAAGTTATCTCCTCATGAAGAGTCCGGGAGTGTGAGTATTAAACAAGACATGCCACCGCTTCGTCGCTGTCCGGAAGGCTGTCCCCACACATGTCTTACGGGCATTTGAATTTCTTCCTCTTTATATTTATTTTTGACTTTTGTTTTCCCACAACTTGACGTCTCTAGAATTGGTCATGAACTTCATTTCTAGTTTCTGTGTGTCAAGAAACAAAAGAGTCCTCTCAACTATAAGTATCATGAGGTTGGAGACTTGGGCTCTTTCTCCCCCTCCTCATTACTCCTCAAATGCCTGCTTGTCAAGTGTAACCAGTAGACATTGACACAATTGCTGATCAAGTGAATGGGTGGATGGATGGATGGATGGATGGATGGATGGATGTGTGGGTGAATGAATGATTAATTGTACATAACAGCTTCAATAATTGATTCCTAGCTGAGCCCCGTGACAGATATCCTGACACAAGCTAGAGGCTTCCACAGTCTTCCCTTTATTTTAAGTAGAGAAAAGACACCTACGCTGGAGCCCCAGCTCTGGTGGAACTCTCATTACCAAAACCTCCTTTCTGCCAATATGGTTTTTTTCATCATGAAACCAAACACACGAGTAAAGTACTTACGTCACAATGCATCGGAGAAGCAGAGCCTGAGCAAGCATCAAACAGATGATGCGATTTTAAAATTGCAATCCTACGTCATATACACAAGACAAGTCAATGTGGCTCTGGGGGAAAGCAGATGTATTAGCAATGGAGAGAGAGGAACAGCACATGGGCTGCTGACCCTACCCTTCAAGAACTGGATGCTTGTCAGATGATTTAGGAGCCTGGCAGGTAAGTGATGGTGGGCATGGAGCAGGCAGGGGGTCCAGACCTTTCTCTAAAAGTGATGCTTACCCCTTGGCACTAGTGACCCCAAGAACATGGGTTAGAGTGTGACTTGCAATCCGATTGGAATGTCAGTTCAGTCTTTAAACATTGTCTAGACGGCAAGTCAAATAAAAGGTTAGATCCGGCCCACAGGGATAGTCTGCGACCAGGAAGCTAAACACTCATAGAAAATAAAGCAACAAAGATGCAAATGAGGTCAGGTGTAATGTTCCAGGGATACTGAGGCAAGAGAGATTTCTGCTGGTGGAGTGATACAGAGGTAAGACACCAACCCCACTTTCTAGGGCAATGTTGAGATATACTGAAAGGATCCTGCATACACCGAATTAGCCCCTCCCCCTTAAAGCCCTCTGATCACGAAAGCATCAGTGTGCAGGGTACAGGTGTGGGAGGCAGCTGGCACGTGCAGCATTTTAAGGAGAGGTGTATTCCAGTGTGGGTGGCTGTATAATCCAGAGGTGGATCCAATAAGACATTAGAGAATGACACTTTGGGGAAGAGGGCAGGCTCACATCTCTGTCAAGTGAGCCCTCCATAGACCTGCAGGTACAATATTCATTTCTCCATACTTTTGCTCCCACCCACCCACCCCCAATCACTCACTGTACCACCAAACTTGGAACCCCCAAACAGGTACAATGAGAACCCACAAAACTCAGAAGCTGTGTAGCCTTACACTGCAAAATCTGTGCTGGCAGACGCCCATGCTGCCATCTTTCCAGCACTGTCTAACCCCTTTCTCTTCAAACGGCAATCCGTGCATGGTGTGCTATTTTTTTTTTCCTGTTTGGAAATGCTCCAGCTGAACACTTGCCTGGTTGCTATGGCAACTATCAGGTAGCACCGTCTTTTTGCCTGGAGCTCAGACTGCCAGCAAGAAAGCCAATACACTAGTATATTGTTTCTTCCTGGACTAATCTTTTAAACTGTAGCCTATAGTGTTCCCATAATATATTCGATCAGAAGCTTGAGTGGTTTATTGAATTTAATGCGCCATGGCTCTCCTTGGACCAAGCAATGCATTCAGTAGCAGGCCTTTATTCTGAGTTTTCTCCTTTGCAATGAAAAGTGTGAGACTTGCTTTGGTGTTCGTTTTGTGATTTCTACAATTCTAAGAAAGAAAATGGATTTGTACACACAAACACTCTCTGTCTTTTTAATCTCACACTCGCTGAAGAATTATTTATCTTATTTAGACAGGACCCAGGTGGGCCATTTGCCAAACATCTGATGCTGAGATAGTATATACATCAGCAGGAGAGAGCTAATTCACTGCTGTGGCTACCGAGCACAGCCGGGAAGCAAAACATACAGGCTCGTGGCTTCAAGCAAAGCAGTGGCTGTCTATACAAACTCTTCAAACCGCCTTCTCCACCTATGTCCTGATGGAGGAGATGTGCCTCTCAGTCTCCAAGAGAGTTTGGAAAATAGGGAGAGATTCTGGAAGTGTATTTCATGCAGAAGGGTAGCAACACAGGGCACCATGAATGGCAGGCAGGTTTGGGGTCAATAAAGACCAGAGAAGAGTGAGAACTTACTGAAGGCTGTCTGGATGTGCTAAGATCTTCACATGATTGAGAGGCCAGAGGGCGAGTCCTGGGGCTTGTGTTCCTTCCAGCATGGAGCCGCTCGAGGCAGGACTGAACCAGGTAGGTAATGGCTAGATACGCAACACAACCTTAATGGTATTTTGCCCCTAATAATTTATTGATATTTACAACTATTAGAGAATTATAAAATATTTAAGATCAGGGCTTTCTTTGAATGGATGTTAGCTGGGTACCTCATCTGTTTTGACTTTGAAAATCAGAAAGCACAGGCACACATAGTCTGATCAATTGTCCAGGCAGGACCTCTCTGATAATACACTTCTCAGTCTTTTACTTATTAATAGTTTTGTAAGCACCCATGAATCCAACATTTTCTCTTTATAGTTCTACAAGTTTTAATGTTAAGAAATGTACACAGATGAAGGAAATGGTTCATTCCTTTCAACTAGCTTCTAATTTGGCAGAGAAGGCTTCTATTTGCCCTAAAGATAGGCCTGTGCCTTTTTCTATACCCCCCAACCTTATTTAGAAAGAGGATCTTGTAGGGTGAGAAAATTAAGGAAACTATTCCAGAAAAGCTGAATGACACTAAATACTATCCTAAGCATCCTTCTGAAAGGCAGAGAGTGGTATGACCCACAAAGCCACAGGAGAAGACTATGAAGATAGAGAAAATGGTCCAGCCACATTCAAGATATGCCAAGGAATTGTATCAGAAATGAGCAGCCACCGGAAATATCTCATTGCTCCAAACAAAATGCCACCCTGTTGCATCATGACTTCAGGCTTCTAGCTTCCTGCTGGGAGAGAAGGAATTCCTCTCATTTAAATGTATCAGGGTGCTACTTCTCCAGCGCAGTCCCAGGGGGTTAACCCATGGGCTGATCTGACATGACTGGTCCCGTGGCATGAGTGGTAGGAGGAGTTGCTATGGCAACCTCAGGAGTAACTCAATACCTCTTGGCCAAGCATTTTACAGGCATTTTTTAATTCTCTAAGTGATACTATCAAGCATTTACTGTAACTACCACCAGCTTATAAGTGGGATAACTGAGAATTGATGTGTTAGAAAGTTGTCCCAAAGTCCTATAGTCCTGCAGTCAGCGTAGTAAAGAGCCAAGTACCTAAAGATACCAGTCAGCTTTTTAATCCTATTTCTGATGGGGAGCGATGAGAGAGAGAGAGAGAGAGAGAGAGAGAGAGAGAGAGAGACAGAGAGAGAGACAGAGACAGAGAGAGAGACAGAGAGACAGAAAGAGACACAGAGATAGAAACAGAGAGACAGGGAGACAGAGACAGAGAGACAGAGGCACAGAAAGACCATCTATATATGCTAAATTAAAAATTTTCAAGGCCGGGCATGGTGGCACACGCCTGTAATCCCAGCACTTGGGAGGCAGAGGCAGCGGATTTCTGAGTTCGGGGCCAGCCTGGTCTACAGAGTGAGTTCCAGGACAGCCAGAACTACACAGAGAAACCCTGTCTTGAAAAAAAAAATTCATTCTAGGTTTCTAAATTGAAAATTTAATTGATATTTTTCTATACTCGATGTCTTTTATTTCATCTGCATGATAAGAAAAGTACTATGTCTACTAACACAAAAATATCTAAAATAATCCTCAGGAAGCAATAAAGACAGTGGTTTTATAGTGTGTTGCTCTTTGCCTCCTATTGCCAGAGAAGACGGGGGAGGACAATTCGTATATCCCCGCCAGACTGTAGAGAACATAGGAAGTCCGATCGAGGCTTTGGGCTTGATCTTGTAATGAGAAACTTGTGGGGTAACATAGGTAAATGGTTATGCTAGGACCTATGAGAGAGTGATGGCCCTAGAACTTTGGAGGTTTGCATTGGGATAACAACAGGTTACAGGATTTTGAAAAAGAACTAGGCACGCATGGAACTGGAAGCAGATGGCGTAGAGCCCTCATGGGTAGTGCCTAGGAAAGAGAGAGAGAGAGAGAGAGAGAGAGAGAGAGAGAGAGAGAGAGAGAGAGAGAGAGAGAGATGGAGACAGAGCAAGGATTGGGAAAGAAAATGGGCAGCAGCTAGCTAAGTGAAGCTCTTACCTTGAGGAATACCTGTTGGGGTGAGATGAAGAAGAAAAGCCAATGATATTGGAGACTAAGAGGAATCAGATTCTCTCCCTAGATTTAAAAGCAAACGAATTAACCTTAGTTCATTAATTGTCTACAGGGCTCTGGGATATCTCAGGGTCCTTTGCTGGGATCAAAGTCTATTCTTAGAGAAATTAATGCTTTCATGGTGTCTGCTGTCTATTTTTTGCATGCGTCAATACCTCTTTTCAAAGACACATTACTAACACTGAAAGTATTGGAGAGGAGCATTTTCCTTCTCACCCAGGCTCGGTTCTGCCTCCTGGCTGCCCAGCACAGAGGCCGTGCTTCCCTGATGTGAGCTGAACGCAGAATGGTATCTACTGGCCTCACTCGGCCAGCTCTGTGACCGCAGGGACTATACTTAGGTTTGTTTCCTGATCTGTAAGTGCAGCTAACACCCTGTGCTTCCCAGGATGGTGAGCATAAACAGAAATGGCAGGTGCACAGCACATAGCACAAAAGCTGACAGCTTACACATAAGGCATTGTCACGTTGTCAAGACCGTGTTTCAGGAAGCTATGTGGTTAGGACAAAAACTAGGAGATGGTAAACTTGACTTTCTAGTATATTTCATTGGCTCACTATCTACAAAAGCTATTCATTTATAAATGGAGCCAGTCTCCATTTATAAAATGAACATATTTGTATTTATTTTATTAGGGACATTGTGGTGAATAAATGTTATCATGTGTAAGCCTAACAGCTGTGTCCTATACACTTATACATCTGTATATAAACTTGAAAATATTCTTTTCAGTGAAAAATTAAAACTGAAATTGCCAACAAAATTAACCTGGATACATTTGTGTTTTTTAAAACATTTTCTAATATTTCAAAATTGACAGCAACTTTTTTTTAGATTTTATTTTATTTTTATGCATGTGGGTGTTTTGCCTGCATATATGTTTGTATACCATTTGCATACTTGGTATCAGTGGAGGCCAGAAGAAGGTTTCACATTCTTTGGAACTGGAATTAACATATGCTTGTAAGCTGTCTTGTGGGTCCTGGAAATCAAACCCAGGTCCTTTCAGCCATTGAATCATCTCTGCAGTTCAACACCAACCTTATTTCTTCTATAAGCTCCAGAACTCTAAAAGTTAATAGTGATATGCCAACATTCTTGACATTACTCCTCAGAGATAAAGAAAAAAACAGACAACCCTTATTCCTCTATTTGGAATAACAGAGAACTTTGCAAACATCCATGCAAGTATCATAACACGAAACTCAGGGATGTCCCTTCTTCTTTTCTCTCTCACTGATTGCAGTTCTTAGTGGTAGAGACAACTAAAGCCTCACACGTTCTCTGTCCCAGATGATGTGTGATGAGTGAGGAGGACAGTGATCTGAGATCTCAGAAGATCTGAGATCTCAGAATGCAGAGTTTCAAGGTCACACTGCCTCTGGGTGCCAGTCCACAATATCGCGTCTATATTGTTGAAGACATGAACATGAAAATATAACAATTAGCAATGACACGACAGGCCCCCAAATCCCATGGGATTTATCCTGATCAAATATGGTTCATATCAAAACTTTCAAAATTAGAAAAGGTTTGAATATACTGGAAACTATTAACATATATGCTGGTTAAAAAAAAAAAAATAAATGAACTTGGTACCGGACCATGGCTACAATCAAAGGAGGCACTCTTGATTCAATGCTCTTGGCTGTTAATAGATATGTTTTCTAACCACCGCTTCATACACATGAAGTTTGTATAGTGGTTGGGTGTTCATAAAACTCTGAGTTTATTAAAACAAGGTTCCTGGGAGATTGGGCATCAAGGTCCATGGATGGAGGAGGCAGGTGTTTGGTGGGAATATACAATTTACAAAGAATAAAGCCTTTGATGTGTGTCAGTAGGTTTAGCAAAATGTGTAGTAGCCACAGATTGAGAAGGATGGTTTAGAGAATCCCATTTTAGCTAATACCAAGCTCTTCTGGCTTTGCACTCTTTCCGTGTAAGATCATCATTTCTTCTGCTCTGGTTAGAAATTGAGATGGTCATGCCACAATTCAATAAAAAAGAAAAACTCTTGGGAAATAAGCTTGGAAACTAAACCTACAGAGAAACTTACAGAACAGCCTGTTGTTTATTTTATCTAGATTGTGTCCAGATAGTGATTGAAGTAGAGGGTTGGCTAGTAGACTCTCATTAGTTTGCTTATTAGGTACACAAGATAGTGAAAGGCTGCAAGAGAATAAACCTAGCAAGGCCACGAGATGATTGTCATCACTAGAATGATGAAATTGTTGGCTAAAGGGGGATTTCAGAAATATTAGGACTTTTAGTGTTTTTAATTCAAGACTTTAGTGAACCTTGAAAGCGTTTGATCTGAAAGGCTCTGGAGGTGGTTCTCATCCTGTCTGACCACCTAGTTCTAGACAAGTCCTCATGCTAGACATTGGTTTCCTAAGTTTTCAAAATGAGGGGATCATATTCATTTCAACACTTTGGTTCACAAGGGAAGAGAATCTGCCGCAAACTGACCTGGCTTTTAAAAGAGACTTTATGATTTTCATAGCTGCCTACACACAGTATGCCAACGCCGGGCGTAGTTGAAAAGAGGTCCCCAGGACATCTTTGCTCTCCAACAAGTATGCTCTCCCTCTGTGACACGAGGCTTGTCCTTGCATCTCTGGAGTTTTACATCCTGACAACCTCAAGCACAGTGACAATAATGAAAAGTTTGTATTTCACCATGGTTTAAAAATAAGGCTCCAGAACTGTGTTTCATTGCAGGTTTGGGTTTCAGTCTCATCTCCCAAATGCCACATCTCACCACAAGATGGTGAACATGAATGATGTTCTCCTGTGAAACATGAGGTGCAGTCAGGATAGAGACTGTGAGGGAAGTCTGGGTTATCAAGGAAAACCAAGTATCTGGAAGAAGGGAAATGGCTTGTGGGAGCCCCCAACTGGATGTCCAATATCGTATGGAGACTGTTGACTTCGAGAAATATTCCAACTAGCTAAGAGAATCTCTGGGAAACTTTCTTTTACTAAATGAGAAAATTATTAGCAAAAAGAACTGGTGCTTTTCTCAAGTGTCATAACTAACGCAGGAATAGATTCATTCTTCCCTTGTAATCTGAAGCACTACCTCATTTCGAGGGTTCTAATACCAGCTGGTGCAAGAGACTCAGGAGAAAAGGAGTCAACTCTCTGTGATCTTTCCAGACGGGTATCATAATGAAGACCGTTCCTATGTTCCTTCTAGAGATGGTGTTAGGAACCTCTGATAACCTCTGGTAGCCAAAGTAAGGTAGAGGGGTGGAGACTTGACTTAACTCTGAGCATGTCACACGAATCAGTGTTCATCGTCCAACTGAACTTGCTTTGAGTTCTCAGTTTGGCTGTCTAAGAACACACTCATGGTTGCCATAGCAACTGCCTAGAGTTGACTCCTTATAGATGTGGCAATGAGGATGCCGTGTCTTTTACTTGGTCCTTGAGATGGGAGGCAGAGGGGCCAGGTTTGAATGATTTCCTTTTTAAAATAGTTTTTCAGATGATAATGTGCAGCCTGCATTAGAAGTCTTTGGCATAGCCCTTTCAAGTTTATTAAGACAGGTTTGACTGAGTTCAAATAGTTCATTCAATTTCACATACCCCCCTTTCACTGCAGAATGCCCCATAGTCTATTCCTGCGATCTATTTAAAATTGCAATATTATTATTACTTTTATTCCCTTCTCAAAGGACTGTGTCCACTCTGGCACATCACGTGATTGCCCGCTTTCCAAGGTGCAAACTCATAAATATTCTTAATTAGAACTGTGGTTTCCTGATCTTTCCAATCCAGCTAAGTTGGAACTTAATTACAGCAAGGGACCAGGAACATCTGGCAGGTCTAACAACCATGATCTGTGCTTCTGGATGTGCCCTGCGAGTTGCCAGCAGAGCCGTACATCACTGTGATTGCTGATGCTCTGTGGAGATATAGAGGAAGAGGGAAGCAGAGCCAGCAATAACCTCTCAATTAAGTTTTCCAAAAAAAACCGCAGATGATTAACCGGCTACAGGCAGAGTTTACTCTTCAATCAAAAACAGGAGCAACAACATAAACCAGGCACACCTGCCACCCCAATGACTTAGGGATGGTGAAAAGAAACATTCCATCTTTTTACATTAGCGGGCTGTCCAATGTTTGGCAGCTCCTTTCCAAGTGATTCTAGTTTCCTTCCTTCATTAGTATGAGGCTCAAAATAAGTTCCATTCAATTTCATATTATCGACTTGATTTATGTCAAAACACTGTATGTCTTACGACCCGGGCAGTGCTAAACTTCAAGGAACCATGACTAGTTATTTAAAATATAGTCTTTGAAAACGGATTATTATTTTTTGGAGGGGGAATTCCACCTTATTTTTAATATTTTAATGGAATTATTTAAATTTAAATTTATAATAGAAAACATTGTGTAGGACTTTTGGTAAACAACATTGGGGATTTTGTCTAGGAAACGTGCAGTGCGCATCCTGCCAATTGGTAGGCACTAGGGTAAATAGAAGAAGCTATGTTAAAACCAGTGGAAAAGAAGAACGAGTTCCTTCATAATTACAGCACTGAGCAGTCTGTGATAACGGATGATATGAGCTTAAAGTAAACAGACTTGCCGGGCGGTAGTGGCGCACGCCTTTAATCCCAGCACTTGGGAGGCAGAGGCAGGCGGATTTCTGAGTTCAAGGCCAGCCTGGTCTACTGAGTGAGTTCCAGGAAGTAAACAGACTTTGAACTTGGCAGGGAGAAGGCAAGAATACCAATGGAGCTTTCTTACTTTATAAGCAAAACCTGGGAAAATCAGGAGTTTGGGGTGACTCGTGACAAGCAATGCTGTAAGAAAGAGGTCACTTTTGGTGGGGGAGGGCAATATCACATTTAATTCTTAACCCTGGGAGATTATTCTCAATGTATAGATAAACAAATTGAAACTAGTAGAAAAGAAACTGGGGAAGTCCCTGGAGGACATGGGCACAGGGGGAAAGTTGCTGAACAGAACACCAATAGCTTATGCTCTAAGATCAAGAATTGACAAATGGGACCTCATAAAATTACAGTTTCTGTAAGGCAAAGGACACTGTCAGAAGGACAAAACAGCAACCAACAAATTGGGAAAAGATCTTCACCAACCCCACATCCGACAGAGGGCTAATATCCAATATATACAAAGAACTCAAGAAGTTAGACCCCAGAGAACCAAATAACCCTATTAAAAAATGTGCTACAGAGCTAAACAAAGAATTTTCACCTGAAGAAATTCAGATGGCTGAGAAGCACCTTAAGAGATGTTCAACATCATTAGTCATTAGGGAAATGCAAATCAAAACAACCCTGAGATTTCACCTCACACCAGTCAGAATGGCTAAGATTAAAAACTCAGGAGACAGCAGGTGTTGGTAAGGATGTGGAGAAAGAGGAACACTCCTCCACTGCTGGTGGGAATGCAAGCTGGTACAACCACTCTGGTAATCAGTCCAGTGGCCTCAGAAAACGGCACGATGCTTCTGGAGGACCCTGCTATACCACTCCTGGGCATATACCCAGAGGATTCCCCAGCATGCAATAAGGACACATGCTCCACTATGTTCATAGCAGCCTTATTTATAATAGCCAGAAGCTGGAAAGAACCCAGATGTCCCTCAATGGAGGAATGGATACAGAAAATGTGGTATATTTACACAATGGAATACTACTCAGCAATTAAACACAATGAATTCATGAAATTCTTAGGCAAATTCTTAGGCAAATGGTTGGAACTGGAAAATATCATTCTAAGCGAGGTAACTCATTCACAAAAGAACTCATATGGTATGCAGTCACTGATAAGTGGATATTAGCCCAGAAGCTCTGAATACCCAAGACACAACCCACATATCAAATGATTCTCAAGAAGAAGGAAGGAACAACGGAACTGGTGGAGGGTAGAGGGCTTATGGGACTTATGGGGAGGGCGGAACTGGGAAAGGGGAAATCATTTGGAATGTAAACAACGAATATAGAAAATTTAAAAAAAAAAGTGCAAAGCTGTTTCTCAGAGATCACTCAGTAGCAACTGACTTAACAACATGGACGGGTGACCAGTACAGTTGAGCTCATCAGTTAGGAGACAGGGAAGATGCAGCCAGAATGTCGTCTAATCAAGGCAAGTTCGCACATTGGGGCTGCCAGGCCAGTAAATCCAAAGTTAGCTCCATGTTCATGACAGCCATTTATGATGTATCATCCAGTATGGTATCATCCAGTGCACTGCTGCCGAGAGAACTGGGACACCACACCCTTAGTCCTAACAGCACACTCTCCTTTAGGCGTTCTTACATTTCCATCCTCTCTTTTCCCATGGGCCCATCCATCGTTCTTTGGTTTTTCTACTGTCTTCTCTTCTGGTTCAGGGATGGAGCTGCCTCATTGTCCTTTGCAGAGTCCTTCCATCCATACTGATGGGTGGGTGGATCCTTGACACTTCTCCCTCAACACCTTGATGTATTTCTCCTAAACAGATGCCAGGTTCTCTTTAGAAGACTTCTACTAGGAGAGATGCATTGGGCCCCTGATAGCCTGTAGGCTAATGCTCTGTGCAGCATGTGCCAATCAGAACTGAGGGCCTGTAGGCTAATGCTCTGTGCAGCATGTGCCAATCAGAACTTTGCCAGGTGTTGGCAGCAAGGAAGGAAGAGTAAAGAGAAAGGAAGTCAAAATGAGACAACAGGAAGCACAGCCTCCTTCCCTCCTTCTCTCTTCTTTCCTTTCTTCCATCCTCTTTCCTTTCTTTGTGTTTCAAGATGATTTTGTTGTATTGTTGAGATATGATCTCATTCTTTATCCCAGGCTATGCCTGAACTTACAGATATATATATATACATATATATACATATATATATATATATATATACACACACACACACACAGGTACATATGATATATATGTATATATGTGTATGATATATATGATATATATGTATATAGATATGATATAGATATGTATATATATGAAATAAATGTATATAGATATGATATAGATATGTATATATATGAAATAAATTTAAGAAATATATATATATATTTCTCTCTCTCTCTCTCTCTCTCTCTCTCTCTCTCTCTCTCTCTCTGTCTCTTTCTCCCCATTACTTTTTCCCGGTCAACAAACTTTGGTTCCAGCACAGCTTTGAACACAGGGACATAATGAAATGTCTGCAGGTGGCTTCAGGAAGACTTTTCCTGGCTTGCTCTACATTTTAATCAGAAAAGTTTTTCCCTGCCAGCAGATTTTCCTTAAAAGTCCTGTTTTAGTTTCCAGGCCCTTAAACCTTTGTTTTCACGTGGTTCGCTCTGCGACAGGGCAGATTAGTAGGAGCCTGGATTGTCTCTGATCCACCAACCAGCAGAGATCACTGAGGCAGCAAGGGCAGGGGAGGCGGGAGGCCGGCCATTTGTCTTTTCAGTGGGCATGCACAAATGATTCTCTCCAGACACATGTTCTGAAGAGCCCTCTTCTTTCCCTTCAGGTGTTTGACCCTCTATTGAATAGAGGAATTGATAAAAGTTGAAGCTGTACCAAGACTGATAGAAAACCTCTATTTCTCAGTAAATCAAATCTTTAGAAAAAATTCAAAGTAAAATGCTGATCTCTAACTCAGTTCCTGAGTTTCCCTGCCTCATGTGAACATGAGCCGTGCTGCTTAGGTGTCTTGTTCTGTGGTGTATTTTTTCAAAATATGCACATCTAGGGAATTCTACATGGAAAAAGATTTTTTAAAAACCTGACACTGACCTTAGAGATGGATCTTGTTAAGCAAAGGATGGTAACTTGAAGTAAAGCTCATTGTGTCGACTTCCAAAGAATTACGACTTGGAAGGTTCGTGTGAGGTGAAGGAGAACAAGAAGAAATAGACATCAAGTTGAGATCCCGTGCCAAACATCTGGAGGAGAGAATGAGAGCATTATGGGAAAACAGATGGAGGGAGGCTTGGCCAGATAAAATTAAAGGCAACGCAGCTCGGCGTCTGATTACCTAAGAGAATTTGACTTAAAAGGAAAGCATCTATAAAACCTGTACTTTAAATAACCTCTTGACATGAGAACACTTTAAAAAATTGGAGCTCTTATCAGGCCTTGAGGTTTACTTTGATGGTTTTAATTTACTAATTACTGGGTGCATTGTTGCCTTTTATTATTATTAGAAACAAGGCTAATTGAGAAGCAAAAGGCTTATAAAGGCCCACACTAAAAATTATTTCCATGTTATTTTAATTAGCCCACTTAAATTCCATTTGAAAAATTAGGGACTTAGCCAAGCATCTGTGCGTGGGAATTAACTATCTCTGTCAAGAGAAGCAGGTGAGCTTTGGGAGCTGTTTTCCCTCTGAAAAGGGGGCTCATTTGGTGTGTGTAAACATTTTGTCTGTAGCCATACTGTACATAGACAGAGCTGAGGGTTCACCAGCATTGCACAAACTCAACAAAAATTTAAAGAGTTTGATCTTAAAAACTTTTTTGAATTCCCCCCCAAGACACTAAGCTCTGAAATGGAAATTAATAATGATGCCAAGAGAATATAATGTCAGGGCTGGAGAAATGGCTCAGAGGTTGGAGCATTTGCTGCTCCTCCAGGGGTTCTGAATTCAGTTCCCAGAATGTGTGCTTATGAGCACACGCACACGTGGGACATATATGCATGTAAATGAATAAAGCCCATACACATAAATAAAAATAAATTTAAAAGAATGTATATTATCAAAAGTGAGTTTATAGAGACATTTACACATTTACATTAAAGCCCTCCTTGCATTTCACCTGACCAATACAACCAAGGAGGCCAGGGGAAGCTGAGTGCATAAGGACCCATTCTTCAAAAGGCAGATGACACAGTAGTGTGTGTGTGTGTGTGTGTGTGTGTGTGTGTGTGTGTGCGCGCGCGCATCCTCTGCATCAGTAGGCCTATCTTGAGACCCCTGTAATACAGTGTTGGCTTTAAGAGCTCTGGTTGTATTGGTCAGGTGAAATGCAAGGAGGGCTTTAATGTAAATGTGTAAATGTCTCTATAAACTCACTTTTGATAATATACATTCTTTTAAAATTTATTTTTATTTATGTGTATGGGCTTTATTCATTTACATGCATATATGTCCCTGTGAATAACCCAGCCCTGCACCATGAGATCACAAACAGGGACAAGCAGGTCACTCAAGCATCCCTCCAAAAGGTCTACCGAGAGCCTCAGCAGGGCCCAACTCCTTCTCATCTCTTGGCTTTTGCTTTCTCTCATCGCCTATAGCTAGCGTCTTCCTCTCATGCTATTCACAACCATTTTTATCCTCCTTTTTTTTTCCAGAAACAGTTAATTATTTTCCTCTCATCACTCCAAAATTCACCACTGATAAAGGGCCAATGTGTATAATCGATCTTCCTGAAACTTTGGGACTAACAAAGGGTGTAGGTCCTCATGGACTAATAAATGACTTAAAGTGGATGCAAGATGATGCAATATTCTACACTTCAAGACCCTCTGCCACTGCCAGGGGAAACGTCTTACTGGGATTTCCTTGTCTTGCACCCTAGCCAGCTACCATATCAGTTGGGGACGCTGATGCAATCAGTATTTATGTTTTCTGACTCTTCTCTAACTCCCGGGACTTTTCCCTGCAGACCCTGCCCTTGTGACATAAATCATGAACATCACAAACCACCAGGCTCATCACACTAGCTGCCTTTTTCTCTATCTATAATGATCACTGTGTTCTGCTAACACAGATAATGTTAACCCGTCATTGAATATGGTTACATTCATGATGTGTGGAAGCGGCTAAATAATTTTCCATTGGTTATCCAGGACAGCAGTACATGCTTATGATCCCAAAAGTTGCACATTGAGGCAGGTACTTCAAGGGTTTAAGGTCAGCCTTGGCAAATCTGGGCTATACAAAACCTGTCTTGAAAACAAAGAAAAATAAACCCCTAAACCCTTGTAAGGGGCCTCAGTGTTGACACAGAACATACCCAGACACCAAGTTCTCAGCATAAAGGAGATTTATTATCCTAGAGGAGTAAGTGGTGGGTTGGGGGAGGTCTGTTTCTGAACCAGGCAAAGACAGCAGCAGGTGTTTGCAGAGACAGTTTTTAAGGGGAAAGAGGGGAGTCTGTGTTAGAATGAGCTGGTACGTTAGACTTTGATGATCAGTGCCAGGAATGAGTCAGTGGCCAAATGAGTGAATGGACTTTGGGAGCTGACTCTAGGAATGTAATCCAATGGTTCAGCAAGGTAGAGGTATGGGGTAAGGGATAGACCTGCCGGTGTCCTGTTTGTAGTGCTTGGGCCTATTGGAGAGCCCTTCACCACTCAGATTCAGTCAAGTTTTCCCCATGAGGGCATTGTTGTAATTATGAGCTATAATTCTTCTCATCTTAGCACAGTTCCTGAGAAGAAGCACTTGGATCACAGTAACAAACTGCATCTGTCTCAACAAGACTTCTTTCTTTGAACAATTTGAACTATTTTAATAGTTTTTAAATTTTGATAATGAATTTCAATAATGAATCTTTAGAAACTTGAGCTCTTCATCGCTTAGCTGAGCAGACAGAGCACACCAGCCCCAGGACCAAGCTTCTGCTTTCCCTGGCCACTACCCTTCAACCCAGAGCATGGACTGAATCTAGAGAATTCAGGAGTGGGTTATTCAGTAGAGGTGGCCTTCCTTAGAAGAGTTCAATACAATGAGAGGATCATAGACTAAAGAAGTCAGTGAGGGAGAAAGAACTGTGTGAATTGGATATTTAGAGAGAGGAGAATTCAATTCCCAGGAACGTAAAGGGACAATCAAGATCCATCTCACCTGACACTGAACATATTGATGGAAAATGTGGCCAAGTTTCTTCTGATAAACACCAATCAGTGGATGATACTGGGACAGTAGGGAGACCTAAGGGATCTGGGGCCTGCGTTTGGGAAGATGCTGTAGCTTGCAAGGAGGATCTGGCAGGCCAAGGTCAAGGCTATGGCCATGGTCAGTGCTGTGGCACATATGGACTTAAAATCAAAGACAAAGAATTGATTCCTGTCACCAAGCTAGGATGCATGGTCAAGGGCATAGAGATCAAGTATCTGCCTGCTAAGGAATCTGAGATTACTGACTTTTTCCTGGAAGCATCTCTAAAGGTTCTAAAGATCATACCACTATAGAAGCAGATTCAGGCTGGCCAGTGGACCAGGATTAATGCTTTTGACAAAATTGAGGACTACAGTGGTCATGATTGTCTTGGTGTTAAGTGCTCCAAGAAGGAAGGTAGCCAGTGCCATCTGAGGGGTCATCATCTTGGTCAAGCTTTCTATCATCTTGTCTCCCAAGTGGCTCTGTGCTAGAGTATCCCATTCCTGTTCCCAGAGACCCTGGCATTGTCTCTGTTCTTGTGCCTAGGAAGCTGATGCTGCTGGTCAGGATTGATAGCTGCTACACATCAGCCAGGAACTGCACTGTCATCCTGGGCAACATTGCCAAGGCTACTTTTAATGCCATGTCCAAGACTTAAAAGCTACTCAACCCCCAATCTCTGGAAAGAGACTGTGTTTACCAAATCTCCCTACAAAGAATTCACTGACCATCTTAAGAAAAGCCCACACCACAGTCTCTGTTCAGAGGACCCAAGCTCCAGCTGTGGCGATTCACATAGGGATTTTATAGCAGAAAAATAAAGTAAATTAAGCCTATTTTCAAAAAAAATGAAAGAAAGAGACTCTGCAAGCCACACTCCCCACTCCCAGCGGCCACCGCTGGCATCCTTGCAGCAGTCCACACTAAGCAAGAGCTGAGCCAGATACCTGTGATATCCAGAACTTGGGATCTTTGGGGGCTCAAGACCGCCTGGCAGCAAACCGGGCAGAGCAGCGGTTCCTGGGCCCCAACCAGGCGTGGGCTCTGTGCTCTGAGAGGAACCCTGCACTCTGCTCAACCGCAGCCATCTTGGTGGCGGGTGCTTAGACTGAGCGGGCAGAACCAGATACCCAAGATATCCCAAGCTTAAGATCTCAGGGGACCCAGGTCACCAGCCAGTCATCTAAGAAACGGGAGCTTGGCAGAGCAGCGGTTCTGTGTTCCAGCAGGTCTTGGGCTCCCTGCCCTGCGGGAGACTCTGCAAACCACACTCCCCACTCCCCGAGGCCACAGACAGCATCCTTGCTGCTGACTGAACTAAGCAAACAGAACCAGCATCAGGTCCATAGAGATAACCGAAAATAACATTGCTTAGAGCAAGATACACCAGGGGTCCAACAGCACCCAAGAGGAGAACAACACATCAGCAATCTGTGCCAGGGGAAACCGAGTCATCCAATGGTGGAGAAATAGCCCATCAAATGTCAAAAATGTCAGGAGGTAATAATTACTATTCCTTAATATCTCTTAACATCAATGGACTCAATTCCCCAATAAAAAGACATAGATTAACAGACTGGATATGGAAACAGGACCCTACATTTTGCTGCATACAGGAAACACATCTCAGTGTTAAAGACAAACACTACCTTAGAGTAAAAGGCTGGAAGACAATTTTACAAGCAAATGGTCTCAGGAAACAAGCTGGAGTAGCCATTCTAATATCAGATAAAATTGACTTCCAACCTAAAGTCATCAAAAGAGACACAGAAGGTCACTTCTTGCTGGTCAAAGGAAAAATCCACCAAGAAGAGCTCTCAATACTGAACATCTATGCTCCAAATGCAAGAGCACCCTCATTCATAAAAGAAACTCTACTAGAGCTTAAAGCACACATTACACCTAACACAATAATTGTGGGTGACTTCAACACTCCACTATCCTCAATGGACTGATCAGGAAACCAGAAACTAAACAGGGACACAGTGAAACTAATTGAGGCTTTGGACCAATTGGATTTAATAGATATATATAGAACATTTCATCCCAAAGCAAAAGAATATACCTTTTTCTCAGTACCTTCTCCAAAATCGATCATACAATTGGTCACAAGAAAGATGTCAACAAATACAAGAAGATTGAACTAATCCCATGCCTCCTATCAGATCACTGTGGAGTAAAATTGGTCTTCAATAGCAAGAAAAACAACAGAAAGCCCACATGCACATGGAAACTGAACAATACTCTATTCAATGATACCTTGGTCAAGGAAGAAATAAAGAAAGAAATAAAAGACTTTTTAGAATTCAATGAAAATGAAGGTACAACCTATCCAAATCTATGGGACACAATGAAAGCAGTGCTAAGAGGAAAACTCATTGAATTGAATACCTCCAAAAATAAACAGGAGAGAGCATACACTAGCAGCTTAACAGCACACCTGAAAGCCCTGGATCAAAAAGAAGCTAATATACCCAGGAGGAGTAGAAGACAGGAAATCATCAAACTAAGGGCTGAGATCAATCAAGTAGAAACAAAGCGAACCATACAAAGAATCAGCAAAACCAGGATCTGGTTCTTTGAGAAAATCAGCAAGATAGTTAAACCCTTAGCCAGACTAACCAATGGTCACAGAGATAGTATCCAAATTAACAAAATTAGAAATGAAAAGGGGGATATAACAACAGAAACTGAGGAAATTCAAAAAATCATCAGATTCTACTACAAAAGCCTATACTCAACGCAACTGGAGAATCTGGAGGAAATGGACAATTTCCTAGACAGATACCACATACCAAAATTAAATCAGGATCAATTAGATCAGCTAAACAGTCCCATAACCCCTAGAGAAATAGAAGGGGTTATAGAAAGTCTCCCAACCAAAAAAGTACATGACCAGATGGTTTTAGTGCAGAATTTTATCAGACTTTCAAAGAAGACTTAACACGAATACTCTTCAAACTATTCCACAAAACAGAAACAGAAGGAACACTGCCCAACTCATTCTATGAAGCCACAATTACGCTGATACCAAAACCACACAAAGATCCAACGAATAAAGAGAACTATAGGCCAATTTCCCTTATGAATATCGATGCAAAAATACTAAATAAAATCCTTGCTAACCAAATCCAAGAGCACATCAAAACGATCATTCACCATGATCAAGTAGGCTTCATCCCAGTGATTCTGGGATGGTTCAATATACAGAAATCCATCAATGTAATCCACTATATAAACAAACTAAAAGAAAAAACCACATGGTCATCTCATTGGATGCTGAAAAAGCATTTGACAAAATTCTTTTTCAGCATTTAATGAGATCCTTTCATGCTAAAATTCCTGGAAAGAACAGGAATTCAAGACCCATACCTAAACATAATAAAAGCAATATACAGCAAACCAGTAGCCAACATCAAAGTGAATGGAGAGAAACTTGAAGCAATCCCACTAAAATCAGGGACTAGACAAGGCTGCCCTCTCTCTCCATATCTTTTCAATATAGTACTTGAAGTTCTAGTGAGAGCAATTAGACAACATAAGGAAGTCAAAGGGATACAAATTGGAAAGGAAGAAGTCAAACTATCATTATTTGCAGATGATATGATAGTATACTTAAGCGACCCAAAAAACTCCACCAGAGAACTCCTACAGCTGATAAACAACTTCAGCAAAGTGGCTGGTTATAAAATCAACTCAAACAAATCAGTAGCCTTCTATATTCAAAGGACAAGCAGGCTGAGAAAGAAGTTAGGGAAATAACACCCTTCACAATAGCCACAAACAATATAAAGTATCTTGGCGTGACTCTTACCAAACAAATGAAAGATCTGTATGACAAGAACTTCAAGTCCTTGAAGAAAGATGAAAAAATATTTCTTGCTCTTGGATTGGCAGTATCAATATAGTAAAAATGGCCATCTTGCCAAAAGCAATCTACAAATTCAATGCAATTGCCATCAAAATCCCAAATCAATTCTTTATAGATCTAGAAAGAGCAATTCTTAAATTCATCTGGAGTAACAAAAAACCCAGGATAGCTAAAACTATTCTCAACAATAAAAGGACTTCTGAGGGAATCAATATCCCTGACCTCAAGCAGTACTACAGAGCAACTGTGTTAAAAACTGCATGGTATTGGTACAACGACAGGCAAGTAGATCAATGGAATAGAATTGAAGACCCAGAAATGAACCCACGGAGTTATGATCACTTGATCTTTGATAAAGGAGCTACAACCATCCAGTGGAAAAAAAGATAGCCTTTTCAACAAAAGGTGTTGGTTCAACTGGAGGTCAACATGCAGAAGAATGCAAATTGACCTACTCTTATCACCTTGTACTAAGATCAACTCCATGTGGATCAAGAACCTCCACATAAAGCCAGAAACACTGAAACTAATAGAAAAGAAACTGGGGAAGACCCCGGAGGACATAGGCACAGGGGGAAAGTTTCTGAACAGAACACCAATAGCTTATGCTGTAAGATCAAGAATTGACAAATGGGACCTCATAAAATTACAACATTTCTGTAAGGCAAAGGGCACTGTCAGAAGGACAAAACAACAATCAACAAATTGGGAAAAGATCTTCACCAACCCCACATCCGACAGAGGGCTAATATCCAATATATACAAAGAACTCAAGAAATGAGACCCCAAAGAACCAAATAACCCTATTAAAAATGGGGTACAGAGCTAAACAAGGAATTTTCACCAGAAGAAATTCAGATGGCTGAGAAGCACCTTAAGAGATGTTCAACATCATTAGTCATCAGGGAAATGCAATCAAAACAACCCTGAGATTCCACCTCACACCAGTCAGAATGGCTAAGATTAAAAACTTAAGAGACAACAGGTGCTGTCGAGGATGTGGAGAAAGAGGAACACTCCTCCACTGCTGGTGGGATTGCAAGATGGTACAACAGCTCTGGAAATCAGTCTGGCGGTTCCTCAGAAAATTGGGCATGACACTTCCAAAGGACCCTGTCATACCACTCCTGGACATATACCCAGAGGATTCCCCTGCATGCAATAAAGACACATGCTCCACTATGTTCATAGCAACCTTATTTATAATAGCCAGAAGCGGGAAGGAGCCCAGTTGTTCCTCAAAGGAGGAATGGATACAGAAAATGTGGTATATTTATACAATGGAATAGTACTCAGCAATTAAAAATAATGAATTCATGCAATTTGTAGGCAAATGGTTGGATCTGGAAAATATCATCCTAAGTGAGTTAACCCAATCACAAAAGAATACACATGAAATGCAATCACTGATAAGTGGATATTAATGAGCCCAGAAGCTCTGAATACTCAAGGCACAATTAGCAAATCAAAAGATTCGCAAGAGGAAGGAAGGAAAGGACCCTGGTCCAGAAAAGACTGGTTCCAGTTTTGCAGGAGAGTACCAGAACAGAGAAAGGGTTGGGGGGTGATTGGGGAATGCGCGGGGATGTGAGGGGACTTATGGGACACATGGTGAGGGGGGAACTGAGAAAGGGGAAAGCCTTTGGAATGTAAACAAAGAATATAGAAAATAAAATTTTAAAAAATGAAAGAAAAAGAAATTGTGGCTCCACAAATTTATTTTGACTGATTGATTCATTTTAAAAGATAAAATTACATCATGAGTTGCTCCATAATAAATGAAAACGTGTTCACGCATCTTCATCAAGCTTGCTAGACTACATGTGATTTGGCTTGGGTTCAGCACACTGTTCTCCCTACTTGCTTAATGGTCACCTACATACTGTATAACAAGCATGGTGAAGAATGCACAACCACTCTCATGGACAAGTGAGGGTTGACAAGCTGCAAAAGAATTACAAAGTAACGCAGTAGACAGTGTTGCTGTGACAGACAAATGGAGGGTAACTGGTCTCTCTGGCATATTAGGAGTGGTGAAGAGAAGATGGCTTCTGAGGTACTCCTTCACTGATGGGGAAGAGATCCCTTCATGGAGGGAGAGCAGAACTGGGAGCAGGGAAAAGAGGCAGATGTGCAAAAGTAGGGATGGAGAGTGGGTGGAAGCAGCTTGCTCATCCATGAAGGCAGTGCTGAAGGGTTTTGAAGGGTCCTGCAAATGACCCAGACAGGACAGGAACTGGTTAAGACCACTGCTATAGAAGATGTGTGGAGGCAGGCTGGGTGAGCATGGTTCTCCTTGTATCTACCCACCTCTGCAGAGCAGGGCTGAGTTGGAGCAAGTTACTATTGGGAGCCTACAGCCCAGTTTACTTGAAGAACAATAGAAAGTGAAGGTTCTTAAAGCTGATGATAATGAACACTACGCAACATCAGCATCAGTTGGAAGGCTGGAGGACATGGAGGACAGGACCAGGTTGGCTGCAATGGTTCAGTTAAGAGATGAAGAAAGTCCTGAAAGAAGACATGATGAACTGGAAGTTGAACGTACCCGTGGCCAGATTCTCAAGTGTACTCGAGGACGTTTTTTGAGGTAGAAAAGTCTTCCAAGATCTAAGATCACATTGAGTATAAGAAATGACTAATGCATAAAACTATATTTTCATCTCATTTAGACCTGTGCCTGTGTAGAAGGCTTGATCAAATCAACTAGGAAAAAGTAAGCCTGTAACATTGTCCCCATTCCCTGGCTTTTGTTGGTAGAATCCAGATGATGACTGATAGTGACACTTTGGAGGACGAGAAGCACACACACACAAAAAAAAAATGTATCAAAGATTTGTGATTCTAAGAGTGTGGTCCGTCCTCCTCCAGACTTTCCATGCTCAGGCAGAAGGCTGCACACTCTGGTATATGGCAACTTAATCTTTCAGGTTCTTCATTTTGCTTTTGTTTTGTTTTATTGACACATGACCATGTATGGAGGGTAGTGCGATACTTCTGCATGTCTACACATTGTATAATGACCAAATCAAGGCAATTAGCATACCCACTTAAATATCTATCCTTTCTTTGTCATAAATATATTCAAGTTTTTCTGTTGTAGGTATGTGATGGTTGCCTACACTCACTCTATCACCCAATAAACCAGCAAACCACACTCTGCCCAGTGTCCAAACTCTCATCTCCTCTCACTGTTCTGCAAGCCTGTGGTAATAACTGCTTTCTACTTCTGTAAGATGTGTGTTTATGGATTCTATGCACAAATAAGATCATGTTATATTTGTCTTTCTGTGCTTGACTTATTTCACTGAGCATGATGTCCTGTAATACGTATATTACATTTTCCTCATCTATTCATCAGTAAATATTGGCATGGAGGTGTCTCATCAAGCTTGTCCATTTCCTTCCCAGAAGTAGGAGTGATGGGGCATATGGTTGCTCTATTTTCCATTTTTTGAGGGACTCTATAATGAGTGTGCAAACTTACAATTATATACAGTGTTTAAAACTCCCTTTTCTCTACAGTCTTATCAGTGTTTTTTTTTTAACTTGGTAGTAGCCATTCTGGTGTGAGATGTTATCACATTGTGGTTTTGATTTATATTTCTCTAATGGATAACATGATTAATCTCTCTCTCTCTCTCTCTCTCTCTCTCTCTCTCTCTCTGTGTGTGTGTGTGTGTGTGTGTGTGTGTGTGTGTGTGTGTGTGTGTGTGTGTTTTATCTGTTTATAGTACATGCAAATGAGTGTAAAGGTTTATGTGTCTGTGCCTACATATGCAGAGGCCAGAGCAAGACCTCTGAAATCCCTGTCTAGTGCTCTCTGGTGTATTGCCCAGAGACAGGGCCTCTCACAAAACTGAAAGTTCTTTTTGGTCAAACTAGCAATGTCTTTAGATCTGTCCGTCTCAGACCTTCAATGCTGGGGTTACTGGTGTGCACAGCCATGACTGGATTTTTATGGAGGTACTGGGCATTTGAATTCAGCTCCTCATGTTTGTAGAGCAAGAACTCTTACTCACTAAGCTAAATGCTATACCCCATCATATAGTTCTTGGCCATTTGTGTATTGTTTTTGAAGAGCTACTTAGTTGTTTCTCTAGCCCATTTTAAAATTCATCGTTTGGGATTATTTTCCTATATAGTTTTTTGAGTTTCTTATAGATTCTGGGAACTATCAGACATTTCTTCCATTTTATAAAATTTCCACTCACTCTTGTGTCTGTTATTGTACAGATTTTCTTTGCTCTGAAGCGTTCTGCCTGTTCATTGTTGGTGCTCTTGAAGTTCTAGCTAAAGGTCCCTGCGGTGACTGTGTCGTGCAGCTTTTCTCTGATATTTTCTCTAACTGTTCTATAGTCTAGGGCTTTGCATTTAAGAATCAGTCCCTTCTGAGTTTAATCTTATCTATAGGAAAAGAAAAAAATCTGGGTTATTTCTTTTATACAAACACGCAGTTTCCACAGCATCCTTTGTTAAGATGCTGTCTTGTCACAATTGTGTGGCATTGGCATCTTTGAACCGGCTATGTATGTGGTGAAGCTGAGTTAGTCAGAGCAACTTGAGCAAAAGTCCAAATCTGGAGGCCCCATAGTACCCAACTTCAAAATAGTTGACAGGCAACAGCAGTACAAACATTACGGTGTTGGTATAAGAACAGACCGTAGACCAGCGAGACAGAACAGGCTCTCGCTGGTGCTGGGACTCCTTGAGTTCTCTCTGTAAGGTCTGGTTCCTTGCTGTTCCCACTGCCTGGCACCTCTGACACACTTTCCCACCTTCCTAGGGTCCCTGTGCCTCTTTTCCTCCTCCCACCTTCCTGAGTCCTACTGTGCATCTGTTCCCCCCCCCCTTCTTTTCCATGTTCCTACTTTACCAGTCATCCTCTCTGGACACAGCTAGCTGTTAAGACTCCAGAGTCCAAGACTAGAGAAGGAAAAAAAATGACAGAGACTAAAATCAGAAAATGTAAAATAAAATCAAAGATTAACTCTGGTCTTCAGTAGTACAAAACAACTTTTATTTCCCAGCTTTCTGCCATGTTCTGAGACGCACACAGAGCCAGGGTCATAGAAAGGCATAGCACACAGAAAACTTTAGGCTAGGAGCTCCCCGCTCCCCGAACTTTAAAGACACTGGGTTTCTCCCAAGAGGAGCAGAGCTGACACATTTTCCTTTCTGTCCTGCTTACAAATGTCAATTCCAGCTACAGGGAAACACTTGAAAAGGTAAACACTGAAGACCAGATTCTCTTTCTTAAAGTTTCTTGTCCTGGGTAAACAAGTCCTGAAATGGAACAAAAAAAACAACTTAAGAGGTCCTAGAAGATTCAGGGAACAGTTCTGGACCTTCAGAGCGTCCTTAGTGATGGGCATCTTAGCCGAGAAGGGAAGTTGAGTCACAAAGATCAGAAGAAAGGGACGCTAAGAGGCAGTGCTGGTAAAGTGGACAGGGAGATCTGGTTAACTCTAGCTCCGTGTGTGGGAAGCCGTCTTAGTTTCCATTCCCATTGCTCTGATAACACACCCTGACAATAGCAGCTTGAAAAGGAAAGGTTTACTTTAATTTGTAATTCGAGGTTTGTAGTCCCTCATTATGGGGAAGTTCAGGCAACAAAACATGTATCAGTTAGTCCCATCCACAGCCAAGAGTAGAGACTGGTAAATTAATGCTCTTCATGCTCCGCTCACGGCTCCTTTTTTATACAGTTTAGGACCCAAACCCAGGGAGTGATGCCACCCACTTTCAGGCTGTGAAACCATCAACACAAACAAGACAATCTGCCAGAGACACAGCCACAGACCAACCTGGGCTAGACAATCCCTCACAGAGAGTCTAGATTCTATTAAGTTGACAATCAAAACTAACTGTCAGAGATTAGAGTCTCTATTTCTTTTTCAACGCATTCTGCTGAATCCTCAAACCGTCTCACATATTCTGTGAGTCTTCCACTTTCGTATCCATGAGTGTGAGATATGTGAGTCTTCCACTTCTTATCCATACCTAGTAACAATGTACGATCCTCCAAGCTACCCTTGAGATAAGGTGATTAAGATTCAAGGGTTGGGGGATCACCTTTCAGTTTGATTTCTCTGTCTGATATACATTTGTTGAGTATTGGCAAGTTACTTAACACCATTGAGCCTCGGGGTCATAAACCCGGAATCCTTGCATTCGTGTGCTTTGTTTTACGATATTCATCATGTCATTTCACATTCACTCTGTAAGGTGAGGTCGCCTGTAAGGAAGGGGGTAGAGGCCAAGAACACGCTCAGAGGCACATGACCAGAGGCAGAGTTGAGTACATCGGCTAAATATCAGGGAAAGTAAGTTCTGCCTCTGCAGGAGGAAAAGGCCAGACCACACCGGTGACCAGGACCCTGCGGTCTGAGCCCAGCCCTACAGGAACGAGGGCGCTCTGCTGCCCCTGCATATATGTACATCGAGCTTGGACATTGTGGTTACAATTTAAACAAGTACATAAAGTCCATATGGCAAAGCCTGTGCTTGGCTATATGTAGGGACAGTTATTAAAAGGATCTCCTCACATTTCATGATTTATCTACGTGTCACTTCAGACTCCATTTGTTTTTACCGGTTCTGTATGCATCCTGCCGTCCAAGCCTACTGTAGCACCCCAAGAAAAGAGGCCACGCCCTCTGTCTAATGCTGATGTTTATGGATTACAGATAACTTGAGACTGAGGCAGTGCACACACACACGTGCACTCGCGCGCGCGCGCACACACACACACACAAAGAGAGAGAGAGAGAGAGAGGGGGGGGGAAACAGAGACAGAGAGACGGAGAAATGGAGAAACAGAGAGAGGAGAAGAAGGAGGAGGAGGAAGAAAGAAGTTTTGAAGGAAAGAAGGAACGAACAGATGAACAAAGGAAGAAACTTCTGCTCCCCCTTCCATATGCCTTTAAGGCTTGAAGTGCATGCAGGTCACCAACCCTGCCACGAGACAGAGATATCAGGAAGGAAAGTGTGCACGCATTGGAGAGAAGCCAAGGGAAGAGGCAGAGGGGAGGGAAGTGTAATAAAAAGTGATTTTAAAGATCCCAGGGTGGGGTTTCTACCTACCTTTAACCATTTATGTTCAGGATGAAAGCACACACACAGCCTTTATATTTTTAAATATGCCTTAGGCAGCACAATAGCCGGGCGGCTGCCTCCCCTCCATGCTGCTAGAATCTACCTTCCCATCACAACCCAAGTTATCACTCAGTATTTACTGTTCCTTCTGGGCTGCTCCCAGCTCTGATTGGCCTCTTTCTTTATTCCTATTCCATGTTCTCTCTCTCTCTCTCTCTCTCTCTCTCTCTCTCTCTCTCTCTCTCTCTCTCCCTTCTGGTTGTTCTTCTGCCGCGGCAGCTCTTCCCTTCCTCTTGGTGCCCTCTCTGACCCAAGCCCTGGAAGAACCCCCCCCCATGTCTCTTCTTCCCAGCTATTAGTTGTTGGCATCTTTACTCACCAATCAATTAACCTGGGGGTGGGATCCCAGGGTCTACTTGCAGACTCTAGGCTTTGGGGCCCACACTTCACATTGCAATAGACACACACACACACACACACACACACACACACACACACACAGAGAGAGAGAGAGAGAGAGAGAGAGAGAGAGAGAGAGAGAGATGAGCAAATGAAGAAATGTCTGCTCCCCCCCCCATAGAACTTTAAGACTTGTTCTTAAAACACACTGCGACATTCTTCCAGTGACATTCCCCCAGGTTCCCCAATCCCTAACTTGGGGGGTCATTGCAGCCAGTGTCAGCCACCATATGGAGAAACCCTCCGATTTTTCTTTAAATGAGGTAAAAATCAAGTGTATCTCCAAGAGTCGGAGTCGCACGTTAGAAGCAGGAGACGTGAGTCCTCTGCAAAGCTGTCAAGGAGGTTTCTATTTTGGGCCTCCAGTCTGTTTCAGCATCAATGAAGGAAAGCGAGCCCTAACACACACACACACACACACACACACACACACACACACACACACACTGTTGAGGACATTTGTAATATCTGCAGACAAGACACAAAAGGCACTTGTGTGTATCAGATGGAGGAGAAAATTGGAAACAAAGGGAAAGTCTGCAGGCAAAGGATTTAGCATTCATGTATGCATTCATTCAGCAAATATTTGCGGAGTGCCTACTTGAGGCAGAGCCCGGCCCAGGGTGATCGTACTGAGGTATAAATATTAAAGAGGCCCAGCTCCTGCCCTTACCTCACAGTCAAGTGCGGGAGATGAGACATGTACATATTTATTATTTAGTAGTGTCGTACAAACATTTGAGCCAGGAGTCTGTGGGCTAAAAGGCTACATTAGTCATGCTACAGAGAACGATAACCCAGATCCCTGGTCTCATCATTGTCAGTCGCCTCATGACATCAGCCCTCCACCTTACCATAAACTAACCGTGTGTGTTGGGTTCATATCTAAACACTGGCATTCAGCTCCCAAGCCCCTCCCCCCCTTTAGAGGACAATGGATTCTGGAATGCACTGGAACCTTTGTATTCAACGATAGAGTTCAACACAGTAATATAAGTGACTTCCAAAATTCCAGGAGATACTGTCCAGGTGATTGACACAAAGGCTGTGGGGCACAGGCAGGGATTTGCTTCTCAATAGTGCCCATGGGTCCTGTGACAAAGGAGCCCCTTTGAATCTGTCCACCATAACGTGTCGGCAGATGGGTTCTCTAAAGTAACGTTACAACGTGCTCAGAACAAAGCGCTCAGAGCACAGCAGCACCATGGCCACTTTGGGTTCAGAGTCCAAGCTACTGTACAAGGTGCAGGACATGCTGACAACTCTTGATTCTTCTTTTGCCTTGGGTGATGTGAAATTAACCACCACCGTGTTGTTCAGTTTCTTGTTTTCACTGTGTTCCTGACACAGACATAAGGCTGGCACTTTAAATTGTAGGTATGTGGCTTGCTGGGATTAAGTACATTCACCTACTCATCAACCATCACCGTCACCTATCCCCAGAACCTTTCCATGTCCCCAAAGTGAGACTCCATTCCAATAAAACATACCTCCTTCTATAGTCCCTGATTTCACCACCCTACTTTCTGTCTCTGTGGATTTGTGTATTCTAAGTATCTCGTACAAGTAAATCTATTCTGTATTTTTTTCTTGCATGCTTTGTTTATTAAAGTTATAGTATGCATCAGAATTTCATCCTTTTTGAGAGCTGTATAATATACCATTGTTTGTACATACTGCATTTTGCTTATCTATTCATATCATGATGGACATTCAAATATATTTCTACTTGTTGAGCATTGTAAAGGATTCACTGTGAACATAGGCATACAAATATTTGCTTCACTATCTTATTTCTAATACAATGCTTTCAAACTACTGAAAGTGCATTTGTAAAATAGTTTCTTCTTTCTGTGAAGGATCATATAAGGATTGATGTGGTAACTTCCTTTTAATCCATTGATTTTGATCAGAATGTTAGAAACACTCTTGTTTTTGCTGTCATGGGGTATTTTTTTTACGAATGTCTAGAAGAGCAACCCTTCACTTTTTGTGACCTGCAAACTAAGAATGGGCATCAGACTTTGCAATGGCCAATGAAGAATCATAAGAGCAATAGTTTATGATATATGAGAGCTATGTTTATAAATAATTTCTAAACTTGAATTTACTGGAGCACTGCCACGATTATTCATTTTTGCATTGTTTGAGACAGCTTTCAAACTACAAAGAAAGAGTTGAATACTTGTGCCAGAGACCATATGGGCCTCAAACCCTAAATACTTATAATCGGCCTATTTTGAAAACAAATGAAGAAACAAAAAAAGCCAACAGCTGACACAAATATTTGATCTACTCTCACTCTTCATCTATATTTGGGAAAATCCAGGACAGTGTCATATCAGGCCAGATATTATAGCCTTAAGAGTTGCTAGAAGCAATCCAGGCATCCTTGAGCTTCTAAACATGTCCCACTGTGATGCTGAGTACAGCACAGTGTCTTACCATAAAGTGCTGGGTGGTGGACCACCCCATCATAATTCCACACCTGCCCGTGGTCTTAGCCTTCTCTACTGCATCTTGACCCAGCAGGTTCATTCTGAGAGGGTCTTTGACAGGGTCACCTCAGCTTCATGTGCTGACCTTGCCCGTGATTGCTTAGGCATGAGAGCCTGTGATGAAACTATCCCCACTCCTTTTGACATAAGGCCTGTGTCCTAACTTAGCTCCACGGAGCTGGCTTCTGCTCTCTCCCTCTCCACAATTCATCTTTCCACCCTCACCTTCCTCACTTTACTCCCTGCCATTCGTGTCTCAAGTATTTCACAAGCCCCAGTCTGCCAGTCTGTCTGCCTCTCTCCCTCTCCCCGACTGCCTCTGCGTGTCTGTGTACCCAGTGCGCACACTTCCTACCACAGACTTCGGAAGCCATAAGGTCTCACCCTGCGCACTTTAAGCACAGTGCCAGCCTTGCAGTCCTGAACTTATATCTGAGGTTTCTATTTAGTGTTCTGTCTTCCCTGCTGGAGATAAAAAGGAAAGAAGAAAAAAAGGGAAGAAATATATTCACCAAGTCTTTAGCGGTGTCGTGTATCATGGCGTGTGATGTGACGTCTGCTCCTGCTTTACTGAACCATAACATGGATGTCAGAGAGAACTAAAGATAAATGTGAACAGAGGGGAGAGTTGCCACTTCATTCATTTCTTCTTCTTCTTTTACTCAGTTCAGTGGCTCCAGTGTCAACAGTGACATCAGAGAGAACCAATAAAAAACCACCTTCTTGATCTCCAGGAGCTAAGGGTCTGAGAAGAACAAATTTGGACCTAAACTGGAAAAGGAGATTGACTCACTAAAACAGTGCTTTTAAAACCTAGGGTCGCAATTCATGAATGCGTTTGAAATCCATTCAGTGGGCTATAGCCAACATTATTTACAAAAGAGAAGGAGGCGGATGGAGGGAGAATGAAAAGGAGGAGAAGGAAGAGGAAGAAGGAGGAGGAAGAGGAGGAGGAGGAAATACTGGTATGCACAGGGAACTTACTGCTTTATGATTTTTGTGTAGGCTCTGTGTGTGAGTGTGTGTGATAAACTACAGTAGGATTTTCACAATGGATTATGATCAAACTTCTTAAAAAACACCACATTAAAACATTTGAATTTCATATATGAGTAGAGAGGAAAATGTGGTTTATAAATTTTACATCAAATATTTACATTGAAAAAAATATGATATTTGCGGATGTTCTCAGGTCTTAGTTTATAGAAACACAAGCTGATGGTATTTGCCCTGCTTTTAAAACATGGCTGCACATTCTCTGACACTGCTTCCATTAAGAGGCAGGGTCTATCGCCCCTTTCCTTGAATTTTATTGGGCTTTCTCCAAACAGTACCAATAATATAATAGAATGGGATTTTGAGACTATGTCATAGAAAGCCATGAGAGTGTTTCCATTCTGTTTGTAGAGACTTTGGCCTCCATAGAAGTTTAGCTTCCTCACTGTCCAGGTGGCCACTATAGTCACTGAGCTTACCTGAGCCATGCCCAGCAAGGCCTAGATCTGTGAAGGAAGCCATTTTGGAGCCTTTATAACAAACCATCCTTCAGCCAGACAGGGTCATGTGAACTCACTAATGTTTGGTAGAACATACAAAACTCTCAGAGAATCAAGGCTCAGATTACTGACGAATAACACTGGGACACAGGGTAAAAGTAAATGTGATCATCAATTACAAGGTGGTTGCAAAGCAAAGTAGGTGAAACAAAATGGCAGCCACCTAACACGCACATTAAAAACAGTGTTTTTCATCTAGAGGCATGATTCACAAAAAAGGACATGAGGACAACAGAGAAAATATAACACATAGTTCACAAGAAAAGTAATTTTGAGACACTTCTAAATATATGCAAATATGCATATACATAGTATGTATATTGGGTTCTGATGTATATTTCACTGTGAATTACAAAAATTTTTAAGGAGTAATATATTAAAACATTTGATTTTATTATGAGAGTAGGCAAGAAATTATTTAATAAGACTATCAGACAATAGACATCCAAAAGGAGTGTCTTTAAACATTTCCCAGGCGTTGAATTCACAGAGCCCGAATCAATGCCATTTTCTTGTGGTAATTACTGAAACTAGCACCACTCCATGTGTTCTTGGAGCTGTCTCTGCCATGATGTCTCGATATCATAACTACCATTTCTGAGTCATGGTGTTTTATCGCAATGTGTATAAAACATTATGCTTTGAAAAGAAAATATTTTCCAGTATTTATTCTGACAGGACATTCTGAAGCTAGAATAATGGACTCAGAACTACATTGATTGGTTTCTACCTAATAGTAAGCCTTGTCATATTTTAATTCTGCATTCAAATTCTCTTCACTCCTCCTTGTTGGACTGATCAGACCTCTGAGTTAATGTTTATCAATTCAGTTAATAGAAAACTTCTTGAGGTTGCAATGGCGCTCAAGGGAAAGAGTAGAGAAATTATTTTTATTGGGAGTCACGGACTCGGATCTTGGTGTTTTGTAGTGAATTAGGTTACAATAACTAAAACGTAAGTAGTATTTTCAGGGGAGCTGCCATTTCATTGTCTTCCCGATGGTTTTCTTGTCCTTTCCTAATGTGCATTACCCAGGAGCAGCAGAATTTCTAATGAGGTAGACTGAGGAATACTCATCCATAATCCTGAAATCCCTAAAGATAATTCTAGAACTGCAAGACTGACTTTCTGTCAGAGACCTTGGCTCCCCTGAATTATTTTAATCAAGCCATTTTTCTTTGGGATACTTTCTTACCAATAGATTAGTAACAACAAATTCATGTCTTTGCATTTGGTTTATTGGGGAAGAAATTATGTGATTGTTGTAGTATTGGGCATTTTAGTAGCACAACACTTGCATATTTCACATGTGATAACAGTGGGGGCTCCCTCAAACAAAGAGGGGGAGGAATTGGAAAGAAAGAGGCTCCTCAGAACACATTCAGAGAATGACATATACTAAACATGTCCTACCAAACACCTGTTGGGAGTCATGAGATGTGTGTGTGTGTGTGTGTGTGTGTGTGTGTGTGTGTTATCATGAGGTGTGTGTGAGTGAGTGTGTGTGTGTGTGTGTGTGTGTGTGTGTTATACACTGTATGGTATATGAGGAACAGAATGGGAACACCCCACCCTGCCCCAGTAGAGCCATACCCCAGTGAGTCCAGAAAGAGCCTCTACTGTAGTGAAAAGAGCTTGTTCCCTCAGATAGAAGCTTTGCACACCATACTTGCTCTCCCTCTCTCTACTGGGATCTAGAGGACAGTGGGGCAGTCTTGAAATCTTGATGTCTTGAGGAGCATGCCACACAGGCACAACATTACTTCACACAGGAACCATGTGTGAAGAAGGATCATATGCATTCCTCATGTAGTTCTGACAGTTAAAAATATTCAGAGTATCAATTCTGTCTTCTGGAGGTTATAGCCAGTCAGTTTGGTCGGTATACAATATAGTCTGTTAATATTTATTGTGGGCAACACAGTATGTATGCCTGGCATTGTGCTATGTACTGAAAAAAAAAAAACAAAAAAACAAAAAGAAAACCCCACAGCCCCTGCCCTGCTGTGGCTCAGAGCTAGCTCAGAATAGACAAGCAAATAGTCTAGTGGAACATATTACACGGGCAGGGGGTGAGCTCACAGTGTGATAGCATTGGGCGCTCCCTAGACCAAGAGGAGGCATTGGAAAGAGGATCCCCAGAACAGATATGCAGAAAGACATATGAGATATGCGATGGCGTACTGCAGTTTGCTTCATGGAATGGAGCCAAACTACTGCATTTTAGGAGATAATGAAAGAACATAGGCTATGAGGGAACCTGGAGAAGGGGCTTCATATGCCTTCTAAGCATCTGGGCTTCTTTCAAAAAAGTTATGAATTGCTAATAAGACAAGCATAGAAGTGATGCATCTCTGCATCCTTTAGAAAACATGTTTCAAATTCCATTTTACATACAGAAAAATTCCATAAATCGTAAGTGCTTAATCAAGTGAATTAGAAACTCTGCTAGAGGGGGGGCGTTTCACTATTTCACAGTAGCTTTCTGTCATTGGCTGCTACCCTGTTTGGATGTTACGCCTGCCTATGAAAAGGAATCTGTACTGGAGTTTCTGTTCCATGAGAGCATCTAACCTGAATGAAACTATGACAAAGCACGGTTGAATGATTCAGAGACATATGTCGGAAGATGTAGAAGCATTATAGTAAGCAAGATACTGCTAAATGGGGTACAGTGGTCAGCCTTGCTTTTGGCGGAGAACTGGGTTTACTCCAAGTAGTGATGGGTAGGGAAGAAGTTAGACCAACATGAGAAAGGACCCAGGAACATCAGTACATCTGAGCCTTGCTCAAATCAGCTTCAAGTGGGTGACCGTGCTGCCCCAGCACCCTGGAGATTGACACCCTCTTTTTTGCATATCACACCTTCCAATGACCGAACTCTACCAGGCTGGAGGTCCCCCCCACCCCTCCCACCCCCCCCCATCCCCCCACCCAGTGTTCTGAGTAACTTGGACGCGAGAGGGCGCAGCTGGCTGATTGGAAACACCGCGCTACTTCATATAAGGGGTTTGACGTTATCTGTGGGGGGTCCTGGAGCCAGTGCCCACTGGATAGCTAAGGATAATTCAGGTTTGATGGATGACAACCTGCTTTAAATAGAACACTTGAGGGTGCTCCCAAAAGACAGCCAAAGGACAGAATGCCTCTTACTGTGACATCTCTGGTCCTTCCACACGGCGTCCCTTCCCACACAAAGCCCCCCCCCCCCGAGTCCATTCCCATCCCTATCCATAGTCCTGCACTGAGCCCAGACTGTAGCCTGCTCTCCCTGGTACCAAAAAAAAAAAAAAAAAAAAAAAAAAAAAAGAGCTGTCTGATCAGACCCCTACTCCTCTTTGGTATCAACTTAAATTTTTTTCCTGCTCACCAGCCAGAGTTGAGCCATTCCAACCCCCACCCACCACCAGTCACTCAGATAAGCTCTGCAGCTGTTTCCTCGGCTCAGAAGATTGGCACCTGCTGTTTGTAATACCCACCACTCTCCTCCCTAAGCTTCCATGAGCTGAATTTTGTTCCAACTTGAATATCAGTAACCCCAAGAGATCCTTCCTACTGCTGAATCAAAACACCCAGAGGCAACCCTGAAACGCACTGAGCTTGAAAGAACTGTTGGCTAAGAGAGCACATGAGAGTCCCAGTAACAAACCAGGGAGAGTCTGAGGAGGCGGGCACCACCACACATGTACTTAGATAAAGCGCCCGTGCACACAGCTGCTTGTGTCTGTGTGCTGCGTGCCGTGAACGAATAGAGTAGAACAAGCTGATAGTTAATGTGACCTTAGCCCTGGCATTCATAAGAACTCACACTCTTCATTTAACAGAGCCTGGGGAAGGGGGTTGGGGTGGGGGAGGGGCAAGAGCCAAGTTCCAGTGAGATGAAGCCTGTGTTCCTGAGTCTGCCTTCAGCTGCCACAATGGCTGAGAGGTACCTGCAGATATAGAGAAAGGGGGGTGGGGGGTTGGAGCTGGGAATGAGCTAGTGCTGTTTTGAAAAGCGGAGGTCGATCAGAGCCAGGAATGGGTAAAACGGTAAGTGTAGGATTAAGCCGGGGCAGATTACACTTGCCCAAGCCAATATCTGGATTTCATTTCCCTTGCTACAGGATATGCCCAGGGGTTTCAAACAGCCAGGGGGACATGCAGGTCTCTCAGTCTCCAAAAGAGTGCTCTATACGGGAAATGGAGGACAGAAGGGTGTACTGCCTACATGCTTAGAGGTCTAGGTTGTCCCCCAGGAAGAGTTTAAATGCTTCATAAGCAGCGGTTCACCAAATCCTTCAGCAGTGCAAACATGGATACCACCCCCTCCTTCTCTGCTCGAGACCATTGAGACACGAAGAGTTCAGTAGCTTTTCAGAGGTCACACAGTTGGTAGGCAAGCAGAGCTGGTTCTCCAGCCGAGGCAGTGTGAATTCCGAGACTGGGCTTATAACAAGCAGGGTAAAATAGGCACAGTTATTCCTGCCTTCCCAACTGACAAAGGACTGCTTTGAGCTTAAAATAGCATGCGCTAGTAAAGTGCTGTGAATATTAAGGAGGGTACTGTGCGAATTTAACAATGCCATTATATCGTATAAATATAACTCATTAGACAAAGTATAATGAATTGGCTCCTAATCTTCTGTATATTATGGTTAAAAGAAGCACTAATATTTGCAGCAAGAAAAACAATTAGCACATTCATTAAGTCGAGTCCTGCTTACACTTTGCTCATTAACTCTAATCATCTATGAAATACTTGAACTAAGCTAACACGTCAGCCCCAGA
Organism: Apodemus agrarius; assembly: GCA_964023405.1. Taxonomy (NCBI): domain Eukaryota; kingdom Metazoa; phylum Chordata; class Mammalia; order Rodentia; family Muridae; genus Apodemus; species Apodemus agrarius. The sequence continues at coordinate 64,256,329 of OZ030014.1, read as the reverse complement.
GCCATTAGTGCCTGTCAGCAGATAGTAGGCTTTAACTTTTAGAGAATGTTTTCATTTTACAGACTAACAAAGAGCCCAGCTCAGCCATCATCTTCCCTTAATGATATATGTGATCACGATACTGAATAGAATTTAAGCTCACAAATTATTCTTCTCCACAATAGCACCATAAGCTGGACCCTAATTAGTGGTCACATTTATTTTCCTGTAATTCACTAAATATCATAGCTCCTGCTTGGCCTGTCATCAGCAATGTACAGTCTAAAATAGAGCATAGGAATATTCCTAATGTATATAGCTTTTATGTATAAATCTACTCGAAATGCTGGGTAACCAGGCACACTTAAAAGAGAGTTCCTGAATCTTCTGAAAAATCACACCTTTAAGTGTTTGTATGCAGAATTGACTCCCTCCCAAGGAAAATGGGAATCTATATGTATATTATTTGAGAGGATCACAAACTCCTAATTGAGAATCTTAGACTCTGTTAGCAGTCGGAATGCCACATGAAGAATTTGTACCCTAACTTGACTTGACCATATGGAGAACAACTAAAGCTTATGTGTAATCACGAAGTCCCCTCTTGAGAGAAGAATGGTAGCTAACAGACACCGAGGAAAGGGCAGAAGCAGAAACGTTACCCCTGGGAAACGGTTAACACAGGCTGTGCTATTTATGATTATGTGATATAATAGCATTGGGTTCTGTAGGGAAACAATGTCATTTTTAGGGGGGATGTATGCTAAGATATTCAAGGGTAAAAGATCATAATGATATAACTTACAGTGGAAAGATTTAGCAAAATAGTTGATTGATTGGTACATACATCTACCATATATACATCTACCATACATGAATACACACATATATACATACATACAAACATGCACACATACATACATATATACATACATACAATTGATAGGTGATAGAGAATAGATGAAGTAAATATAGGAAATATTATACTAGGTGGTGGAATTATACTAGGTACCATGATGGTACACACTTGTGATGCCAACTCTAAGGAGATGGTAAGTTTGAGGTTGGCCTGGGTTTGCACATTGAATCTGTCAAAAGAGAAAGCAGGGAGAAGAGGAGGTGAGCAGGTGCTGTATCTGGCATCTTCCGGCTTTCATCTTACTGTTTTTGAAATTTTCTCATTGTTAGAAAAAATGTATAATTGTTATTTATAAGGGAAAGATAATAGATTTTAAGTGTTTGAGGTCTGGGATAGAAAGCATTAATGTAATTTTAAAATTTAAGTAGCCTGTATGCATAGTCTGAAGGAGGGGTTGATACTACTAGATTCAAATAGAAAGTAATTTTCAGATTTTTTTCTAGAAATAAGTTTAGAGAGGAGGTCAATGAAAAGGAAATTGATCAGATAAGATTATAAATTACCTCAATCTACTTTAACTTAACTCAGCGGAAACTTCTTTGATATTAGTACGTGTAATATAAGAACACCATTATACTGTATAAATATAACTTGTTACTGTATAATGAATGGATTTCTAATTTTCTGTATATTGTGGTGGTTAAAGACAGCAAAAGCAAAGCTGCTGGAGGGATGGCTTTGCAGTTAAGAGCACTAGATGCTCTTGCAGATGATATCAGCATCCACACTGTGGCTCACGAGCACCAGTAACTCCAGTTCCAAGGCATCTGACTCTCTTCTGGCATCTTCTGGACCCAAAGAATGCACATGGTGCACATATATACAGACAAACCCTCATACACATAAAAAATAATAAAAGCAGCAAAACCAAACAATTAGCGTATTAAGTAGAACCCTGCTAAACTTCAACCAATAAATTCTAAATTTCTTTAATTTTTTTTAATTTTTTTTTTTTTTTTGGTTTTTCGAGACAGGGTTTCTCTGTGTGGTCTTGGCTGTCCTGGAACTCACTCTGTAGACCAGGCTGGCCTCGAACTCAGAAATCCGCCTGCCTCTGCCTCCCAAGTGCTGGGATTACAGGCGTGCGCCACCACGCCCGGCTCAAATTCTAAATTTCTTAAAAGCTTTATTAAAAATGTGGGACCAGTTAATGGTTTTATGAGAACTTGAGAACACTGGCAGCCAAGGTGGTAGAGCTGATGTTGACAAGACCTCCCACTAAAAACAGAGTTACTGATGAAAACAATGTTAGTGAATCACCACAATACACAGCAAAGGCGGAGACAGTGCAAAGATGTGCCACACTCCCTGAAGCTGCCACCAAGGCTAGAAGAAAGCTTCAAGTTCCCTGCTATAAGCAGAGTTTTAAACGGTTGAGAGCCAACCAACTGGAGACTGAACCTGGGTCCTCTACAGGAGCAGCAAGCATTCTAAACCACTGAGCCATCTCCCCACCACCAAGAGGCATATTTGTCAGGTGAAAGTCATGACTAATTAGTGGGATGTAGTTGCAATTCATTTAGTAAAAAGGAGATTAAGTAGAATGCTTAGCAATTCATAAAAATGAAAAGGATAATTTAATGGGCAAAAGGTATAAACAAACATTTCTGTGAAGAGGAAACACGAAGAGCCAGTAAGCACATGTGGTACTCCCTTTATTTAAAATTGATGGGTGCAAATTAAAACTGTAAATAAAAATCCCATTGAAAACCAGCAGACAGACAGAAATCACAAAGTCATATTCTACATTAGCATTAGCAAGACTGTGGAGGGTCAGAACACTTACATACAACTGATGAGAGCATCTCATGTTTCATTCAGTTTCCATGAGAGTTTTTCAAAAACCCAAAAGTCACATGTAAGAATGTATAGACCAAACTCCCCTTAACAGAAGAAAATATGCTACATTTGCTCAATGAAATGCTATAATAATATAATATAATATAATATAATATAATATAATATAATATAATATAATATAATATAATATATTGGAAAAGAGTGAGCCAAATGAACCATGGCTTCAATATTCCCACATGAAATGACAAAATTGATAACAGAGATGTTTGTTTCATGTCTGTTGCTATGATCAAATACCCCAGCAAAGGCAGCATACAGGGAAAGGGCTTGTTTTAGCTCTCAGTTCCCAGTCTCTGGTCCCCATTTCAGGAACGTCACAGGACAGGAACTAGAGAAGGCGAGTCTTATTACATCAGTAGTCAAAGAGCAGAGAGGAGCATATTAGCACACACATGCTGGCGCCCTTTCTGCGTTCTCTCACTTCTGTGATTTGGGGTCCTTGCCTAGCAAATGTGCCAGGAACAGAGAGAGGGTCTTCCCACCTCAGCATATTGAAGATATTCCCCTCAAAGACACACCCACAGGCCTTCCCAATCTAAACAATCCCTCAAGGAGATGTTCTTTCCAGGTGGCTTCAGATTGTGTCAAGTTGACAATTAAAACTAACCATCACACACATAAAATAAAATCCAAAAGGTTGCATTTTTACTAAGTTTAAAAATATGCAAAAAATGAATGTGTTTTTAGGTGTGCATACACATGGAATCAAGCATAAAGAAAAGCAAAGGAATAATAAACTTAGAATTCAGTATTTCAGGGTTAATATAGATTATGTTTTGTTAGTGATGGTGTTTCATTGGTTTTAGTTTGTTGGTGGTGGTGTTTGTTTTGTTTTGTTTCATTTGATTGTTTGTTTTTCTGGGGCAGGGTTTCTCTGTGTAGCCCTCGCTGTCCTGGAATGCTGTGTAGACCAGGCTGACCTCAAACTCAGAGATCTACCTGCCTCTGCCTGCCACCCAACTATACCACCACCATGTGGCTTCTTCCTTCCTTCCTTCCTTCCTTCCTTCCTTCCTTCCTTCCTTCCTTCCTTCCTTCTTTCCTTCCTTCCTTTTTTTTAGCCAGATCATGAGGCGCTGTGTTGTCAAGATGTTCTGCTGAGTCTCAAGCTTCTCCACCTCAGACACAGGCGGCTGCAAGGTGACAGAGTCAGGTGGTTGGTAGAAGTCCCACGTCTGAGGTCCACTGTCCCAACTGTGATGTAGAAGCATGTGTTTGGAGACTGCTAAGTGTTCCCTGCAAGTCAAAACCCACCTCACTGAGGACCACTGCCCTCCGTGTCCATCTCTCTGATATCCTCTTCTTGTGGGTAAATGTCTACTATTGTTTTTTATTATTATTAAAAGTTCTAAACATTTTGTGACCCAAGCAACTAGCTCAAATGAGTGCCGAATGAGACTGAGGCAAGCAGAAGACTGCGTTAGTCCCCAGTGTTTCCTCTACACCCCTCATGTGCCTCATATTCTCCAGTCTCTAGCTGATCCCTCAGGCAGGTCCCATGACTTTTTGATCTGGCATTTTAATGTGGTTAAACCTAATAAATGGAGGAGATTTATCAAGCTTCGGGGGTAGACACTCAGATAATGAACATGTCATTTCTTCCCAACTGAAGCAAGGATTTAATAAAATTGTAATCATAGTCTCGGCAGTTTCATTAACCTTCATAATGATTCCAAAATTAATTTGAGAAGATAAAAAGTTGAAAAAGATAAGAAAGAGAGGGAATGGAGACTTGCTCTATTAGAAACAGGACTTCACACGGACGCAAAATAATTAAGATAGTGTTTGGTGAGACAGATGATCTAATGGAGGCAAACAGAGCCCAGAGTAAGAACCATGGAGAATCCATCAAGATAAGCTACAGTGACACATTAGTCCTGAACTCCACCATTTAGCACTTAGTTTTCTTCTCGCTCAGAGTCCAGTGTTAGCATGGATGGATGAATGTGTGTGTTCCTGTGTGTGTGTGTGTGTGTGTGTGTGTGTGTGTGTGTGTGAAACTCCAGCCGCTCTGGCTCAGGCTCTGCTATCTCATGCTCTCCTCTCACCTCTAGCTCACAGAAGAAAGCTGAGAGATGGAAAGAAGACTTCCCAGTCCCATGTGAGAACAGGAACACCATTTTCATTTGAGTCACACTGGCCATTGCTGTGAAGCTGTGCAGGAGCTAGCTGATCAGCAGAGAGTTCAGAATCTCCAGGAAGAGCAGTCAAGAGTGGGCTGCAGCACTGCTCACAAGGAGTGCTCCATAGCTCGCACTCTGGGCTCTATTTCCCTCCGTCTACCCAACACCATTGCCAATACCTGGGATGCAGATCATGAAGGAAAAAAATGTGATGTTTGAAATGTTGAAATGTTGAAATGTTGGTCAGCTGTTTTTCATCTAAAAAATAAAATGCAAATAAAAATTGAAAACTTAACCCACATTGTGATTCCAAATGGATCAAAGGTTTAGATGTGAATAATAAACCTAATATTCTTAGTAAAAATTAGCACTTGATGTCTTCACTAAATCAAACAAAAATTTGGTTAGCAAAATAAGGAGCACCAGTGTTTTAAAATAAAGCAGAGAGGATGCTTGGGTTATAATAACAGGATGTTGAACTGTATTTGGAAATCTAAATAACACATACAATGAATAAGGGGGAAAGAGGAGACCACTAAAAGGATGAATCAAATGGACAGGCAAGTCCCCTGCCAGACACAACATGTTTACTAAGACATTATAGATAATAGAAAAACTGAGAACTGATAAAAAAATTCCCTAGAAAAAACATTCTCTAATCTAGCTCTAACAATGGAATTCTAAACCAGAGTTAAAACAACAATCCCATTCTGCACACAACAATATGGATAAAAACTGGGAGGATAATGTTTGGTCAAAACACAAGTTGTCTTAGTCAGGGTTTCTATTCCTGTACAAACATCACGGCCAAGAAGCAAGTTGGGGAGGTTTATTGGGCTTACACTTCCACATTGCTGTTCATCACTAAAGGAAGTGGGGACTGGAACTCAAGCAGGGCAGGAAGCAGGAGCTGATGCAGAGGCCATGGAGGGATGTGTCTTACTGGCTTGCTTCCCCTGGCTTGCTCAGCCTGCTCTCTTATAGAACCCAAGAATACCAGCCCAGAGATGGCACAACCCACAAGAGGCCCCCCCCCTTTGATCATAAATTGAGAAAATGCCCCACAGTTGAATCTCATGGAGACACTTCCCCAACTGAAGCTCCTTTCTCTGTGATAACTCCAGCCTGTGTCAAGTTGACACACAAAACCAGCCAGTCCACAAGTGTTTCCATAGATTTCTAATCGGTATTTTTTTTATGTACATGTTACAAGGGCTAATATAAAAAAAATAGAAAACTCAAGTCAGAGTCAAGATTAGAGTTGCCCTCAAGGCAGAAGGACAGACTTTGAAAGTCCTCGGCTTTACACTGAGTAGTTCGTCCTTCTCCCTCTTTTTGAGGAGAAGCATTGTGCCAAAGCAAAAATGGAAAATTAGCAAGGCTGGTTGAATCTTGGTAGTTGAGAACTGTATGTTATTCTACTACCTAGATTTTCCTGTCAATTAAGAATATTTCTTTTTACCGGGCGGTGGTGCCTTTAATTCCAGCATTTGGGAGGCAGAGGCAGGCGGATTTCTGAGTTTGAGGCCAGCCTGGTCTACAAAGTGAGTTCCAGGACAGCCAGGGCTATACAGAGAAACCCTGTCTCTAAAAGGCCTATATATATATATATATATATATATATATATATATATATATATATATATAGGCCTTTTATACATATACATATACATATATATACATATATATGTATATATATATATTTCTTTTTAAACGATTTATTTATTTATTCATTTTGCAATGTAATATCAACCCTTCCTCTCCTCCCAGTTCCTCCTCACACAAGTCCTTCCCCCACATCCCACCTTCCCCTTCTCTTTTGAGAAGGGGAAGCCTCCCTCTGGATGTCATCCCCCACTAACACCCAACCTACAACCCCCGCCCCCCATCAAGTCAATACGTGACTAGGCACATCCTCTTCCACTGAGGTCAGACAAGGTGATTCATTTAGGGGCTCAGGGGCCACAGGCAGGCAACAGGCTCAGGGACAGCCCCTGTTCCCGTGGGTGGGGAACCTGAATGAAAGCTGCTCATCCACTACATATGGGCGAGGAGTCCACGTCCAGCCTGTGCTCACTCTTTAGTTAGTGATTCAGTCTCTGGGAGATCCCAAGGGTCCAGGCTCGTTGACTCTGTTGGTCTTCCTGTGGAGTCCCCATCCTTCCATCCCTTCAGCCTCTCAGTCCTTCTCCCAACTCTTTCATAAGACTCCTTGAGCCCTATCCAATGTTTTACTATGAGTCTCTGCATCTCTTTCCATTGGCTGCATGTTGGAGCCTCTCAGAGGACAGTTATGCTAGGCTCCTGCCTGCAAGCATAGCAGAGTATCATTAATAGAGTCAGGGATTGATTCTTGCCCATGGGATGGGTTTCAGTTTGGGGCAGTCATTGGTTGGTCATTCGCTCAATCTCGGCTGTCTTTGTCCCTACACATCTTGTAGGCAGGACACATTTTGGGTCAAAAGTTTTCTAGGTAGGTTGCAGTCCTTATGCATCTGCTAGGAGTCCTGCCTGGCTACAGGGAGTGACTACTTCGGGCTCCATATCCTTCACTTCTGTGAGTCTCAGCTGGAGTCACACACACCCCCATAGACCCTCTGGGGCCTCCCTCCATCCCAGGTCCCTGGCCTGTCTTAGAGATCCCCCCACAATACACATACCACATACACCACCAATCTCTCTTCTCTCTCCCCTGTTCTCACTACATATGATCTCCTTCCCCCACCCACACCTCCCTCTTCCCCATCTCCTTCCATCAACCTCTGATATCTATTTTGTTTCCCCTTCTGAGAAAGATTCAATCATCCTCCCTTGGGCCCTTTTTGTTGTTTGGCTTCTTTGGGTCTGCTGATTATAGCATGGTTATCCTGTGCTTTATGGCTAATATCCATTTAAAAGTAAGTACATACCATACATGTCCTTTTGGGACTGGGTTATCTCACTCAGAATGCTATTTTCTAGTTCCATTCATTTGCCTGTAAAATTCATGATGTCTTTGTTTTTAATGGCTGAGTAGTATTTCATTGGGTAAATGTAGCAAATTTTCTTTATTTAACCTTCAGTTGAGGGACATCTAGGTTGTTTCCAGATTCTGGCTATTATATATAAAGCCGCTATGAACATACATGAGCAAGTGTCTTTGTGGGATAGTGGAGCATCTTTGGGGTATATGCCCAGAAATAGTATAGCAGGGTCTTGAGGTAGAACTATTCCCAATCTTCTGAGAAACTGCAAAACTGATGTCCAAAGTAGTTGTATAAGTTTGTACTCCCACTAGCAATGGAGGAGTGTTTCCTTTGCTCAACATTCTTGCCAGCATATGCGATCACTTGAGTGATACTTGTGCAAATACTTGAGTATTTGATCTTAGCTATTCTGACCAGAGTAAGGTGGAATCTCAGAGTTGTTTTGATTTTCATTTCCCTGATGACTAAGGATATTGAACATTTCTTTAGGTGCTTCTCTGCCATTTGAGACTCCTCTGTTGGGAATTCTTTTTAGCTCTGTGTCCCATTTTTATATTGGGCTATTTGGATTGCTGGTGTTTAACTTCTTGGGTTCTTTATAAATTTTGGATATTAGTCCTCTATCAGATATATGGTTGGTGAAGATTCTTCCCAATCTGTAGTCTGCCATTTTATCTTATTGACAGTGTCCTTTGTCTTACAGAAGCTTTGCAGTTTCATGAAGTCCCATTTATCAATTGTTGATCTTTGATCCTGAGCCATTGGTGTTCTGTTCAAGAATTTGTCTCTTTTACCAATGCATTCCAGGGTATTTCCCACTTTCTCTTCCATGAGATTTAGTGTGTCTGGTTTTATGTTGAGGTTCTTGATCCACTTTAATTTAAAAAACTCTGCAATCCCTTTTTGGGGGGCATTTAGTGCTAAGAACTTTCCTCTTGGTCCTGCTTTCATGGTGTCCCATAAGTCTGGGTATGTTGTGTCCTCATTTTCATTGAACTCTAGGTCTTTAATGTCTTTTTTTTTAATTTCTTCCCTGACCCAGTGATCATTAGTAGAGAGATGTTCAGTCTCCATGAATATGTTGGCTTTCTGTTGTTTCTTTTGTTGTTGTTGAAATCCAGCTTTAATCCATGGTGATCTGACAAGATGCATGAGGTTATTTCAATCATCTTGTGTCTGTCAAGACTTGCTTTGTAACCGATTATATGGTCAGTTTTGGAGAGGTGCTGAGAAGAAGACATATTCTTTTTTGTGTTTGAGTGAAATGTTCTATAGATATCTGTTAGGTACATTTGAACCATAACTTCTGTTAGTTTATTTCTCTATTTAGTTTGTGTCTCAATGATCTCTCCATTGGTAGAGTTGGGTGTTAAAGTCCTCCACTATTAATATATGGAGTTCAGTGTGTGATTTAAGCTTTAGTAATGTGTCTTTTATGAATGTGGGTGCCCTTGCATCAGGGGCATTGATGTTTAGAGTTGAGACATCCTCTTGGTGGATTTTTCTTTTGATAAGTATGAAGTGTCCTTCCCTGTCACTTTTGATTGCTTTCAATTGAAAGTCTATTTTATTAGATATTAGAATGGCTAGTCCAGCTTGTCTGTTTGCTTGGAAAATCTTTTCATAGCCCTTTATACTGAGACAATAACTATTTTCATTATTGTGATGTGCTTCTTGTATACATCAGAATGATGAATTCTGTTTATGCATCCATTCTATTACTCTTTGTCTTTTTACTGGGGAACTGTGTTGATGCTGAGAAATGTTAATGACCAATGATTGTTACTTCCTGTTATTTTAATGTTGGTAGTTGTTGAGAGAGAGAGAGAGAGAGAGAGAGAGAGAGAGAGAGAGAGAGAGATTCTATTGGTTTAAATGGTATAAAATTACTTATTTCTTGTGTTTCTTGAGTGTAGTTAGCTTCATTGAGTTGTAGTTTTACTTCTAGTATCCTCTAGGGCTATATTAGTGGGAAATTATTGTTTTAATTTTGTTTTGTCATGAAATATCTTTATTTCTCCATCTATGGTGAGTGAAAGTTTTGCTGGGTATAGTAGTCTGGGCTGACATCTGTGATCTCTAAGGCCCTTCTTGCTTTTAGAGCCTCAGATGAGAAATTGGGTATAATTCTGATAGGTCTACCTTTATATTTTACTTGACCTTTTTCTCTTGCTGCTTTTAAAATTCTTTCTTTGTTATGTATACTTAACATTTTGATTATTATGTGGTAGGAGGATTTTCTTTTCAGGTCCAATCTGTTTGGTGTTCTGTAAGCTTCTTTACCTTTCTGGACATCTCTTTCTTTAGGTTAGTTAATTTTTTTCTGTGATTTTGCTGAAAGTGTTTTCTGGACCTTGGAGCTGGGAATCTTCTCCTTCCATTTCTATTATTATTACATTTTGTCTTTTCAATGTGTTCCAGATTTCTTGGATGTTTTGTGTCATAAACTTTTCAGATTTTGTATTTTCTTTGGCTAATGTATTGATTTCTTCTATTGTACCTTCTACACCTGACAGTCTCTCTTCCATGTCCTGTATTCTATTGGTGATGCTTACATTTGTAGTTCCTGTTCTCTTTCCTGGGTTTTCCATCTCCAGGACTGTCTCAATTTGTGTTTTTTCTTTTTCTTGTATTTGCTTTCAGGATTTATTCATGTCCTCTTTAAAGACCCCTATTATCCTTATAAGCTTGAATTTAAGATCCTCTTCCTGTGCTTTGGTTTTATTAGAACACTCAGGGTTTGTTGTAACAGGCTAGTTGGGCTCTGGTGGTGCCATATTGTCCTAAGTCTTGTTGTTTGTGTTCTTATGCTGTCCTTTAGGCATCTGGTTTTCTCTGGCATTGGCTGGATGATGCTGATGGCAGCAGGACTTCTCAAGAAAATGGGAGGAGCCATGGGTCATACAATGGAGGTCAGGGTACCAGACTCCGCTGGCTGTGTCTCAGGCAGACCCCACTCTGGAGGCTGAGTCCCAATTGGACTCAACTGGGATGGCGGGCAGATATGACTGGGTTGGGATTGGTGGAGCAGGGTTCAAAGGTTTCCATGGGAAAGTAGGACATTCTTGAGGTCCCTCAAGGGTCCTCCAGACTGACAGCACTCAACTCACCTTTGCAGAATGTCCAAGGTGGACCAACTGGGATGGCCAGTAGCTCTGACTAGAATGCGATTGGTCAGGCAGGGTTCCAAGCTGGTTAGTTTTGCCACTCCCTCAAGGTTTCCACATAGAAGCAGGATGTTCTTTGGGTCCTGCAGTGTTCCTCCAGACCAGGGAATGAGCCCAGAGCTAGAAAATGGGGCTCAGGAAACCATGTACAACTCACTTCTACCAGCTGTTCCTGGGATAGAGGGTGTATCTGATAATATTTCTTATTGAGGGCCATGAAAAAAAAACAGAAATGATAAAAGATATTAGTTAAAATGTATAGATTACTTTTGATCAGATCAGAGCTCTCGAACTAGAACAAAGATAGTCACAAGCCATGTGATGTGTCAGGGTTAGAGCCTTCAGACCTAATGCAGGGTTGAGAGGCTTGACTTCATTTCTGTTCCAACAAGGCTCAGCTTCCCCGGTGGCTTCCTGTAAAGAGGCAGCAAGCCCCTGTGGAGCATGGGGACAGAGCTTGCCTGTCACTGAGCCCTCCAGAGCAACATTGGAGCTCACGGGTCACAGAAAACAATTTAATTCACAATTCAATTTATTTAATAATTTAAACAAAGGCACAATGACCTGCACAAAGTAAGCAATCTCATAAATAGCCTGGTTTTATAGCTAATAATATGCATGGGTCGCATTACTGGTTATTGGGTGCTTTGAATTCTGGGGGAGGGGGAATAATAAAATGCCACTTAATGTATTTTTTTCTATTTTGGGACATCAATGGCATTTTAATAGCTACCATCCTTTTGGCTAAACTGAAAAGTCACCCATATATCATTTCTGTTTATGAGGCTTTCCAGACATCTGTTTCTTGCATTAGGTAATTAGTTTAGAGCAAGTTATGGTGAGTGACATATATTGAGTTGACCATCTGCCTTCACAATATAGTTCACTTCCAGGACAGGGCTGTCATCCTCTGTCATCCCATCAATATTCTCAGCACAGGTCTGTTGCTCAAAGCTCTGCTCCACTCCCTGATATTTGTTTCTTAACTCTTTCCAACAGGATTCCCAGTGCAGACCTACAACTACCACAAGGGAGATTTCATTTAGAAAGATTTAGTAGATGCAATCAAATCCCTCTAAAGACAGCCTGAGCAAATGGTTTCAAACGGACGTTTTTATATGTGCTGTAGTTTTTCTAAATCAACAAATCTTGTTTTACGTTCTACATCACCGTAACCATGACACCTGGGAGTGCTGCTCTAAAACAATCTGAAGTGCCATGGCCAATAGCTGCCATTTCCTTTTGGGAAGAAAAAGAGTTCTCAGGACTGTACTAAGTGACCCATCTTGAATTCCATGTTATGTTCAAAATTGCCTCACTGGAACTGGGCAATGGCATTCCTGCCTCCTTGTTCCATGAGCTTTGCAAGAGTAGGTTTTTCTAATTGTTTATGGAGGCTACGTTTAATTAAAATAAACATGAAGGAAAGAGGAGGAAGAGTGGGTTGACTCATTTTTTAGAAAACTTGGGCTCTGAATTGCATTGTAATATACATACATATGAACATACATACATACATACATACATGTGTGTGTCTTAGTTTGAGTTTTATTGCTGTGAAGAGACACCATGACCAAGGCAACTCTTATAAAGGAAAACATTTAATTGAGGCTGGTTTAAAGGTTCAGAGGTTTAAGTTTCTACTTCTTGATCCAAAGACAGCCAGGAGACTGGATCACACTGGACAGAACCTGAACATAGGATACCTCAAAGGCTACCTACATAGTGATACATTTCCTCAAACAAGGATTCCACACCTCATCCAATAAGGCCACACCTCCTATTCGTGCTACTCCCTATGGCCAAGTATTCCAATACATTAATCTATAGGGACCATACCTATTCAAACCACCACAATTTGTGTGCATGCATGTGTAAATTTTGTGCACATGTATATGTGTGCATGCATGTGTGTGCATGTGTGTATGTGTGTGCATTGTTATGTGTATGTGTATGTGTGTATATATGCATGCATATATAAGTAATATGTGTGCACACATGTGTATATGAGTATATGCGTGTATATGTGTGTGCATTCATATACACATACATAACTATATACATATATATGTATGCATATAATATCTATATAGACATACATGCACTCATATACATATGCACACACATACACATGCATGTTTATGTGTGTGCATGTGTGTGCATGTACATATGAATGTGTGCATGCTGAAATATTTGTGTATTTGTGAGTATATGCATATTTGAGCATGTGTACATATATGTGTGTGCATTCATATATACATATATAACTATATACACATATATATGTATATAATATCTATGTATATAGACATAGATGCACTCATATACGTATGCACACATTACACATGCATCTTTATTTGAGCATGTGTACATATATATTTGTGTTTATGAACGTGTGCAGCATTGCACAGGTGTATGAGTATGTGCATGTATATGTATGTGTGTACATATGTATATGAGTACATGTATGTCTATGTGCAAACATATATATAGTTATGTATTATATGAATGTATATTAGTATATGTATGCATGTCTATTTGCATGCATTTGCATGTGTATGCATATGTGTATGTGTTGCATGCATGTTTATATATGTATATATGAGCATGCCCATGCATATGTATATGCTTTAATATGAGTGTATACATGTATATATGTGTGTGTGTATATGTGCATGCATGTGTGCATGTAAATATGTATAAATATGAATTTGAATCCTGCAACTCTACCATAACAGTCAAAAGTAATCTCTTATTAGTGGCATCATTACCATTCCAATTGAGTAAATTATGAGTAAATAATTAATCACAATTTTTACTTGTCCGAATTTTCTATTTTTTACAAGTTATATTAAACCTATAGAAGAAAAGCATGAACTTTAAATACTTTAGAAGTTGGGAAAATATTATGATTTCATCATCTGACCTTATCTCTTCAGAGACACAAGACATGTTAAGAACTCGGAGTCACTTTGTGTCCTTTGCCTTGCTGCATGTTTGAGGTAACTGTACCAGCTATGGGTGCACTCCTTTGTCTCTTGTTACTAGGAGACAGCAACATTTAACTGGCAAAAAGCAACAAAGAGAAAGCAAATAAAAAGAGCACTGTTTCTTAGCAGTAAGGTCTCATAATACCATACCATATATGTAAACACCATGTTGGCTGCTAAACAGCAGAATAATGGAAGTGTTTTAATAATTAGACCCCTGTAAAAATGATGAGTGGGGTGAGGAGGTAAATCACTGAAAATTGTGTTTGCAAATAAGCATGGAGCCTGGAGTTCAGATTTCCAGAACCCATGTAAAAGCCAGGCAGGCATGGCAGCCGCCTGCAATTTGAGCACTCAGGAAGTTACCAGAAGTCCCAGGACAAGCTGGCTAGCTAGACTGGCTGGAACTAGTATGCTGTTTGCAACCCCAACCAAGACCCTTGGGGGGCAGGGGTAAGGAGGGACAGAGTTAATAACAGACTCTGGGAGCCAGGCAAGTGGCAAAAGCAGTCTCGTTTATTGCGGGAACTGGGGCAAGCCTTTATACCCTCCAGCCAGGCCCCATTGGTCCATGACTGAGTGCTCTACGTAGCTGGCACCAGCTGATTGGTTGTTCTGGTCACATGCTCCGTTGTCGTTTGTCTCAGAGTGTCAGGCAGACTTTTGGGGTTAGCAGGCGTGGAAGCTACCGTTGCATTTGTGTGGGCCACTGTGAGCTGGTCAGGGTTTGCTGACTCAGTCTTCAAACACTAGCAGGCTCTAAGTTCAGCAAGAGGCTCTAAATAAAGTCAAGAGTAATTAAAGAAGCCATTTGATATCAATTTTGAGCTTACACACACACACACACACACACACACACACACACACACACACAAAACCATGAGTAGACATGCATATATTTGCATTCTCATTTACACGTACACACATAAACACATGAAAATTAACTGTGAGATATAGGTAAAGTGCAGAATAGAAGAGTGAAATTTTACCTATTATATCAGACCAGCCTGAATAGATAAATATGCAACTTCAAAAACTACAGAATCATACACATGGTGTGTTCACTTGCCTTTTGATGTTCTATTCAAATTATAGTCCTTCAGGAAGCTTGTCTTGTTATTTCTGAAGCATACTCTCCTTCTCTGGCTTTTTTTAAAATTACATATTTCTATTATGGTATCTTCTACTACTGTTTTTTACTGTCCTGTCCCATCTGAAGCACATAATTATGTACATCTCAAATTCATCCTATTATTTATGGAAGGAAGATAACTCTTCACGTGTCTGTGGGTTCTACACATATGCCTTCAACAAACATTGCTTTGAAATTACGTTTTTAAAAGTTGTATTTACACTGAGCATATAGAGTCTATTTTCTAATCATTATTCCCTAAACAACACAGTATGGTAACTATTTGCACAGCATTTACATAGTATTTGGTATTACAAGTAATCTAGAGATGATTTAAAATGTAAGGAAGAGAATATATAGGTTATATGCAAATACACCATTTTGTATAAGGGATTTGAGTATTATCAGACCTGGAACCAATCCCAACCCCACACAGATACCCAGGGACAACTGTATTTAATGTGGCATTGTTCTCCCGCCTTATTTCTGTCCTGCACATTCCCAAACCAACTCTCATTAAATCAGTGGAGGAATTTACAATTCATCAAGCTGGGAATAGCCTTCCAATCTGCCTTTCTGGAGGGGAGGGAGCACATCTGTTGGTGTTTGTATTATCTAAGAAGATAAACCATATTGCTTGCAGGAGAGAGACCTGGGGAGACTGAAATTAATAACCTCGGGCTCTCTTAGACTGAGAGAAGGGAGGAATTTTAAAGAGGTGACCACTATGAAAAGATTCTGTTTTTTATAAAACTGGGAGCATCCAATGATTTCTCCTTCATCTCTCCAAAAATTTTTTTTTAATATTCTAAACCCCAGTTTCAGAAAATTCGATGATATTATATCTGTTCATATAGCTAAAAACAAATCAGCCTTTGCATGTGTCACTGAGGGAACACGCGAGACCTACAGGTGAGGTCTCCACTTGCTTCTTCCCCCTTTCACCACGGAATCCCTCGGTCCCCAAACTCCAAGTGCGAAGACTGACAGTTCATAATTGAATTCGTCTGGAGAGAATATTCTCTGCTGGAGAGAGTAGTCTAATCTAAGCTCACATTCCCATCTTGAAAGTGGCCCACATCCAATCACAGGCCAAGGATATAAAGGCCGGGACTGTGACCTGATTTCAGATGACAAAAAAGTAACCACAGTATCAGGACAAGCACTGCAGGCTACCCCTATTTCCTTCTCTTTGCCACAAAGATTAATCCAGATATAGTCACATCCCAGGGAACTTGATCTGTGACAGTTGATGTCAAAAGTGTAAGTTGTCAAAAAACACTTCAAAATAAGATTTGGAGCTGGCTCAGCTATGAGGCAATGAATAACAATGGTCCTACCACTGAAGGCAGACAGACCCCGGAATAACAGAAAGTGTTCACCATTGGTGAACACGGACAAAGAGCATGTCTGGTGAATGAGGTACTACAGAAACAACAATAATAATAATAAATTAATGATGATGATGATGATGATGATATAATAATAATAATAATAATAATAATAATAATAATAATGGTAAGTGACCTAATTAAAGACAAGTATGATCACCAAACTATACTTTGGAACATACTGAATGACAGATCTCACACCACTAAGGGCAGACAAAGCCTTTATTTTATTTATCAAAAATAAGAATAGCTTGATTCACTATAACTCAATGGTCCTGGCAGGTCTACTGGGCCAATATAAAGGTCCTGAATAGAAAAGAATGGGCACTATGAAGCTTGAGATGGGGATGTCTATGTTGATCAGTTCAATAGTATTGAGTGCTCAGATTTTCCTGAATCTCCTGGAGAAGTAGCCCACTCTTTCCGGCAAAATGTTAATACGAGGCTGGAGAGGTAGCTCCAAGGGTAAGAGCACTTGATGCTCTTCCAGAAAAATCTCAGTTCAGATCCTTGTACCCATGTCAGGCAGCTTCCAAACACCGGGGGACCCAATATCCTCCTTTGGCTTCTGCAGGCATGTACTGAAGTGACATACACACACACACACACACACACACACACACACACATACACAGAACTTTGTTGGTAAATGACAAAGTATAATGACCCTTCTCAAGCAAGCCAATGGAGACTCTACTTAGGATCTACTCACATCTCCCTTCGGTCCACTGAAATGATAACTAGGTTTAAGTCACAGCAAAACGTGGTTTCTTAAGTTTTTGGCTTCCTATTGTATTTAAGGAAGAAAAGACCAAAGCAGCTGTAAGATCTAGACAGAGCCCAGAATACATGTGAGACTGAATTCTGAGTGTTAGTATATGGATGAAAGACAATGGCAGATATTGGAGTACTGATAGACATGAAAGAAATAGAGAGCTTAATGCTTAGCAAGACCCAGACAGTGATAACACTTCAGTTACTAAGAGGGCTTGTGGGGGGTGGGGCGTAGAGAAAGCTCACATTAAGTCATGCAGAAATACCAAAACACATATTGCCTGCAGCTTCCCGCCCAGCTGGCGGTGGGGAAGCTGGAGGGTCACCCAGCGTGCCAGGTGCTCAGAACCATCCGGCGGCGGCGGCGGCAGAACCAGGTACCCGAGACAGCCCAAGCTTAAGACCTTCGGGGACTCAGGCCTGGAGTGGGAGTTGGGCACAGAATAGCGGGTGCACTCTGCACTCGCGTGGCGGACCCCGAGCTCCCTGCAGGCAGCTGCCATATTGCCTGCAGCTTCCCGCCCAGCTGGTGGTGGGGAAGCCGGAGGGTCACCCAGCGTGCCAGGTGCTCAGAACCATCCGGCGGCGGCGGCAGAACCAGGTACCCGAGACAACCCGAGCTTAAGACCTTCGGGGACTCAGGCCTGGAGTGGGAATTGGGCACAAAATAGCGGGTGCACTCTGCACTCGCGCGCGGGGCGGACCCCGAGCTCCCTGCAGGCAGCTGCCATATTGCCTGCAGCTTCCCGTCCAGCTGGTGGTGAGGAAGCCAGAGTCAGCCAGTGTGCCAGGTACCCAGACCCAGCCGGAGGCCGAACCAGCCTCCCATCCAGCCAGTGGCAAGGAAGCTGGAAACCGGACCCAGCCAGCTTCCCAGCAACTTGGGACCAGCAGGCAGAACCAGATAACTGAGATATCCCATCTTTAACACCCCTGGGGAAACAGGATATCAGACAGCGAACCCTGAGCAGGAGCAGTGCAGAGCAGCCGCCCAACAGGCGGAACCAAATACCTGGGATATCCTGAGGTTAAGACCTCGGGGGACTCAGGCCACCTGTCAGCAATCTGTGAGCAAGACCCCCGCAGGACAGTGATTCAGGTATCCCAGTCACTGGGAAATAGCCTTACAACCCCACAGGAGGGTCAAGCACCAGCTAGTATCTACAGGACCAACTAACACCAGAGTTAACCAGATGGCAAAAGGCAAACGTAAGATCGCTACTAACAAAAATCAAGGCAATATGGCGGCATCCGAACCCAGTTCCCCAACAGCAATAAATATTGGATACCCCGAAACACCAGAAAAACAAGACTCAGATCTAAAATCACTGGTCAGGATGCTAATAGAGGAACACTTAGATAAATCTCTTAAAGTAATACATGAGAAAATAGATCAAAAGCTAGAAGCCATTGCAAGACAAACACAATTAAATCCCAGATATCTCAACACACCAGAAAAACAAGACTCAGATCTAAAATCACTGGTAAAGATGCAGATTGAGGATCACTTAGATAAATTTCTTAAAGTAATAGAGGAGAAAATAGATCAAAAACTAGAAGCCCATACAAGGCAGACACAAAAATCACTTAAAGAAATCCAGGAGAATATAGAGCAAAAAGTGAATCCCAATACGGGGGAGAAACAAAAATCACCCAAAGAAATACAAGAAAACATGGGTCAACGAGTAGAAGTCATAAAGGAGGAAACACAAAAATCCCTTAAAGAATTACAGGAAAACACAAACAAGCAACTGAAAGATCTGAGCAAAACCATACAAAATCTAAAAACAGAAGTAGAAACAACTAAGCAATCGCAAAGGGAGACAATGTTGGAGATAGAAAACCTTGGGAAGAAATCAGGAGTCATAGATGCAAATATCAACAATAGAATACAAGAGATAGAAGACAGAATCTCAGATGCTGAAGATACCATAGGAACCATGGATTCAACAATTAAAGAAAATGCAAAATGCAAAAAGCTGGTAACCCAAAACATTCAGGAAATCCAGGACACAATGAGAAGACCAAACCTAAGGATTATAGGGATAGATGAGAATGAAGATCTACAACTTAAAGGGCCAGCAAATATCTTCTACAAAATTATGGAAGAAAATTTCCCCAACCTAAAGAGAGAGATGCCCATGAATATACAAGAAGCCTATAGAACCCCAAATAGACTGGACCAGAACAGAAATACTTCCCGTCACATAATAGTCAAAACCCCAAATGTACTAAACAAAGAAAGAATATTAAAAGCAGTAAGAGAAAAAGGACAAGTAACATACAAAGGAAGACCTATCAGAATTACACCAGACTTCTCACCTGAGACCATGAAAGCTAGAAGATCCTGGGCAGACCTTATGCAGACCCTAAGAGAACACAAACTTCAGCCAAGACTACTATACCCAGCGAAACTCTCAATTGCCATAGATGGGGAAACCAAGATATTCCACGACAAAACCAAATTTGCAAGATACTTATCTACAAACCCAGCCCTACAAAGGATAATAGGGGAAAAATACCAACACAAGGGGGGAAACAACACCCCAGAAGAAACAAGATAGAAACCCCATCTCATCCAACCCAAAAGAAGAGAACCACTCAAATACAAATAATAATAACAATTCCCAAAATGTCAGGAAGTAATAATTACTATTCCTTAATATCTCTTAATATCAATGGACTCAATTCCCCAATCAAAAGACACAGACTAACAGACTGGATACGGAAACAGGACCCTACATTTTGCTGCATACAGGAAACACATCTCAGTGTCAAAGACAAACACCACCTTAGAGTAAAAGGCTGGAAGACAGTTCTACAAGCAAATGGTCCCAGGAAACAAGCTGGAGTAGCCATTCTAATATCAGATAAAATCGACTTTCAACCTAAAGTCATCAAAAGAGACACAGAAGGTCACTTCCTGCTTGTCAAAGGGAAAATCCACCAAGAAGAATTCTCAATACTGAACATCTATGCACCAAATGCAAGGGCACCCTCATTCGTAAAAGAAACTTTACTAAAGCTTAAAGCACACATCGCACCTAACACAATGATTGTAGGTGACTTCAACACTCCACTCTCCTCAATGGACCGATCAGGAAAGCAGAAACTAAACAGGGACACAGTGAAACTAATTGAAGCTATGGACCAATTGGATTTAACAGATATATATAGAACATTCCATCCTAAAACAAAAGAGTATACCTTTTTCTCAGCACCGCACGGTACCTTCTCAAAAATTGATCATATAATTGGTCACAAGACAGACCTCAACAAATACAAGAAGACCGAACTAATCCCATGTCTCCTATCGGATCACTACGGAGTAAAAGTGGTCTTCAATAGCAAGAAGAACTACAGAAAGCCAACATACACATGGAAACTGAACAATACTCTACTCAATGACACCCTGGTCAAGGAAGAAATAAAGAAAGAAATCAAAGACTTTTTAGACTTCAATGAAAATGAAGGTACGACCTACCCAAATCTCTGGGATACAATGAAAGCAGTGCTAAGAGGAAAACTCATAGCCCTGAGTGCCTCCAAAAAGAAACTGGAAAGAGCATACACTAGCAACTTAACAGCACACCTGAAGGCGCTGGAACAAAAAGAAGCTAACTCACCCAGGAGGAGTAGAAGAGAGGAAATCATCAAACTAAGGGCTGAAATCAATCAAGCAGAAACAAAGAGAACCATACAAAGAATCAACAAAACCAAGAGCTGGTTCTTCGAGAAAATCAACAAGATAGATAAACCCTTAGCTAGACTAACCAAAGGGCACAGAGATAGTATCCAAATTAACAAAATTAAAAATGAAAAGGGGGATATAACAACAGAAACAGAGGAAATTCAAAAGATCATCAGATCCTACTACAAAGGCCTATACTCAAAACAACTGGAGAATCTGGAGGAAATGGACAATTTCCTAGACAGATACCAAATACCAAAATTAAATCAGCATCAAGTAGACCAGCTAAACAGTCCCATAACCCTTAAAGAAATAGAAGGGGTTATAGAAAGCCTCCCAACCAAAAAAAGTACGGGACCAGATGGTTTTAGTGCAGAATTCTACCAGACCTTCAAAGAAGACTTAACACCAATACTCTTCAAACTATTCCACAAAATAGAGACAGTAGGGACACTGCCCAACTCATTCTTCGAAACCACAATTACGCTGATACCTAAACCACAAAAAGATCCAACAAAGAAAGAGAACTACAGGCCAATTTCTCTTATGAATATAGATGCAAAAATACTAAATAAAATTCTTGCCAACCGAATCCAAGAGCATATCAAAACGATCATTCACCATGATCAAGTAGGCTTCATTCCAGGAATGCAGGGATGGTTCAATATACGGAAATCCATCAATGTAATCCACTACATAAACAAACTAAAAGAAAAAAACCACATGGTCATCTCATTAGATGCTGAAAAAGCATTTGACAAAATTCAGCATCCTTTCATGCTAAAAGTCTTGGAAAGAGCAGGAATTCAAGGCCCATACCTAAACATAGTAAAAGCAATCTACAGCAAACCAGTAGCCAACATCAAAATAAATGGAGAGAAACTTGAAGCAATTCCACTAAAATCAGGGACTAGACAAGGCTGTCCTCTCTCTCCATATCTTTTCAATATAGTACTTGAAGTTCTAGCGAGAGCAATCAGACAACATAAGGAAGTCAAAGGGATACAAATTGGAAAGGAAGAAGTCAAAGTATCATTATTTGCAGATGATATGATAGTCTACTTAAGCGATCCAAAAAACTCCACCAGAGAACTTCTACAGCTGATAAACAACTTCAGCAACGTGGCTGGTTATAAAATTAACTCAAGCAAATCAGTAGCCTTCTTGTACTCAAAGGACAAGCAGGCTGAGAACGAAGTTAGGGAAATAACACCCTTCACAATAGCCACAAACAACATAAAGTACCTTGGCGTAACTCTAACCAAACAAGTGAAAGATCTGTATGACAGGAACTTCAAGTCCCTGAAGAAAGAAATCGAAGAAGACCTCAGGAGATGGAAAAATATTTCTTGCTCCTGGATTGGCAGGATCAATATAGTAAAAATGGCCATCTTGCCAAAAGCAATCTACAGATTCAATGCAATCCCCATCAAAATCCCAAATCAATTCTTCATAGATCTAGAAAGAGCAATTCTCAAATTCATCTGGAGCAACAAAAAACCTAGGATAGCTAAAACTATTCTCAACAATAAAAGGACTTCTGGGGGAATCAATATCCCTGACCTCAAGCAGTACTACAGAGCAATTGTGTTAAAAACTGCATGGTATTGGTACAGCAACAGGCAGGTAGATCAATGGAATAGGATTGAAGACCCAGAAATTAACCCACAGACTTATGGTCACTTGATCTTTGATAAAGGAGCCACAACCATCCGGTGGAAAAAAGATAGCCTTTTCAACAAATGGTGCTGGTTCAACTGGAGGTCAACATGCAGAAGAATGCGAATTGACCCACTCTTATCTCCTTGTACTAAGATCAACTCCAAATGGATCAAGGACCTCCACATAAAACCAGACACACTGAAACTATTAGAAAAGAAACTTGGGAAGACCCTGGAGGGCATGGGCACAGGGGTAAAGTTCCTGAACAGAACACCAATAGCTTATGCTCTAAGATCAAGAATGGACAAATGGGACCTCATAAAATTACAAAGTTTCTGTAAGGCAAAGGACACTGTCAGAAAGACAAAACGGCAACCAACAACGTGGGAAATGATCTTCACCAACCCCACATCCGACAGAGGGCTAATATCCAATATATACAAAGAACTCAAGAAGTTAGACCCCAAAGAACCAAATAACCCTATCAAAAAATGGGGCACAGAGCTAAACAAAGAATTTTCACCAGAAGAAATTCAGATGGCCGAGAAACACCTTAAGAGATGTTCAACATCATTAGTCATCAGGGAAATGCAAATCAAAACAACCCTGAGATTCCACCTCACTCCAGTCAGAATGGCTAAGATTAAAAACTCGAGAGACAACAAGTGCTGGCGAGGATGTGGAGAAAGAGGAACACTCCTCCACTGTTGGTGGGATTGCAAAATGGTAAAACCACTCTGGAAATCAGTGTGGCGGTTCCTCAGAAAATTGGGCATGCCACTCCCAGAGGACCCTGGCATACCACTCCTGGGCATATACCCAGAGGATTCCCCTGCATACAACAAAGACACATGCTCCACTATGTTTATAGCAGCCTTGTTTATAATAGCCAGAAATTGGAAGAGCCCAGATATCCCTCAAAGGAGGAATGGATACAGAAAATGTGGTATATTTATACAATGGAGTACTACTCAGCAATTAAAAATAATGAATTCATGCAATTTGTAGGTAAATGGTTAGATCTGGAAACTATCATCCTAAGTGAGCTAACCCAATCACAAAAGAATACACACGAAATGCAATCACTGATAAGTGGATATTAATGAGCCCAGAAGCCCTAAATACTCAAGGCACAATTAGCAAGTCAAATGACTCTCAAGAAGAAAAAAAGGAGAGAACCCTGGGCCTGTAAAGATTGGATCCAGTATTGTAGACCCAGAACAGAGAAATCGTGGGGGGGGGGAAGAGTGGGGAATAGCATGGTGGGGGGGAGAGGAATTATGGGACATATGGTGGGGGGTACCTGGGAAAGGGGAAAGCCTTTGGAATGTAAACAAAGAATATAGAAAATAAAAAAAAATGATAAAATAAAAAAAAAAGGAAAAAAAAAAAAAGAAAAAAAAAAAAAAAAAGAAATACCAAAACATAAAGTGGAAGGAAAGACTAAAAGCATTACAGAAGTATGCCATTGTGGGTATATCCCGTAACGCTGAAAATCCCACCAAAGTAGTCTAACCTAGAAGAGGATCCGGAAAGTACTCTATTAAACAAAATAAGAAGCATACTGCTCCAAGGGGCAGCATTATCTGTGGGCAGCTTGGCTTTGGCCAACTTCTGGATATCATGGCTGACAGTGGGGCAGAGCAGCTACTAAGAAAAGCTCAACTTTAGAAAGCTATGGAAGGACTTAAAAGAGCAAGGCATCCCTAGAGCTGACAGACAACAGTAGGGGCTGTGGTGCATCCCACAAAACTTCCACTTAAACGTTCCTCTGAGAAAAAGGATGCAATTGTAATCTCACATGAGTGGTTCCCAGGATATATATGAGGCAAGGAGAGTTCATACATCAGCCAAGTGGGTTCTGAATTGTGACATCTAGTCCCTTCTTTTTTACTCCAGCCACTAAGAATATTAGCAATGGACAGCTCTTCTGTAGGGATAGTGTTCCACTGAAGAAAGCCATTTACTTGCAAGCATGGCACCCTTCAGGGGAGTTCCAACAACTGATCCATCAGGAACTATGAAAGCAACCTCCCTCACCCTGGGTTCGGACCCAGACCCAGAGCTGCTCCTGGGCCACAGTTCCCCTTGGCATCACCCAGGGCCTTGGTGATTGTGTCAAAGCCCGACTTCCAGTCTTCTACATTGTTTCTCCACCACTGTTCATGGGTTTTCACACTAAGAGTTCCCCAATAAAATTCATGAATGCACAGCTCTTTCCCATGGAGCCCCAACTCTTCCTCTCATCACATCCTACACCAGACATTTGTAAATGTATGTGACTGGCTTGCTATAGAAGAGAGGTGCAGATAATAAAGGCCATCCTCTTCTCTGGGTTCATCCATCCCTTCAAAGCCACTGTGGTCCAGGGAAGGCTTCATGGATGTGACATTTTAAAGGTACCCTTAGTTCTGGAAGGAAGCATGATATTTAAAGCTCTGTTCCATCAAGAACCCAGATTCATATCATTCTATGGTGTGTCTTTCTCTATATCTCTTGATTCAAATCATTGAATGAATGAAGAATAGAGAGGCAGTAATATGTCAAAAAGCTTGATAGCAGCTCAGTAAAATGTGAAAAACTAGTTCAGCTAGTTCAACTAGTTCAGAAGAACTGAGCAACTAGTGTATATATATATATATATATATATATATATATATATATATATATATAACTATTGCAATTGCACTAGTTTGATTCTCTGTTTCCATGAAATAACCCTAACCAAACGCAAGATGGGAGGAAATGGTTTGTTTCTCCTTATAAGTTACAGTCCATCATAGACGGAAGTGAAGGCAGAAACTAAGACAAGGACTGAAGTAGAGGCCACGGAAAAAATGTTGCTCACTGGTTCACTTTCTATAGTTCTCTCAACCTGCTTCTTTATACAACCCAGAACCACCTACCCAGGTCTAGCACCAGCCAAGGTTTTGATAGGCACTCTCACATCAATCAGTAATCAATAAATATTTTAAAGACATGCCTACAAGCCAATCTGATGGAGGCAATTGTTCAATTAAGGTTTCCCCTTCCACAGTGACTCTAGTTTGTGTCAAGTTGATAAAAACCTAACAACCCTGCCCTGGTATTCCCCTACACTGCTGCATCGAGCCTTTTCAGGACCAGGTGCCTCTCCTTCCTTCTTCTTGGCAATCATTTGGTAAGTAAATTGTATCTTGGGTATTCTGAGCTTCTGGGCTAATATCTACTTATCAGTGAGTGCATACCATGTATGTTCTTTTGTGATTGGGTTACCTCACTTAGGATGATATTTTCCAGTTCCACCCATTTGCCTAAGAACCTCATGAATTCATTGTTTTTAATAGCTGAGTAGTGTTCCATAGTGTAAATATACCACATTTTCTGTATACATTCCTCTGTTGGGGATACCAGGGTAGGGAAGCGGGAGGGGGTTGATTGGGGAACAGGGGGAGGGCAGAGGGCTTATGGGACTTTCGGGGAGGGCTGGACCAGGAAAGGGGAAATCATTTGAAATGTAAATAAAGAATATATCTAATAAAAAAAACAAACAAAAAACTAACAACCACAATTAATCACCCTTTCTCTCTTCTTTTTTTTTATTGGATATATTCTATATTTACATTTCATTTCCCTTTTTTGTTTCCCCACGCCCCTAAGGTCCCACATGCCCTTTTCCCTCCCCCTGCTCCCTCATCCACCCCTTCCCACTTCCCTGTTCTGGTATTCCTCTACACTGATGCTTTGATCCTTTCCAGCACTAGTGTCCATTCCTTTCTTCTTGTCAGACATCATTTGGTATGTGAATTGTGTCTTTGGTGTCCCAAGATTCTAGCCTAATATCCACTTATCAGTGACTGCATACCATGGGTATTCTTTTGAGACTGGGTTACCTCATTTAGTATGATGTTCTCCAGTTCCATCCATTTCTCTAAGAATTTCATGAATTCATTGTTTCTAATGGCTGAATAGTATTCCATTGTGTATATATACCACATTTTTTGTATCCATTCCTCCGTTGAGGGACATCTGGGTTCTTTCCAGCTTCTGGCTATTATAAATAAGACTGCTATGAACATAGTGGAGCATGTATCCTTATTGCATGCTGGGGAGTCTTCTGGGTATATTCCCAGGAGTGGTATGGCTGGATCCTCTGGAAGTATCATGTCCAGTTTTCTGAGGAACCGCCAGACTGATTTCCAGAGTGGTTGTACCAGCTTGCATTCCCACCAGCAGTGGAGGAGTGTTCCTCTTTCTCCACATCCTTGCCAACACCTGATGTCTTCTGAGTTTTTAATCTTAGCCATTCTGACAGGTGTGAGGTGAAATCTCAGGGTTGTTTTGATTTGCATTTCTCTAATGACTAATGATGTTGAACATTTTTTAAGGTGTTTCTCAGCCATCCGAATTTCTTCAGGTGAAAAGTCTTTGTTTAGCTCTGTACCCCATTTTTGGATGGGGTTATTTGGATTTCTGGGGTCTAACTTCTTGAGTTCTTTGTATACATTGGATATTAGCCCTCTGTCGGATGTGAGGTTGGTGAAGACCTTTTCCCAATTTACTGGTTGCCGAATTTGTCCTTTTGACAGTCTTTTGCCTTACAGAAACTTTGTAACTTTATAAGGTCCCATTTGTCTATTCTTGATCTTAGAGCATAAGCGATTGGTGTTCTGTTCAGGAATTTTCCCCCTTTCTCTCTTCTTAAGCCACTCAAAACTGGGTTTGTGGCAAACTCCTGGCTTCTAAATAGAAGGATCGTCTCTTCTGCCAGATGCTAACTTCAGCCCTTGCTGTCTCTTGCAATCCAGTTTCCCTTTCACATCAATGTCTTGGTTATTTTTGTATTTTGCATGTATCTCAAGGCAACTTCAAATCCAGTGTGGGGTGATATGTGTGAGTGAGTGTGTGTGTGTGTGTGTGTGTGTGTGTGTGTGTGTGAAACAAAGAATCCATTAGTTGGAATCCAGGAAGAAATAAGGAAAAGAGAAGGGGAAAAGGTTATGCCATCATTGGCAAAGTGGGGAGAGGAGTTGAATTGGTCAGAATACAGCTGCTTGTGCAGCTATTGCTTTGCAGAACTCAGCATTGAGAAGTATTTATCCACATTGCACTGTTAAGTGTGTATGATGCAAACTACTGTGAAGCCAAAGGAGTCTGGTTGCCCAGCTGCCCTAACTGAAGGCTCTGGTTCCAAGATGTGTCCTCAGGTCATCCCAGATGTTGGCTCTGCAGACTCAGAGCGCTTACATCATTGTGCACAATGCAGCAGGAGGAAGGGCATTTGATCAGAAGGATCAAAGGAATATCTATGTAGATGCAGGTATATAGAGAGATATATTCTCAGCTTGTCCATAGAGAAATATTGTTATAACTTCATATTTCCAAATTCTTGTCTGATTCTGTTCTTTTCCTCTCGGCAACCTCTACTTTTCCTATCAATATTCCATGGAAATCCTGTTCTGGAACCAGGCTGGGATGGAAACCTAACAATGTTGTTTCCCCCCCCCCCAGGTCCCCCTCCCTAAGCTGAATAAAAATCCTAAATGACAGTGCCAAAGTCTGACATGATGCCCCTGGTCTTTCCATTCCTCTGCGTTTAGTGATTGCTCGGAAGAATAAGACTATGATTTTCAAATGTGCCAGAAATTTAAAAATACAACTTGTGCATCTTGAACTTCAGGGAATTTTTTTTTCTTTCTAAAAGGTAAATTATCATGATTAATGCCAATTCTACTTACAGTACTCCTGGGCCACTCGGTCCCCTGTAGAGAAATGAGAAAATAAAAGCAACCTGGAATGCATTTGTCTTCATTTTAAAAGTATGCGTTATCTGGCTTTATTTATTCAGCAGTATGTTCCATCAGCCTTTGAATAAGGTTGACAAACACTCTGTGCTTCCCAGAGGAAGCTTAACTTGGGACCAAGCCTGGGTCTCACACCAGCTTCCCAGCTCGAGGCATACAATGGTTTTTCATAGACATCTTTTTTTCAGTGGTGAAGCAGGTATTGTCACATCAGTTCATACCAACACTCTTGGGGGAGGGGGTGACCATCAAGGATGCTTCTTTTAATTTTTTCTTACATTTATTTATGTTTTAAAAAAATAAAAATAGCAAGAAAGGAAGAATCTGAAATTTCTTTTATAAATTTATTTATTTTTATTCTTTATCCTTTTTCACAGTACAGACTTCATCCCCCTCCTGGTCTGCTCCCCAACCACGCCCCATCCATACCCCCCATCTCCAAAAGGATGTCCCCACACCCACACTCACACCCACACCCACACCCACACCCACACTCACACCCACACCCACACCCACTCCATCAAGCCGCCTCATTCCCTGGGGCCTCAAGTCTCTCCAGGGTTCAGTCCATCGTCTCTCACGGAGGCTTACCAGGCAGTCCTCTGCTGTGTATGTGTTGGGGGCCTCATATCAGCTGGTGTGTGCTGCCTGGTTGGTGGCTCAGTGTCTGAGAGACCTCGGGGGGCCAGGTCAGGTGAGACTGCAGGTCTGTCCATGGGGCTGCCCGCCCTCCTCCTCAGCTTCCTCCAGCTTTTCCCTAATTCAATAACAGGGGTCAGCAGTTGCTGTTGGTTGGGTGCAAATATCTGCATCTGACTCTTTCAGCTGCTTGTTGGGCCTCTCAGAAGGCAGCCATGCTAGGCTCCTGTCTGCAAGCACACCACAGTATCAGTAGCAATGTCAGGCCCCAGGTCCTCCCTTTGAGCTGGATCCCAATTTTGGGCCGGTCACAAGACCTCCTTTCTTTCCTGCTCTTCATTTTTTTCCCTGCAGTTCCTTTAGACAGGAACAATTCTGGGTCAGAGCTTTTGACTGTGGGATGGCAACCCCATCCCTCTGCTTGATGCCCTGTCCCTCCACTGGAGGTGGGTACTACAGGTTCCCTCTCCTTACTGTAGAGCACCTTATCCAAGGTCCCCTCCTCTGAGTCCTGAGTGTTTCTCACCTCCCAGGTCTCCGGTACATTCTAGAGGGTCCCCTCCCTCCTCCCTCCTGAGGTTGCCTGTTTCCATTCTTTCTCCTGGCTCTCGGGGCTTCAGTCCTGTCCCCCCAATAGCTGATCATGTTCCCCCATCCCCATACACATCCCTTCTCCCACCAAGATCCCTCCCTCACTCTGCCCCCCTTGACTGCTTTCTTCTCTGTCCCAAGTGGGTCCTTCGACTTGTTAACCTTCTTGAGTCCTGTGTGCTGTGTCCTGGGTATTCCATATGTTTTTGACTAATATCCACTTATTAGTGAGTGCATCCCATGCATGTCCTTTTGGGTCTGAGTTACCTCACTCAGGATGATGTTTTCTAGTTAAATCTGTTTGCCTGCAAAATCGTTCTTACTCGTTGAGTAGTATTCCATTGTGTAAATGAACCACATTTTCTGTTTCCATTCTTCTGTTGTGGAGCATCTGGGCTGCTTCCAGCTTCTGGCTATCACAAAGAAGTCCAGTATGAGCATAGTGGAACATATACCCCTGTGGCATGGTGGGGCATCTTTTTTTTTTTTTTTTTTGATTTGGTGTTTTCGAGACAGGGTTTCTCTGTATAGCCCTGGCTGTCCTGGAACTCACTCTGTAGACCAAGCAGGCCTCAAACTCAGAAATCCACCTGCCTCTGCCTCCCAAGTGCTGGGATTAAAGGCGTACGCCACCACCGCCCGGCTTGGTGGGGCATCTTTTGGGTATATGCCCAAGAGTGGTATAGCTGGCTCTTTGGGTAGATCTAGTTCCAATTTTTCTGAGGAACCTCCAGATTGAATTCCAAAGTGGTTGCACCAGTTTGCAAGTTTTTTAACACATAGAAATTATAATATGTAAAGAAATGAAAATACTAATTTTCATAATCTGCTTATCATACATTGTATAAATAGATTACATGACTGTACATTGTAAATATATAGAAATGTTTTGTGTAAATTAAAAATAAATTAAGAGGTTGGTATTTTATATACTTTATCTACTGTAAAGAACATAGAAATCAACATAGCAGATGAAATGTCTCTTTAAGATACTTGATTTTCTGAGCTGAATGTATGTAAGGTTGATTGCATGATTTCTTCACAATAAACATGTATATCAAAATATCTAGTTGTACACTTTAAATATATATAATCTTAATTTCTGTGTTATATTAAATAATCCTGGAAAATAAGGTGCTGGATAGGAACTGGAGAGGCGGCTCAGCACTTTAGAACAATTGTTGCTCTTGCAAAGAACCCAGTTCTGATTCCCGGAACGTGGCAGTGACTCACAACCACCTGTGACTCCACTTTTGGGAAATCTGATTTCTTCCATTGACCTCTATGGACAGCAGACACACACACACACACACACACACACACACACACACACACGATGCGATTATATAAGTTCAGGCAAAGTACTCAGACATGCAGAAAATGGTGATGATGATGATGATGATGGTGGTGGTGGTGGTGGTGGTGGTGGTGGTGGTGGTGGTGGTGGTGATGAGGATGAGGATGCTGATGTGCTGTGTTTGTAGGACCACTTACCATACATGTAGATCTAATGCTGTACTTAGAAAGTCTAACCAAGGCACAGACTTGGAGCAGTACACAGTGGAAAGTCTCTTCCCACCATATATCCTGTACCCAAGGACTTTTCTCTGTCTCTATAGTCAAATCCTCAGCCTCTTGTCTCCGAACTGCTGCACTCTCAGTCCCTCCAGTTGCTGGCCTCAGTTCCAACAAGCGGGCGCAGACATTTGACCATGGGCTATAATAAGTCAACTTGATTCCTTTCCATAATTCACATCTTTTTCCCCCACTTAAATAAGAATACATAAAATATGTCCTCTTAGCAAATTTTGATACAAAAAAATGATCTTGCTAATTATACACCACTCTCCACCCTGCTTCTCTAGAATGGATTTATCTTGCATAGTCAAGTGCAAAGTTTAGTTTTTAATGATTTTCTAAAAGATTTGCATCTTAGCCATGGGAATCATAGAAGTCCTCCTCCATCCTTCCCTCATTTAAGGAAGGTAGGCAGAGCTCGTCACAACAATTTAGCAGCACACGGAAGCCATCCAGATTTCCCAGGTCATTTCTAATGGCCGATTGCTGCTTGATCTTAGCAGTTTTGTGAGTGTCGCTTCTATAAGGCCTCTCATCATTTAGCTTTTCATTTAGTGTGGTGAGCCTCTCAGGGTGTCTCCCTAGGGGAAGTGTAGAGAAAATTTCCCTCTGATCTACAAACAAGCTCTAATTGGATGCCATCAGTGACAAATGACTCCGGACATGATTAAAGCGGTCCTGATGTTGGTGGACAGGCACTTTTAAAATGTTGTTCACTACTCTGTTCTTAGGGCCATGGTGATGTTATAATTTACTAACATGGTATTTGCCAAATGAATGTTAGCCAGACCAAAAAGAAAGAGAGGAAGTAAAAATGGAAAGAAGAAAGGAAAGGAGAAGGAGAGAGGGAAGGGGAGGGAGAGAGAGAGAGAAAGAGAGAGGTTTCCAACAGAAATAGCATCACACTGCAATGTGATTTGCTTAAATATTTTTCAAAAGTCCACTCGGAAATGGCCTAGAGCTACAAGTAAGGTTTGATGGCTAAAGACAGATCAAGAGAGATAATGTGGTCAGGCCATGAAAATTGTAATCTAGGCAAAAGTTTGACTTTTGTAGAGAAAGGGACAGCTTTTCTTAAATTCAAGGGGATAAAATAATAACACTTATACTTAGAAAGGACACTTTAACTGTAATGAGGAGACTTGCATTTGGCCAGGAGAAGGACTAAAAACGGGGAGAGAGTAAGAGATCTTTGTGGCTAGTCCAGGGAGGCAGTAATGTGTCACAATATTCTAATATGCTCTGAAGAAGTGACGACAGTCGGTGATGGGAGCCTGGCAGGTTGATGCTATGACTCCTGGTTTGTCAGACAAATGAGCAGAGATGCCGTTGACTAGGCGAGGCAGCATATGCCTAAGGAGCTGGCGTTGAGGGGATGGTGGTGGGGTGAGCTCTGAATGGAATGACTTTAGGACTGGCTGGTGTAGCAGTCCAAGAAACATCTGCAGATCCTGGGGAGGAACCAAGGAGAGGAGGAGGAGCTGGAAATTTGGATTGGCAGCTAATAGCATGAAGACATAACTGAAAACATAAGGGCAAGTGGTGCTGTAATGTAGCAAGTCACCTGGGACACCTGGGAAGAAAAGGAGACCCAGAGAGAACACCTGCACTGCAGAGAGACAGGTAAGGAACCTGCAAAGGTGAGGGGACAGATAAGAGATACAGGAACGCTGGGGAAGCAGGGTGGGGTTTGGGTAGGGGTGTGTGTCAGAAGGAGAACACTACAAGCGGGAAGGACCAGTCAAAAGCTTGCCTTGAGGCTGGAGAGATGATTTAGTGGTTCAAAACTGCACAGAGTACCTTGTCCATAAAAGACAGATTAGCAAACTACAAATTTAGCAATTATCCTAAAATGTTTTTAGGACTCTAGTAACACTACGACCCCCAATGCTTCTTTGGGACTCTCAGAGGGAGAATTCTCAGCGTCTCCTAAGTTTCTGGGTCACCAGCCACAGACCCACTGCTGAGCACAACGGCACCTCTACAACAATACCAACTCAACACCGCCAAGCAAACAAAAGCCTAAATCCTTCTCCATACATTTGACCTTAATAGAACACATTTCTCTATTCTGAGACACACACGTGCTCTTAATACATTTTCTTTCACTGTCAAGTGTGCAAAGCACTCCACTGAATTTCAAATACTGTCGATAACCTCTTAGAAAATCTTAATTGCCAACATCTCTGGTCAGGGTTATGAAACTACAGAAGAACCTGGCCTACACACTGACATCTCCCTTGAATATGGTTTCACATTGGAGGCGAATGTGATGAACAATATACTCCCTACCACATCGAGTTTGCCACATAGTATAGAACTAATTCCATGTATGACTATCTAAAATGCATAAAGTGGTCAAATTGTACCACCTTAAATATAACATTGAAATGTATGGTTTCCAATAGTTCTCTCATAGTAACGAACAATCTGCATCTGGGAATCATCAATAAGATGCAGAGACCTAGCCTCAAATACCCACGAGGTGAAACTCACCCCCAAAGAAAGCAAGCAGTAATGTAGAGCATAACAGACCACATGGCGGAGACTGCTCCGCACCCCCAGCACACTTGTTTGTCTGGTCTTCTCAGCACTAGAAAACTTGGTTTTAATTAGTGACTCAGCCATCCAGTGAGATACTTGATCTTCCAGAATCATTTCAGTTAACCACGGTGGTCATGTGATGATGATATTCTGGCCAATAAGAAGAGCAACTTCTCGATAGTATCTTCCAAAGAAAAAGGCTGCTCCTAGTCTCTCTTACACACACCCTGGTTTTGGAAAGAGGTTGCGATTCTTACAGCCTGGCTTTGATTATTTGTGGATAACAGTCCAAACATTCCCCACTACAATTCACTGATCCCTAAAACTATATTCTAGAGTGGCGGTTCTCAACCTGCGGGGTGTGAACCTCATGAGGGTCAAACGACCCTTTCACATGGGTCACATACGAGAAGGCGCCACAGTGGGTGAGAAGACACTGAAACCGAAGGTGGCCATTAGAACAGAGCCATGTGCCTGCCCTGGACAAGCCTTTATCTTCTACTGTGGACTCTACAGTGAACAAGGAACAAATGTCTAACTTTTCTGAGTCACTGATGTTTGGGTGTCTTTGCTGAAGCATCCTAGTCTGAATAACTGACTCTAGATACCTGATTGCTAAAAGAGGAACCTTTTCTGGTGTCTCCTACAAGCATCCGAAGAAAACTATTCCCCACTAGAACTCTCTGAGTACTAAAACTATACTCTGGAGTTCCCAACCTATGGGTCGTGACCCCTGTCAGAGTCAAACCTTTCATCCTGCCTATCAGAACTTTATAATATGATTCATAACAGTAGCAAAATTATAGTTATGAAATAGCAGTGAAAATAATTTTATGGTTGTGGGTCACCATTATATGAGGAACTTATGTTAAAGGGTCACAGCATTAAGAAGGCTAAGAACCTTGATCCACTTGGAGTTGAGCTTAGTACAAGGAGATAAGAGTGGATCAATTCTCATTCTTCTTCATGCTGACCTCCAGGTGAGCCAGCACCATTTGTTGAAAAGGTTATCTTTTTTCCACTGGATGTTTTCAGCTCCTTTGTCGAAGATCAAGTGGCCATAGATGTGTGGGTTCAATTCTGGGTCTTCAATCCTATTCCATTGATCTGCCTCCCTGTCACTGTACCAATACCATGCAGTTTTTGACACTACTGCTCTGTAGTATTGCTTGAGGTCTGGGATACTGATTCCCCCAGAAGTTCTTTTACTGTTAATGATAGTTTTAGCTATCCTGGGTTTTTTGTTATTCCAGATGAATTTGAGAATTGCTCTTTCTGACTCTATGAAGAACTGAGTTGGGATTTTGATGGGGATTGCGTTGAATCTGTATATAGTTTTTGGCAAGACTGCCATTTTAACTATATTAATCCTGCCAACCCATGAGCATGGAAGATTTTTCCATTTTCTGAGGTCTTCTTCCATTTCCTTCTTCAGAGACCTGAAGTTCTTCTTATACAAATTTTTCACTTGCTTGGTTAGAGTCACACCAAGATACCTTATATTGTTTGTGGCTATTGTGAAGGATGTCATTTCCCTAATTTCTTTCTCAGCCTGCTTACCCTTTGAGTATAGGAAGGCTACTTATAACCAGCCACTTTGCTGAAGTTGTTTATCAGCTGTAGGAGTTCTCTGGTGGAGTTTTTTGGGTCGCTTAAGTATACTATCATATCATCTGCAAATAGTGATAGTTTGACTTATTCCTTTCCAATTTGTATCCCTTTGACTTCCTTATGTTGTCTAATTGCTCTAGTTAGTACCTCAAGTACTATATTGAAAAGATATGGTGAGATGGGGCAGCCTTGTCTAGTCCCTGATGTTAGTGGGATTGCTTCAAGTTTCTCTCCATTTACTTTGATGCTGGCTACCGGTCTGCTGTAAATTGCTTTTATTAAATTTAGGTATGGGCCTTGAATTCCTGTTCTTTCCAAGACTTTTAGCATGAAAGGATGCTGAATTTTGTCAAATGCTTTTTCAGCATCCAATGAGATGACCATGTGGTTTTTTTTCTTTGAGTTTGTTTATGTAGTAGATTAAAAACAAGACACACTGAAACGAATAGAAAAGAAACTGGGGAAGACCCTTGAGGACATTGGCTCAGGGGGAAAGTTCCTGAACAGAACACCAATAGCTTATGCTCTAAGATCAAGAATAGACAAATGGGACCTCATAAAATTGCAAAGTTTCTGTAAGGCAAAAGACACTGTCAAAAGGACAAATGTGAAACCAACAAATTGGGACAAGATCTTCACCAACCCTACATCTGACAGAGGGCTAATATCCAATGTATACAAAGAACTCAAGAAGTTAGACCCCAGAAAACTAAATAACCCTATAAAAAAATGGGGTACAGAGCTACAAAAAAGACTTTTCACCTGAAGAACTTCAAATGGCTAAGAAGCACCTTAAGAAATGTTCAACATCATTAGTCATTAGAGAAATGCAAAACAACCGTGAGATTTCACCTCACACCAGTCAGAATGGCTAAGATTAAAAACTCAGGAGACAGCAAGTGTTGGTGAGGATGTGGAGAAAGAGGAACACTCCTCCACTGCTGGTGGGATTGCAAGCTGGTACAACCACTCTGGAAATCAGTCTGGCAGTTCCTCAGAAAACTGGACACAATACTTCCGGAGGACCCTGCCATACCACTCCTGGGCATATACCCAGAAGATTCCCCAGCATGTAATACAGATACATGCTCCACTATGCTAATAGCAGCCTTTTTTATAATAGCCAGAAGCTGGAAAGAACCCAGATGTCCCTCAACGGAGGAATGGATACAAAAAATGTGGTATATATACACAATGGAGTACTATTCAGCCATTAGAAGCAATGAATTCATGATATTCTTAGACAAATGAATGGAGCTGGAGAACATCATACTAAGTGAGGCAACCCAGTCTCAAGAGAATACCCATGGTATGCACTCAATTATAAGTGGATATTAGCCTAGAATAAGTGGATATTAACCTAGAATCTTGGAACACCAAAGACATAATCCACATACCAAATGATGTCCGAGAAGAAGGAAGGAGTGGACCCTGGATATGAAAAGGCCAATGCATCAGTGTAGGAGAATACCAGAACAGGGAAGTGAGATGGGGAGGATGGGGGAACAGGGGGAGGGAAAAGGGCATATGGGACCTTTGGGGGGCAGGGAACCAGGAAAGGGGAAATGAAATGTAAATAAAGAATATATCCAATAAAAAAAGAAAAAAGAAAAAAGAAGGCTAAGAACCATCGTTCTCGAGGATCACCCACACCCTGGATGTGATTGCATCTGTTTCCCTTTACTTCCTGTTTACACTGCACATCCAAACTGAGTCAGGGGCAGCAATAGAGTGTCTTTCTCTGCGCGGGTTGATCCTTAAAACATGGAACAATGTGAGAATGAAGAAATGTCAGACACTCATGCAGAAAGGCTGTGCTAGTTATGATGGAGGGTACCTGCTGCTCAGCTTGGAACCTCTGTACACTTGTTATGAATGACAGAGGAGGAGGTGTTTGCCAGTACCTCGGTAGGAGGTCTACATCCAGAATCAGTTTCAGGCTGGAAACATGCAGGAAAGGGAGGCACAGTGGATGCCCTCTGTACGCTGGTCTTAGCTAAAGGTGAAACCTTCATCAGTACTCCTACCAGAGGAAGGCTTTGCCCTCTCCATTGGTCTGGGACACTGCTATCCTTGGCAAGGTTGTGCCAATGTCAACAATACACATGCACTCGGGCCTTCCTCCACCCCCACAAGAGTGTGACAATGGCATTCTCATCCAGAGTATACTGAGCCAGTGGGTTGCTGTTCTATTCAACACCACAGAAGCAGTTAATTATTCTTTGAAAGCGAAAAGGCCACAGGTGTTGGAAGTGAAGCTATTCTCCATCCCTTGGTGCCACGTCCTGTCTGCTCCCACTACAGACAGCCATCAAGCAGTAGATTTTTATAAGCCGTAATCACCCCGAACAACAATTTTTAAAGGACCCTTATGTAGACAGAATGGTCAACATCAGGCTATTATTTGTTTTCTGAGCTATTAGCATTCTGCTCCCACTCCTGGCAACTGCCTGTTTTTCCCAGTGGGATGCTACACATTTCTTCCTATTAGCCAATGAATGTTAAACACATATTAAAATGATTTTTTTCTGAAACAGAGACTTCTAAATTGCTAAACTGATATGCCAAAATTATTTTCATTTTTCATAGGAATTAGGGCTCACTTTTGATTGCAAGCCTCATAAACAAACACCCCCTTTATTGCCTCATTGACAATTACACAATCTCTCTATCCTCTTATTTACAGAGTTTTATGGAAACTATTTCAACAGAATAGACATTCATCATCACAGAAGAAACTCTCATTTTGACATTAACTACCTTAGCTTTATTACAAACTCATTTTCCGCAGATGTCCAGCCATGATTTGCTCCTTTTTTATCAGGAAATAAATAATATCAGGTAATAGCTTCCTGTGGCAGAGGTTATGTCTTTATTACACCCAGGGAAATAGATCTCCACCAGTCAGAGAAAAGCCATATGGTATACCCTTCTCATCAATAAAATTTCATTTTTAGTAAACCAGTTGCTACCAAGCTAATACTCACCTAGAAAATGGGCATTTCCAATTCTTAGAAGACACAGTAAGTAAATACTACCTCGAAAGCTTCTAATTTGTTCTATGTAGCTCCCATTAGTAGCTGTTGCTTCTTCTTCAACCTAAAAGCCTAAGCCAGAAATCAGACTAAGCCACCCAATCACAGGTTGTATCACTTCTAACCTGCCCCATGCCCTGAACTCTGTGTCTACTCTGAATTTCCACATTGGAACCTGGATAACACTGCTTTGCTTTCTATGTGCTACACCCATGGTGCTTCCTCGCCTTGCCTTATGTCATCTACCTGTCAATCTTCATCTTCCTTACCATCAGACACAGTCTTTCAAGGATATATGTGAAATGCCTGAGTATGGTTAAAAACAAAAACAAAACCAGGATCTGTGTCTCTGCCTCGTTTTTTTTGTTGTTGTTGTTGTTGTTTTTTTTTTTGTTTTGTTTTTTCCTGGCCTTATTTGCTGCCTTCATCCACATATCATGCTTATCTCTGGTACTGTATTCAATTTATATAAGAACTTGAAGCTCCCCCAAAACAGATCAAGTTCACATGGCCCCTACAACACTATTCCTCTTGCTTGTAATGTCCTCCCCATACCCACCCATTCATTTACATCTTTACCTTGGCCGGGATAACTATGGCTTTGCTTGGTATCTAATATACCCATGACTTTCCTAGTAAAGATCCCCCTCCAAGTCATCCAAGATTAGACTTTCCATACCATGACTCTCGAGTCAAAACAAATGTTGGCTAAATTTTACCGACAAGTCACATACTAACTAGTTGGTCTTGTGTGATCTTGCATAAATGAGATGCTTAGAGAGATGCTCGGCATGATTATTTCTGTGATGTTCAAGTCTGAAACCTGCCCCAGCCCAGGCAATTTGATGATGTCATTAATATTGCCAGAGGCATCAGTTAGGAATGGCAGCGAGGTGCTAGTATCAGAGAGCAGAACTAACTGAGGCTTAAAATAGAAGCTTATTGCTCTGCCTCAGGAGAGAGAGAGAGAGAGAGAGAGAGAGAGAGAGAGAGAGAGAGAGAGAGAGAGAGAGTCTAAAGATAGGCAATCCAGGTCTGATACTGCAGATATAAAGTCATCAGGGACACAGCTGCACCATCCTAAGTGCACAACCTCCATTCTC
Source organism: Apodemus agrarius (assembly GCA_964023405.1). Taxonomy (NCBI): domain Eukaryota; kingdom Metazoa; phylum Chordata; class Mammalia; order Rodentia; family Muridae; genus Apodemus; species Apodemus agrarius. The sequence continues at coordinate 64,216,791 of OZ030014.1, read as the reverse complement.
AAGACTACAAAATGTCTGTGGGTCTCTAGACAGGCAACTTTCATTTCGGACAAGAAAATGAGAAAGAGGAACAAGAACAAACGGGCCTCTTCCTGATCCCTTCCCTTTGGGCTTCAGTTGATAGTACATTGGCCATTGCTAAATGCAAGAAACAATGCATTATGGGATGAGTTACTTGCACACACTAGTGCTTTCAATAACATTATACTAAGAAAGAATTGGATAGAAAATACTGGGTAGGTGATTTGCAACATATTCTGTACTTGGCTGGCTCTTAGACTCCATGCTTTAAAGAAGAAATTATCCTGACTAGGACATTCAAATTTCGATGTAATCTAAGAAACAGTACATTGTTTAGCAAGAAGAGTCACCAGGGGGACTTTTAAAACAGCCCATTTCCAATAAGAGGAAGGTATTAAAGTTTAAGCCACAATGATCTTTTGGGAACATATCTCTTGCATCTAGCAAGATATGCTTTCACACAGCGACCTCACCTACTCACTCTTATATTATCCACAATGAGCTATCAGTGTGGAGCATAAGGTGCAATTCGCCTTAGGAAGTGGGACGACCATCCTGATTTTAAACTCCAAGGCAGAGTGCCAAGTGCCTTATACAGAGTCACATCTCTGATGGTCATAGCAGCTTCAAACCCAGGTCTGCCCAAGGATCTGTGTACTCTGCAACAGATTCCCTCCGAAGCCCAGCCCCCCCCCTGCCTTTGAAATGGACTACTGATTCTGTCACTTCACGAATCGAGTTTCCATGGTGTCAGGTGGCGAGAGGCCATCATAGCCTATGCCAAATCCATTAGCCACTTTGTTAAGTTTAAGCCCATAGTGGGCATCCTCAGTAGGTTGCTTGGGTCTTAGAGTGAGTAAAATCATTTCTACCCATTTCTGTGGTGAACTGGCTCATGACACACTGACCTAGAAATTGTGTAGCCCAAGGGAAGCATCTCACTCCTTAGGCCCTAGTGCCTGTTCCCTGCTCTGGTTCTTGCCTCCTCATTCTTTTCAGATTCTGACGTGCCTCTCACTGCATTGTCAAGCCCCCTGCAGTTTTCCTAATGACTCAGACCTTCCTGTTTCTACTTTGAAGTACATTGTGAACCCGTGTTCTAGTTCTTCAGGCCTGTGTTATATCAATTCCACAATACTAAACTATAAGCACTATATGCTATAGTATTAAAAAAAACAAAACAAAACCCAAGTATCTAGTTACTATTTTAGCCACATTAACCATTCATCATGTATTCATGAATGAGTAAATGGTCTACCTGTGTTTTACTATTTTTGGAGTGTTTTTCTTGACAGGTATATGTCTAGAATTCAAAAACTGGGCTCCATGTTCTGTACTGAGACTTTCTGTATTGTGCTGGTTTGGTCTGTTTACAAATCTGAAGCAACCTCTAGGAGACTATAATATAAATGGCCTCCTCATGCCATTTTCTAGCACCCAGAACATGTGTGATGCGGTGTCCTGCCCTAGTGACACATGAACAGTAAACAAGTAAGTCCAAGTCTCCAGACACTCATAAGACTTCCGTAGCGTCATCCCGTTTCCCATCACCAATGAACGCAAGAGAGATAACATCTCAAACTGCCACTGAATTCTTCTAAATAAAAAATGATGAGACATCTAAGAACATCAAATTGGCAGGCTCACAATACGTCTTAAGAAAAACGAGAGCGTAGTTGTCAAGGAGAAAAGATACACAGGCAGGAAGAGCCTTCAGAGCTACATCGTTAGCGATTCTCACAGTGGTCCAATGGCATTCAGCAATAAGCAATCCTTATCTGTGCTGGGATGGTTGACTGGGCAGCTCTGACTGTTCTTAGACAGCTCATCTTGTCTCAGTCAGACAACCTCATATGTACAGGAGATACATTAACAGGATCAGATCAGCCAGTTTTAGCTGATGCCAGATGTTCTTGGCTAGAATAATATTAATCCATCTCTGTTTCAACCATCTCTAACCATCCAACAGGCTAAAACACACTTTCTTACAGTGACAAGAGGATAAGAATGCAGACAAACTTTAGTTCACAAGCTTGGCCAAGTTTTTGCTTGTATCTTGATTACTAAATATTCCATGTCCAACCAAGTCTCGTGTTAAAGAATATAGTCTCTGCAGTTGTGTAGCAAAGACTTCAGAGGTAAAGAACTGCTTTTAACAAATCTCCCACCAGAGAACAGACTGAATATTATTTGCCTATTTTCATCACTAGCATATAACAGTGATTGGGTAAGTATTTGTTGAACAGATGCACAGATCAATGGATGGACAGATGACTGGATGCATTAATGAAGCTAGTTTATGGAGCTTTTAGCAGAGACAAGTTATTAATAATTCAACTACCTATCATCTTGATGCTAGCAAGAAAACACTTCTCCAAAGATTTCCACAGGATATGACCCAGTCTCTTGTAAAATCAGGACTGAGCATAAATTAACTTGTTCCAAAGTGTCACCCATGGAAGGTTCTTCAGATCCTTCTCAAATCATCAATTTTTCCAAGTGTCACCAGAGACTTCTTGTGAAACTAAGATGCATGTTCCTCACAGTTATACTGAAGCCACTCTAAGAGCTGCAGTCCTCATTTCTTTACTGCACAGAGCTAGGGAATGCAGACGTGTGCTTTATATCATTGCGGGTTCTTTATTGCAAGGGAAAGATTACGAGCCCCTGACCCATAGCAGACCTCTGAGAAAGTCATTCAGGTTTCTATGGAGCTTTGAAGACCATCTTTATTCAGGAAACTTCACCAGTGACTAGATTACAACAGACAGTCGTGAACTCAAAGGCAGAACTCAAAGGTTGAACCCTCCTCCACACACATTTGCTCTGAACTGAAGGACAGTTTTGCTTTGCAGTGAGATAGACTGTATAAATAATTAATCTGGGATCTGGAGAGGTAACTCGGTAAAGTGTTTGCTGTGTAAGCATGAAGACATGAATTCAGTGAGTTATGATTCCCAGAACTCCCATAAGAAGGTGGGAACGGAAGCATGCCTGTATTCCCAGCCCTGGAGAGGTGGAGACAAACAGACCTTGCCACTTGCTGGCCAGAGAATCTAGTAGCTGCATGGCAAGCTCCTGGCTCAGGAAGAGATTTTGTCTCAACAAATAAAGTGAAGGAAAACTAAAGAAGACATGTGCTGTCAACATCTCTTCTCTAAAGGCATCTACATGGATGTGCATAAGCGCGCGCGTGCACACACACACACACACACACACACACACACTCAATGTACATCTAGATGGAAACATGGGGATTGTGACACTACTACATGGTATTGTTTTTAAAGGAAACAAAGCCAAGATTTTCAGTGATTTCTATAGAATAATCAAGTAGTAGATAGTAGCGTTTGGTACTATTCAACATCCCAGATAACCCTGAGGGATCTGAGGAGTTGGAAAAGTACCCATAATAGCAACCAACATCCCCTGACTTTTTATAGTATCACAATGCTCTGTGAGCCCTGCTCATTATCATAGGCAGTTTTTCACATCTTCATAATGGCCCCAGGAGCTTTTCAGAGGAAAGAATCAATCTTGCTAAGAATTTGGTGACAAGGCATCCTGGTTTGACCACAGCCATTTTTTTTGTTGAGGTTTGGTCTGTTGCTATGCATTGAAATGTTAAATTCTGTACCCAAAGGTCTACTTGTCTTGAATGAATTCTCACATTTACCAATGCTTGTTGTGCAAATCTTGCTCCTTAATTTAAAGCTATTGGTTAATAAAGATGCCTACAGCCTGTAGCTAGGCAGAAGACAGGTAGGCAGGACTTTGGTTCCCCAGCTTGGGATCTGAGGAGAGACCACAGGTTGAGGGAGAAGGAGAAGGAAGATCCATCTCCATCTCCATGGGGAGATGGATTATAAGCATATGGCCGTGAGAACCAGCCATTTGGAGTAAGAGCTAGCCAGGTAGAACGTGGCATGTCACATCTCAGGTTTATTGTCAGGAAAGCAGACAAAACAGCATAAATGGCTGGCATCTGCCCAGCTCTAGTGCTTCAAGGCTTGTTATAAATACAAATGTTTTGTGCCTTTTATTGGAATTAAGTGATCTAAGGTGGGGTAGAAACCCCCAATTAAAATTTATTACTACAACTTTTATTTATACCTGTCATCCTGCTATAATTATTTTCTATAATATTTGCTATAACTTACTTTCTGCTGTAATTATGGATGACATTGACCTTCCCAAAGCATCCTAGATGGTAATCATTGTAGCATTCCGGCGAAGAAATGTACCAACGTGGTTAGGTGACAGCAGAGCCAGGACAGGATTCTAAGTCAGTCTGATGCAGACGCAGATGCTCGGCCACTGAAACCCCTTCGTCTACACTCATTCTCAGAGATGCTGAGGGAGTCCATTCCTCTGGGAACTGAGACAGTGGGGACTTGGGCGTGAAGACCGGAAAGGGGAACTTCAGTGGATTCTAGTTGTGGTCAGAAGAGCTGGAAACCCTTGAAAGGGCTGAAAAGATGTAAAGTATCTGGCATCCATCTTTTAGCTGGAGGCTAAGCTATTGTTTTACATGTTATCATGTATTAATCGGCTCTCGTGTTGACTAAACATAATGAGGAATCCAAAATTCTGTGCCTGCTCTCAAGTCCAATGGACCTTGCTGTCTGTTCCCATTTCCCGAGCTTTCCTCTTCCCGTTTCTCTAACTGCCAGTAAATATCAGCATGTGTCTCCTTTCGTGCAATTGAAGGGATGGCTTATGTCTTCAAAGGATGATCAGTTTGGGTAAAATGGAAACCAACATTATCATGGATTCCGCCTTCTACAGTGCGTTCCTTCCTTGAGGTAGGAAATCTGTACATTAGCAAGTGATTGGCTTAAAGACAGAGACAGCTATGCTCACTAGACCACCAACATCACACCTAAAGGGCCTTGATGGAAACAGCTGGAGAAGCACAAGTAAGCAGACGTCTGGCTGTTCACGCCTCACACACCATGAGTGCAATTTCTGCTTATTCTTTTCATTTTTCCATTTATTTATTTATTTATTTATTTATTTATTCATTCACTTTACATCCCAATAACTGACCCCCCCTCCTCTCCCACCCTGGCACATCAAGTCTCTGTAGGACTAGACACATCAGGGACCCCACAAGAAGACCAAGAGTCAACTAACCTGGACCCTCGGGGACTCCCAGAGTCTGAATCACCAACCAAAGAGCATACATGGGCTGAACCTCTCATTCTTTAGGCCACAGTTATTGGCTCTTTGCTGACACATCTGAAGAGGGATTCATCCACATTGTCCTCACACAAACCAAGTTGGAAAACAATTAGTTTGCTGAAGTGTTTGTTCTTGTAGAAGAACCACTATTAAATTATTTTAATAAAATATGTTTATTAAACCAAAGGACTGAAAAGAGCCCACCTTACAGTTGTGGGATTTAGACCAAATTACAGGAGAAAGCATAGATAGATAGATAGATAGATAGATAGATAGATAGATAGATAGATAGATAGATAGATGGATAGATACCAATAAGGGTGAAGAAGAGCCAGAATAAAGTCTTCTTACAGAATAATTATTAGCCACAGTGGTGGTGTTCAAAAGTTGCTTCCCCAAAGCACAGAATACAGAGGGCAACCAGGGAACCCCTAATGCACAAGAAAGAGCACAGTAAGAACAGATGTCTTCAGTTGCTTGAGTGCTCTGGAGGGAGCTATGGGAGTAATGATGCATACCCTGGGGGGAGGGGCAAAGGAACGAAGGAAAGGAGCTAGAGAGGGAAGAATAAAGGAACAGAGAGAGAGAGACAGAGAGAGACAGAGACAGAGAGACAGAGAGACTATGAGGAGAAAGAAGAGAGAGGGGAGAAAGGGAGGGAGGGATAGAGAAAGGGGAAAGGAGGAGGGAGAGGGGAAAGAGGGAGACAGAGACAGGGAAAGAGAGGGAGAGATGGAGAAAATCTACTGACTCAGAGGGAAGAGAGGAGGAATGGGTGACCTCTTGGCCACTTGTCTGGCATGACCCAGAGCCACACCTAAATTGTGGCAAGCAGATGAGACTTCCAGAGAGCAGATTCCGTGGTTTCCCTTGGCCACAGTCTCTCCAGGGTGGAACTGGTCAGAATGTTTTCCTTCTTACTAATCGACACCCAAGCCACAAGAATATTCCCTTTCATTCTGTTTTCAGGGAACTAAAGAGCAGGCAAGCTCCTCGGCACCTGTGTGAACGGGGCCGAGGGGGCCGCCGTTACCTCGTGGTGTGGTCCCCTGGAAGAAGGCCCCACTCTCACCCCAGGGTCACACACTGGTCTCTAAAAACTAGTGCCCTTTATCCAAGCAGATTGTAAATGTTATGCCAATAAAATAAAGTTTCTTACAGTTAAAAACACTTTAAACAAAAGCCTTAGGAAATGAACCTTCATCCCGTGACAGAAAACCAGATATGAGTGTCAACCACAGACCCAAATCCATCAGAGCAGAAAGGTAGCCAAACAGCCAAGCAGACAGACCAGCGCATGATGCAGCCAGCCCACTCTCTTCTGTCTCCTCCTGCTGGAGCCTTCCTTAGGTGGAGGAAGTATGCTATTGATGATACCAGAGAGGGAGCTGATGTTGAGACGTCTCAGTGCTGCTCATTTGAATTTATTGTGGCTGCTAACCAAATACGGACTCCTTTTTATCCCCAAAGAGTCCTTACCCTCAGAAGCCACAAGAATGCTACACTATCTGGTGAGAAGAGCGGCCCTACAGATATAATTAGATATACAGGTGTAGCTTCGAACCAGCTAGAAGCGTTCATGCTAAGAAATGAAGTAAGTGTGAGCCCTGTCCCATCACCACAGCTTTTCATGTCGATCTTAAGGAGCTTGCTAAGATGAGGAACATAAATACGAGGTCCAGTGATTGGGGAAAAAGAAATAAAATTACCTTTATTCATCGATAAGCAACTACATAGAAAGTATGAGAATCAGCCAGGCCTGTTGGAGCAAACTTGGAACCCTGGCTACTTGATGGGCAGCATTGGGTGAATGGCAGGTTCAAGATGGGCCTGGCTTACAGTGTGAGTTCAAGGCCAGCCTCACAGCTTAGTGAGACCCTGCCTAAAAATAAAGTGTACACAGAGGGCTAGGGATTTTGCTCACGGCTAGAGTGATTGCCTGACATACATAAGGTCCCATATTCAATCCCAATATAGGCCACAGCCCGACATACATAAGGTCCCATGTTCAATCCCAATATAGGCCACAGCCCACCTCCAAAAAGGGCACAAAATTAATAGAAGAAAGCCAATGCCTACCTACGAGTGAACAATTAATGGATGGTATTTCGAACAAAAAGAGTTACCATGATCATTAATAACCCCAAAATGAAGCACAAGGGTATTGATCTCACAAGTTCTATACATTTTTAAAAGAGTGACCTCTCCGAAGGTCACTGGTAAATACATGGTGCTGGCTAGACTTAGGTCAACTTGACACACAAACTAGAGCTATCCGCAAAGAGGCAACCGAGTATGCGAAAATGCCTCCGAAAGACTGGCTGTAAGGCATTCTCTTAATTAGTGACTGATGAGAGAGGGCCCAGCCCACTGTGGGCGGGGCAACCCCAGCCCCGGTAGTCCTGGGTTCTATAAGAAAGCAGGCTGAGCCAGGAGCAATGGCACATGACTTTAATCCCAGCACTCGGGAGGCAGAGGCAGGTGGATCTCTTTTGAGTTCGAGACCAGCCTGGCCTATAGATTGAGTTTCATGATAGCCTGAGCTACACAGAGAAACCCTGTCTTGAAAAAGGCAAACAAAGAAACCCATGATGGTCAAGCACAGAAGAAGCACCTATCCATGGTCTCTGCACCAATGCTCTTGCCTCCTGGTTCTCACCCTGTTGGAGTTCATGTCCTGACTCCCTCTGACGATGACCAGCTATGTACACACACAGGTAAGCCAAATAAGCCCTGTTCTCCCTGACTTGCTTTGGTCACGGTGTGTTATCACAGCAATAGGAACCCTAACGAAAACACATAAAGAAGCAAATGGAGAGGGTTTGTATTCACGTTTAGGAAGGCAATGCTGTCAAATACGTCAGTTCTTCCCCACTGGATCTGTAGACTTAACGCAGCCCAGCCAGCCTCTGCAGGCGTAGCTTAGCTGGACTGGTGCTGGCCAAGCATGCAGGAAGCGCTGAGTTCCACGGCTGGCACCTCACAAACGTGATGGTGACACACACTGGCAATTCCCGCCCTGAGGAAGTGAAGGAGGATCAGAAGCGTCCACTCATCCTTGGCTAGACAGTGGGCTACAGCCGCATGGGGCACTTGAGACCCTGTCTCAAACACAGAAAGTTCCAGCACAAAGTTCAACAAGCTGTGGGTGCTCTCATTCATGCCAAATATTACACGGGAAGGCAAAAGACCCGTGAGATTATGGATAGAATGAAGGTTACTAATTAACTGCCTTTAAGAAAGGGTGATTTCCGTGGCCTATCAGGGAGGGTGCGGCCTCATCACGGGCATCCTTATAAGTAAAAGAGAGAGGCAGAAGAGTCGGGGTCAAAGTATTCTGCGTGATGCGAGAAAGTCTATCGGGCATTGCTAGGTTAGAAGATGGAGGGGGAGGCTCAGTCCAAGGGACACACGGAAACTCCAGTAGCTGAAAAGGCCAACAACAAACTTTGATTCTCTGAGATCCCACAGAAGACAGCCTTGTCCGCCCACTTCATTTGAACCTGGTTAGAACTTCTGATTCTGGCACTGTACAAGAATAAATACAAATTTTTGAACCACTCCGTAGTAATTTGAAAGCAATAGGAACTAAGAACACTGTGCTAACTTTAGACTCCTTCATATCCACTTGTCCCTGACTCTAGTAAGCACTATCCAAAAAGCCCTGATCGTTTGGTTTATACAAATGAAGACACTTGGACCTTAAGAGTCCACAGGTGCTTGTCTTAGTTTGGATTTTATTGCTGTGAAGAGACACCATGACCAAGGCAACTCTTATAAAAGACAACATTTAATTGGGGCTGGCTTACAGGTTCAGAGGTTCAGTCCATTATCCCAGGGAGCACCACAGCGTGCAGGCAGACATGGTGCTGAGATGTCTCCATCTGATGCAAAGGCAGCAAAAGAGGACTATGTCTTGTGAAAGCAGTCGGAAGGCTCTCTTACCACACTGGGAGGAGCGTGAGCATGGAGACCTCAAAACCCACCCCACGCTAACACACTCCCTCCTGTAAGACCACACCCTCCCATAGTGCCACTCCCCATGGGCCACACGTTCAAAATACATGCATCTGGGGGGGGGGTGGACCACAAACCTATCCAAACCACCACAGTGCTAGTGTTTGGATATGTCTTGCACATGTCCCCTAAAGAGTTCCTCATTGGAAGCTCAATTTTGGGGAGGTGATGGAACGTTTAAAAGAGGTGGGGTCTTCTACGAGCTGATTGGGTCACTGGGGAGATGGATAGGGTCTGTAGGATAATGGTCAGAGAGCCCCGCCCTTCCCGCTCTTTGGCTTCCGCTCTCACTGTGTGAGTTCTCCCGATGACGTGTTCTCTCCACGCGATGGCGGCTGCCGTGGTGCAGTGTAGCCAGCCGTGCCGCGCCAGGGCCGTCACTGTGCTGTTTAGGATTTCAGTTTTAAAAACTATGGCTACACGAACCTGGTTTCCCTCTAAAGCACACTTCCTTAGCTACTCCGTCACAATGCAAAACAAACTAATGAAAATGACTTGTCTACAGTGGCTCTCCCTCAGTGAATGCAGGCCTGGGGTACAGGGCGTTGAAGCCAAAGCCGCCTTGGTTTCAGACCCGGGCTGTGCAGCCTCGCCTGGTCGACTCACGACCCAGAAGCCGAGTCAAGAAAAGATATATATATATATATATATTTTTTTTTTTCAAAAAAGCTCCCTATGTAGATGACAAAAAGAAAGTTTGTTTTGGTTTAACAAGTGGCTCTGATGGCTTCTTCCCTTATTTATTATCTTGGGCTTCTCTAAACTTGGAAGGAGCAGGGTGAGACGTGAACTCAGCCTTGAAGCTTGGCGGAAAGCACTTCCACCTAACAAGCCAGTCAGGCCCTTGGAGTCATGTTCGAAATGCTGTTTTTATTGTTTGTGTTTTTGCTTTTGTAATGAATTAATTGCCAATGATGCTTTTTTTGTTGTTATTTCTGTTTTTATAATTAATTAGCAAGCACTGGGAGCAGGCAGCCTCTTTTCAAAGATTGCGTAAGCACGTGGAGATAAGACATCGGCACCGTTACTGGAGTGCGCATTCACGGATTACTGGGCTGCTCACACGAGAATTACACACTAATTCAACTACAATAAAAAATTACACTTGAAGAGCTTATTACATACTATTCCTTCCCCTTCTGAGGAATGTTTGAGCAGAAGCCTAGCATGGCTACCATGGCAACCATAATGCAAAATTGGCAGTAACTTTATGAATTGCAAATTCCTCTAAGGGTGTTGGGGAATTTTTTTTTTCCTTCCTTCCATTTTTAACCATCTCATATGCATTATCCCAGCAATATGTTAAACAAGATTTGGGGGAACTCAGCAATTACTTGGAAACAAGCTGTGTTTTAAAGCCTCAAATTCCAGTTTTCTAACGAAGGCATGTGTTCACAGGGAACCCCCAGTTTACCTGGTTTTAATGTTCCCTGTTTGTAACTGAGCTCTTTAATGTACTGATCACCCTCGCTTTTTCTGAGGAGGGTCCAGGTACTCTAACAAAGGGACTCACTATATCCCTTCCCAACGGCTGTCCTAGAATTTCACTGAAAAAGTCTTCAGTTTAAAACAAACCAAAAAAAACCCCAATAATTTTACAGCCTGTCTCTCCCTCCAAGTAAATCAGTCGTGATTCTGCATCAAAACATTCATCAAAGGATGGTCAGTCCTTCTTGGTTTCCTCCCCGAATCCCATCGCACGTGAGAGCCATGACCACGGGAAGCGGGCAGCACCCAGCAAGGCTTGCCTGGCTTGGGATTTAGACCCTTGCAAAGGTAACCCCAGGCATGTGGCTCCGCATGGCAAGGGGTCCTCCTCACTCAAGACGCCTGGGAGTGAAAGGAGAGTTACCCACAGCATCGTGTCCTCTTCTCCCTCTTGCTTTCATCTCGTTTGTTTGCAAAAATCATAGGATACGATGTGTTTGAATACGGCCATGTGCCACGAAAATACGACAACCCAGAATTGTGATTTTCAAATTTGATACAATTCTTAATACAAAGTTAAAGCATAAATGGCCTTCATTCTCTGAGTCTAGTACCAGGAAGAAAAGTGATGGTTTGCTGAAAGATAAGCTCAGGTCTTGGGCAACACTCTGAAATGAAGGTAGGAACAAAAATATGGATGAGACCCTACTCTACGACAAAAGACACAAATGGCCACCTCTTCAATTGGAGAGAACTGTCTGTTTGCAACAAGTGACACAGAAAATGGCGCGAAGCACATCTCTAAGAGAAGATTCTTCTGTGTCCTCCGTGCAGGGGACACAGCAGCATTTTGAGAAAACAAGGAATCTGCTGGTGTGCTCTTTTTGGTCCTGTTTCAAGGCAACCCCCTGTGGGCAGAAGAACACTGGTTGTCTCTTACCACTAGACAATAGTCTTCAGAAAGGATGTGCCACACATGAATTATTTTAGACAAGGTAATCAGAGGAACCAAAGGAGCTTCAAAAGACATTGCTCTGAAAACTTTCTGGTCATAGCTTCCTTCTTTCTTGTCTTGACTCAACCAAAATTTACTCCCTCTAGCAGGGTTATGAGATAGCAAAGACAAAGCACAGAGGGTAAAACGGAGAATGGAGGCACATCCCTCGAAGTGGTCTTTGGGTTGTGTGGTGCAGGAGCAGCGTCCTGCATGGTGAAGAAATTGTGGGGCTCTGTAGAGGAGAAAGCACTTGGAGACAAGAGGGATGACACCTGAATGCTGTGGGGTCCCTAGCAAGGGCACAAGAGGATGAAGACAGAAGAGTAAAGAGTCTTTCCAAAGTGCATCCAGGTCCAACTTGACAGTCCATGCATAACAGTGAGGAGGTCCATATTTTTTTTAATAAGAAGAAAGAATGCTGTTATCAGAGCTGGGTTTTAGGAAGGTCCCAGCAGGGATAGCAGATTCTTTCAATCAAGTCTAATGGTCAGTCACATCACTCATGAGTCCCCTGGGAGAGCCTGCTTTCTTCAGCACAGACCTGAAACCCAATTGCCCCTGCAGACTTGAGAAGCTTGATGAAGCTTCAGAAAGGAAGTTAGAATCTGCTGGCCTCCACAACTTCCCAAAGAGCAAGGAAAGCATTGGAAAGCTGTCAGCCCACTCTCAGAAGGTGCGCGCACAGATTGCACAGCCTTTCCACCTCTCCAGCTTGGCTGTGATACAAAAATGCGGTCGGTTCCCTTCCCTCCAAGTAACTCGCAGCAGATGCTGATGCCCTTAGCCTCTTCCCCAGCTACAGTTCCCAACATCATTTCCTTCCAGAGGTCAGGCATATGGAGCTCATTAAATTCTACACAGCAACATTCGAACCGTGTGAAAGTTTTTGTTTGCAGTGCAATTTAATGTTGAGTTTGATTTAAGGGGGGGGGTGCTGCATATTCTTGGTCCTGGATGGAAGCCTATTCATCCAGAGGTTTAAAGCCTGGTTTAGGAAGATCTGGGTTGGAAAATCGTAGCTTATGTTGAGAATTTTTAAAGGTGGGAGAACATCCTGCCTTAGAAATGGTCTACTCCAGCTTCATTTTTCATGCAGTGGAGGAAACCAAGATCTGGACCATTCACATGGCAGAGGTAGGGCCTACAGACTGGGTCTCCTCATCCTGGTAGTGCCCGGCAGCACTGCCACCCTTGACTCTCCACAGATCAACATACAGAAAGGAGAGATAAATGGCATGTCTCATCCAAGGTGAAACTCACTTCAATGAATGAAACTCACTTCAACTCACAAAATCATTTACAACGTGCTAATTCCTTCATATCCTATTATAAAAATGAGAACATTAAGACTTTTGCTTGAAAATGTCTGGCTTCTGTTTGCTACAAGACTATATAATATGTGGAATGTAGTTGCTAGGAATTTAAATAACTTCCTCAGAGTCATGTGGCTTAGTAAAGTGTAAGTCTTGGTGTCTTCACCAACAAATGGATAAGATGGTTCTCAGAGTTGGATGTTTTATTAAACTTTAAAGGAAAATGCTTTAAAAGCAGTGGCTGTTGTATTTTGAAGGAGTGGGAGGGCTTTAGTCTGCTTAACAAACTCAGAAAATACTCTCATAACCGCAGTCTAAACCCTCTGAACCCATGAGCAAAAAAAATTAAACATTTCCTCCTCTTATATGTATTATCTCAGGTGCTGGGTCATAGGGAAAAGCCATCACACATAGACACACACACACACACACACACACACACACACACACAGCCTATGACTGAGTTTTATCAACTTCATTCATTAGTATTAGCCCTGCAGGGCCTCTAATCACTTGTTTAAAATGAAGCCAGATTATGAAAGTAGCCATTTGCCACCACTGAGGTTCTTACAGACTTGGCTTCTTGAAGAGAAGTAGAGATGCTTTCTATTTATTGGACCAGGCTCGGGAATCTTGGGAACCACCGTGGAACCAGAGCCTGCTCCCAGCAATCCCTCTAAAATCAGGGACTAGACAAGGCTGTCCCCTCTCGCCATATCTCTTCAATATAGTACTTGAGGTACTAGCTAGAGCAATTCGACAACAGAGGGAAGTCAAAGGGATACAAATCGGAAAGGAAGAAGTCAAACTATCACTATTCGCAGATGATATGATAGTTTACTTAAGTGACCCAAAAACCTCCACCAGAGAACTCCTGCAACTGATAAACAACTTCAGCAAAGTGGCTGGCTATAAAATCAACTCAAGTAAATCAGTAGCCTTCCTATACGCGAAGGATAAGCAGGCCGAGAAAGAAATTAGGGAAATGACACCCTTCACAATAGCCACAAATGATATAAAGTATCTTGGAGTGACGCTAACCAAACATGTGAAATATAGTCAAAATGGCAATCTTGCCCAAAGCAATATACAGATTCAATGCAATTCCCATCAAAATCCCAACTCAGTTCTTCATAGAGCTAGAAAGAGCAATTCTCAAATTCATCTGGAATAACAAAAAACCCAGAATAGCTAAAACTATCATCAACAGCAAAAGAACTTCTGGGGGAATCAATATCCCGGACCTCAAGCAATATTACAGAGCAGTAGTATTAAAAACTGCATGGTATTGGTTCAGTGACAGGGAAGCGGATCATGGGGAAGACCCTTGAGGACATTGGCTCAGGGGAAAAATTCCTGAACAGAACACCAATTGCTTATGCTCTAAGAGCAAGAATAAATGGGGTACAGAGCTAAACAGAGTCTTTTCACCTGAAGAAATTCGGATGGCTGAGAAACACCTTAAAAAATGTTCAACATCACTAGTCATTAGGGAAATGCAAATTAAAACAACCCTGAGATTTCACCTCACACCAGTCAGAATGGCTAAGATTAAAAACTCAGAAGACATCAGGTGTTGGCGAGGATGTGGAGAAAGAGGAACACTCCTCCACTGCTGGTGGGAATGCAAGCTGGTACAACCACTCTGGAAATCAGTATGGCGGTTCCTCAGAAAACTGGGCGTGATACTTCCGGAGGACCCAGCCATACCACTCCTGGGAATATACCCAGAAGATTTACCAGCATGCAATAAGGATACATGCTCTACTATGTTCATAGCAGCTTTATATATAATAGCCAGAAGCTGGAAAGAACCCAGATGTCCCTCAACAGAAGAATGGATACAAAAAATGTGGTATATATACACAATGGAGTACTATACAGCCATTAGAAACAATGAATTCATGAAATTCTTAGAGAAATGGATGGAGCTGGAGAATGTCATACTAAGTGAGGTGACCCAGTCTCAAAAGAATACCCATGGTATACAGTCACTAATAAGTGGATATTAGCCTAGAAGCTTAGAACACCAAAGACACAAATCACATATCAAGTGATGTCTCACAAGAAGAAAGGAGTGGACACTGGTGCTAGAATGGACCAAAACATCATTGTGGGAGAGTACAAGAACAGTAAAGTGGGAGGGGGTGGATGCGGGAGCAGGGGGAGGGAAAAGGACATGTGGGACCTTTGGGGGTGGGGAACCAGAAAAAGGGAAATGAATTGTAAATATAGAATATATACAATAAAAAAAAAAAGAAGGTGAGAAATGAGGATATTGATGTCTCCATGTCCTTCCCGGGGAAGGCAGAATTCTCTGGAAGTGTTTGTGAGAGTAAGATTCCATCTTCAAAACAATTGCATGGTATTATCACAAGCAGGAAGGATTACTGTAGCTCTTAAAGAATTAATTCTCAGTCTACAGGAAGGACACAATGAAAGAAAGAGCCTGTGAGCTACACGGTCCCCAGGTGGCCTCAGCCTGTGGGAGGAGAAGAATGCCTGGGCCACCCAACTTTGCCCCTATTCAGGATAAACTATCTCCTACTTCACCCATGCCCCAACACTACACACACACACACACACACACACACACACACACACACACTGAGGGATAGACCACATGCCTCCTGTGCTCTACCAGCAACTTTCAGAAATGAGGGTCAATACCATCCCTGCCACTTGCACTTCAAGACCTCATCCTTCACGCTGTTATCACCATAACCCTATCATTACACTGCTTGTTAGTCATGATTAAAACAATAAACAAAGGGAAAAGTCTTTCCCTGGTGAGCATGAATAATTGCAGATGAGCACATCTTGTTTGGGCCCCACACCGTGTAATGTTATATGCTATTACGAACAGTATTAGAGGATGTTTTATTGCCTGATACAATTTCTTTCTAATTGTACTATCTGCTCCCTTCAGATTCCAATCTCATCCTGAAGGTCCAACAAAGTAACCCAGAGGGAGTTTATAGCTCTTGCCTGCAATTTATGGAAAAAGTCTTTCTCCTTGGTGATATAACCCTGAAGCAAAAATGTGAAACCAAGCAGAAAGAGGCATGGCATGCTTTGACTACTAGACATTAAAAGGAAGAGCATATGGGATGTGAGCCTTGATGCTGGGGTAACTAGCAAGGAGGGGGAATCTAAGGGCTCATGGGAAGTGTGCCATACCCCAGCCCCAGCAGGCCCACACTGGGAAACCAGTTCACGCAATGGGCTGGCTCAGTCCTGAGGCTGGAAACAGCTAGGATTTCTTTTGTCCTCTCTCACTGGCTCTGTCAGTTCTTTCCTCACTCAACAAGAATGCCTCTGGTATATGAGAAAGTACTCTATTCACATCCAGTGGTTAGAAGAACCTAATTACAGGTATCCTAAAAGCTCATCCGCTGGTCTATCTTCAATAGTCATCTCTCAGGTCCTCTGTCCTTGTAGTTTGTGGGGAGGGGGTCTGTCAGTCTCCTCTACCAGTTTGTCCATCTTTACTCTTTTCTTTCTGACCCCTTCACTGTGCTGCCTCTGGCTCCTGGACCGGGATAAAAAGGGACAAGGGCAAGGTCTATAAACTGGTGAGCTTGTATCCTTTGAGGATGTCCTTTTAAGTGAGATGACCAGATTCTGGCTCTGGCACATCCTTGTACTTTTGGGGGGACTCTTAAAGAGATATCCCCCTTCCTCAGTTTGTTCTATAACTGCATCTCACATGCTACCCATGTTCCTAACTGAACCCCTAAATGCGTTCTTGGGCTTAGAAGACTCCATATGGCTTCCCTTTTGCAAACTCTGGCAGGAAGTCCTATAGGGCAAGTGCCTTTCAGCATCACTCTGACTTGCTAGTTTCCTCATTAGTCACTTACTCCACAGGAAGTGTCGCCCTGTCATCTGCTCCTTGGAGCAGGAAGGAAGCCCGAAGCCTCTCATAGTGTCTGTTTTTACACTACCATCAAGAGTAACTACAGACATCCAGACCAGGTTTCTCTCCCGCCCACCTTCTTAAAAGCCCGCCAACACTGGTCTACATCAAGTCATGAACTGCAGTTCTAAATGCAGTCTTCTGAGTGTCAACATGAATTATGATTTTAGTTCACTTACTTCACAATCTAAGACATCAGATATGTTCTCAATGAGCGGGTCACACCTGATCCTTCCTCTCTCACTGGGTTTCTAGTGTAACAGGTGTCTCTGAAAGATACAGATGATTTTCTCTTGAGAGCATTCCAACTTTCTACTTGGTGAAAAAAATCTTAGGATTAACATTCTTCTCTCTCACAAGCTTAGACAATTTAGAAAAATGTACGGCTCCATACCCATACATAAATATAGATGTTTTAGCTTTATTAGAATATATATTTTGACATATAAAAGCTTATATCCATCATAGTATTTTTCTAATACTCAAGGCAAATATCTCTTTAAATAGCATGACTCTTCTAATAAAGTAAATATGATCCTTCAAATCTTGTCAATGGCACATAATACTTTTTGAATTCATGCATTCTTATGAAATGAATGCAGTTTATTGGATGAAGGGATAGAGAAGATAGATAGGTAAACAGATAGAGATGGACTTATTTTCTAATTGTTCTACATGCTAAAGGTGACCTTGGAAAATGCCATTTAACCTTTCAGTCTCTTAGTTTTCTCATTATAGACAGACACAATAGCTCCACGGCTTGCTGTGAGAAATGTATGAGATTACTTGCAAGTGCTACACTATACTACAAGGAGGTATCAGTGAAATGGGGCAGGAGATCTGCAGCTCTACTATCGCCTTCAACATTTTTCACAGGCTCCATTTTATCACATGCAGATCAGACACTGGAAGATTATGCCCCAGTTTCCTGCGGGCAATTGTCCAAATAGGAGAATCAAAATAGCTGTGCAACCATCAAAATCTGTCCCCGAGTTCCCCCCACCCACTGAAGCCGATAGCAATGACTTCATCCTTGGTTGTTGTGAGAATCAAATCTCTTAATGTAGTGCAGTGCCTACTACAGAGACAGCAGTACCCAGCATACACAATGATTAGATTCATTAGTGCCCTGTAAATTCCCAGTGTAAAATACTACAGGGTTGCCCCCCCCTTCGATGCCTAGGTTCTGTCATTTTTGAATAAGCTTAGTTGCTATGGTTACCTCCCAAAGACACAACGTTGGAAAATGTGTTGGAAGATGGGAATTGATGGCAGAAGGCTTTAGTGGACGACACAAAGCAACTTCAGCAGTGGAGACATTTTAATACATGTGAGCAGTCTCCCTTGGAAACCAAACTCACATTTTGCCAAAATGGAAATGAACTCAAGAAGTGGAGCCTCAGAAACTCTGTGCATGGCCTCCATATGAGACCGAGACCCAAGATCTCCAGAACAGCATTTCTGACCCTGACCCAACTGCAGAGCACCTCAGTTTCCTCTCCCAGGATCTGACAGTCACAAAGATGTAAGATGCTAGACAGCCTTCATCATATGCTGTTTCTTCTGTGTAGAAGGAAAAAATAGGTGGTCCAGCAATTTTCAGGAAGAAGGGGGCAGAGCTAAGAAACATACGCTATTTGGTGTTATGCACTAAATAATAATGAGCAGTTCTTGCTAAATTCACTGTCAGCCATTGGTGTGTGTTCTGGGGGCAGGCAGAGGTCTGACTTCCTCTCGGTCCTGTTCACTGAGGGGAGGGACGCTAACAGCCCAAGCGGAGCCCGCCCTTCAGTGTGCGCATAAATGGGTTTTCAGCTATGAAGTCAGCCACAGTTCTGGCCGCTCTCAGTGAGTGAACAAAAGCTGGCCTGACCCTGCTTCCTGTTTCCAGCACAAGCAAACTCAAGGCCCTAAGAGGCCTGGCAGACCCAGGGCATTGTATAGCCAGTCCTGCTGAAAAGACTCTTTCTGCCTGGTCATTTTTCCCAGACATCCCAGGGAGCCGACCTGCTCTTATTTGAAATTCTAACCAGAAGGAAGTCACCCCTGAAAATATCAGGTGCCCCAATTTTCTTTTCATGATGACTCAGCGCCACCTAGGGGACACCGCCATTCATCTCTTGTCTTTTTTATCCCCAGCTCCTTGGAAAGTACTTCCGTCCTCCCCGCTCACTCCCTATGAGAAAGGCAGAGCTGCTTCTCCGCACGTGCTTTCAGACTTTAGCCTAACTTCAGCTGGAAACCATGGTCAATTAGCTTCCTGCTCAACGGCCACCGCTGAGGGTCGTGGTTCGCATCCATAATTCAGCTGCGGGGAATTTGCCTTCATGTTATAGGAAGCACCAGCTGTTAAGCGTCAACTGTAGAGCATGGCATATAAGTATACTTACAATATGCACACCGGTCCTTCAGATTGGCTCTTAGCATCCCCCATTTTACAGAAGAAATTTAAAGTTGTGGAAAGTTAAGTGATTTCCCCAGACTTCGAGCCATGGTAGACTTAGTCTTCGCTTTAAAATGATTCGTCAAAATCCTGCTATGGGTTGAGTTTTCATAGCAGTGGGCAGCTCACTTAGATGAGTTATTATCAGAGAGGTCACTCCAAAGCCCACTGTGCCATTCCAATAGCAAATACTCAAAACGTATCTCTAGGTTGAGGGCACTGCTGCAGGAGCTATCTGAGCTGTAGAGCAGCACTTCGTTACTTGAGAAGCAAGTTGCAGGTTAATTGAACATATGATGCAGTTCTATGATGCTGGGTGTGACCATCCTGCAGGCCTGTGGTTGTAATCAGTAGCAAGGCTTGGAAAATCCTGGTATAGTGCGGTGAACTTGAGGTAGGGGGAGGAAGTTATACCTTGGCTCTTCTTTCCGGCTAAATATTATCTCTTAAGAAAACTACTCAATATTCCTAATCTATGGGATGAATATGAAAAATTATCAGTAACCATCAAACAAGTGCAGTAAAATAAATGAGATCACACTGTAAGATGCCAGTACAGAACCTGGCCCATCATAAGCACCTAATAAGTGGCCATTAAGTTATTTAACCTAATCATTCACGCAGCTCATCGTTGACCTTGGCCCGACATGGCTTTCTGCTATTTCTAAAAGGGAACTTCATGGTGAGCAGACTTGGCTACGCAAACTATGCTTACTATTTAATGAAGCACACACTTCATTAAAAACTAAACAATAAAGCTCCTTAGGAAAGGAGATGATAAAGGATAAATAATCTTTGGATTAGGAGAGCATGCTAGAGATGGGAAATTAAACACTGAAACAGTTTGACCTTTAAGAGGGCAAATCTCTGGAGGTGGGGCACACACAGGATATAACATGTAAACACAACCTAAACATCCATTAACAGATGAAGGTATAGCCCACATACACTATTTACATACAAGAGAATATTTATTACTGTGCTTTAGAAAGGAAATTCCAACACACCAAAAAGAAAAGGGAAAAGTTTCCTGTGAGGCTTCTTTTGAGAGTATTTTTATTTATAGGGGTTGGGAGTGCAGCTCTGTGGTAGAACCCTCATCTGGCATGGAGCATAAGGTCCTAGGTCAGTATGCAGCACTGAAAAAAAAGTGCAGATAAAAATTAAATGAGGGTGTGAGGTGGAATCTCAGAGTTGTTTTGATTTTCATTTCCCTGATGGCTAAGGATGTTGAACACTTCTTTAGGTGCTTCTCAGCCATTCAAGATTCTTGAGAGTTCTTTGTTTAGCTCTGTGCCCCATTTTTAATAGGGTTATTTGGTTCTCTGGAGTCTAACTTCTTGAGTTCTTTGTATATATAGAATATCAACCCTCTATTGGATATAGGGATGGTAAAGATCTTTTCCCAATGTGTAAGTTGCCATTTTGTCCTATTGACAGTGTCCTTTGCCTTAAAGAAGCTTTCATTTTATGAGGTCCCATTTGACAAGAGTTGATCTTACAGCCTGAGCCATCGGTGTTCTGTTCAGGAAGTTTTCCTCTCTGCAGATGTGTTTGAGGCTCTTTCCCACTTTCTCTTCTATTAGATTCAGTGTATCTGGTTTTATGTGAAGGTCCTGATCCACTTAGACTTAAGCTTTGTACAAAGAGATAAGAATGGGTCAATTTGAATTCTTCTACATTCTGACTTCCAGTTTAACCAGCACCATTTGTTGAAAGTGCTGTTTTTTTTCCACTGAATGGTTTTGGCTTCTTTGTCAAAAAGATCAGGTGACCATAGGTGTGTAGGTTTATTTCTGGATTTTCAATTCTATTCCATTGATCTACCTAGTTGTGGATGGGCCTGTTGCTGTTTGTATTTTGATGCTAATCCCACTCTCCTGGGAGGGGCTAGGGACAAGGAGTGAGTCATGTACTCAGGTGACTTCTTGTGAACCATCCCCTAATGAATAAAGGGGCCAATCACTGGGTGAGTAGAAGGGACTTTCAGGTTGGAGAGGAGAAGAGAGGAGGTGAGAGAGAGGGTCCTTTTGGACGGGATAGCAAGAGGACAAGATGTAATTACTAGTGTCTCCTGGTTTCAATGGCAGATCTATCAGGATTTGCCATCAGAAGATTTAGATTTAATAAGACTTAGCAAGATTAGGATTCTAGTTGTTGTGCCCAGTGATTGAGTTACCATTGTTTCTGAACTAAGTCTATGTGGCATTTTCCTTCATGTAGCAGTTTGACTGGATTCAAGAGAGAAAGGTATGGTAGCAAAGCGTGGGTTTGCCAGATGTGAACCACAAAGGCTGTGGGGTATTTGAAGCATGGTGCTAGTGTGATAGCAACCCACCAGTGGGAACTTAGAAAGCTAGGTGGAGAGATTTTGGATATCTGAGTCAGAGAGTCTCCATGAGTTAAGAACTGGCCAGCCAAACCACTGGGGCTGAGAGTAGCAGTGTACAGTACAGGAACTTGTGGTTCATTTTTTAACTATTTCCTGCAACACTACCTGTCTATCTCTGTAACAACACCAGTTGGGCCACCAACCCATCTCAAAAATGTTAACCCAGAATTGTTCCTATCTAAAGGAAATGCAGAGACAGAAAAAAATGGGGCAGAAACTGAAGGAAAGACCATTTAGATGCCACCAGGGATCCATGCCACCTGCAGACACCAAATCCAAACACTATTGCTGGTGCCAAGAAGCACCCGCTGACAGGAGCCTTGTATAGCTGTCCCCTGAGAGGCTCTGCCAGAGCCTGACTAATACAGATGCAGATGCTTGCAGCCAACCATTCAACTGAGTCAGGGACCCCAATGGAAGAGTTAGGGGAAAGACTGAAAGAGCTCAAGGGGATTGCAACCCCATAGGAAGAACAATATCAACTAACCTGACCACCCAGAGCTCCCAGGGACTAAACCACCAACCTAAGAGTACACATGGAGGGACCCGTGGCTCCAGCTACATATGTAGCAGAGGATGGCCTTATCTGGCATCAGTGGGAGGGGAGGCCCTTGGCCCTGTGGAAGTTTGATACCTCAGCATAAGGGGATGCTAGAGCACTGAGGCAGGAATAAGGGGAAGCACCCTCGTGGCGGCAAAGAGGAGGACGAATGGAATGGGAGGTTTGTGGAGGGGAAACCGGGAAGGGGAAACAACATTTGAAATGTAAATAAATAAAATAACCAATAAATTAAAAAAAATCAAAAACAAAAACAAAATAAATGAGGGACTTTTCCTTCTCGTGCCGCCAGCCAGATCCCATCCTTCCCAGCACAGACTCCCCCAAGGCTCCTCCAGGACTTGGCTGCATAGCCAGCATGGCCCATCTATCCTCTCCTACAGGCCCTCTCGGCCTTCCTAGGACTTCCCACACTGCCAGGGCAGCCTGTTCCTTTCTATCCCACAGGTCAGCTGGGCTCCCAAAGACTTCCCTTTGTGGCCAACTAGGTCTGCTCCTTCTGACCCCAAAGGTCCCCCAGACCTCTGGGTCCTCCATTCCCTGCACTGCTAGGTAAGCCCTGCTCCTCCATAGCTCCCTTTCTCCACTGGGACTTCCCTCCCCTGCCCATCAGCTAGGCTGAACTCCTTCCTACTCAGTACGGTCAGTCCATCTCCTCTGTGATCTCCGATTTCTCTGAACCCTTGGATAGACATCACTCTGGATCACTGTATAAGGCCTCCAAGCTCCTCCCAGGTGTTACCTCCAAGTGCTACCAGACTGGCCAGCTCTTCTTCCAGGATCTCCTAGCCCCATCCTTCAGACCAAGCCTGCTCCTTCCCACCATATAAGCTGGTGATAACTTGGGAATCTCACTCTCCAGTGTTCCCAAGTAGACTGTGCCTCTCCTTACCCCATGGGCTTTCTTCCATATGCAGCTTCCCAAGAAAGCTTGCCCCAATTCATTCCCAGATGCTTATTCAAGGGAGAGTGACTAGACTTGTAGAGCCACACCAGAAGGCAACAGAAGGCCAGCAAACATAATGGCTCTTGGATAGTGTCCATTTCTGCAGACTATAGCAGACACTCCAGAAACTAGAGATAAAATGTTCATCTCTCAATATGAATTTCCGCAAAGAAAACAACAAACTTCTTATACCTTATTCCTGTCCTTATTTCTATTCTGAACACACTATATGTCCATAATAATAAACTCAGTTTCTCAATGGAAAAAAAAAAGAAACTAGCAGACTGGATTAGAAAATAGGATCCATCTATGTGATGTCTCCAAGAAACACTCCTTGTAATCAATGATAGATACCACCTATCTTAGTATTTCCATGGTTGTGAAGAGACACCATAACCAAGGCAATCCTTACAAAGGCAATTTAATTGGGGCTGGATAAGGGGGGGAGGTTAGTCCACTATCCCCATAGCAAGAAGCATGCCAACACGTAGGCAGTCATGGTGCTGGAGAAGGAGCTGAGAGTTCTTCATCTTGATTTGAAGGCAACCAGGAGAGACCGTTTTCCAGACGGCTAGGAAGAGGGTTTCAATGCCCAACTCCACAGTGGCACACTTCCTCCAGAAATGCCCAACTCCACAGTGGCACACTTCCTCCAGAAATGCCATGCCTCCTAATAGTACCACTCACTCCCTGGGCCAAGCATATCCAAACCACCACATCACCTTAAGGTAAAGGATGAGAAAAGATACTCCAAGCAAATGAAACTCAGAAACAAGTAGGTGTATGTTCTAATATCTAACAAAATAGAGTCCAAACCAAACTCATCAAAATAAATAGGAAGGTCAGGTCATACCAAAGGAACACTCTACCAAGAGGATTTCTTTCTTTTCTTTCTCTTTCTTTCTTTCTTTCTTTCTCTCTCTCTCTCTTTCTCTCTCTCTCTCCTTCCTTCCTTTTTTCCTTCTTTCTTTCTTTCTCTCTCTCTCCTTCCTTCCTTCCTTCTTTCCTTCCTTCCTTCCTTCCTTCTTTCCTTCTTTCCTTCCTTCTTTCTTTCTTTCTTTCTTTCTTTCTTTCTTTCTTTCTCTCTTTCCTTTTATTGAAAATAGGTTCTTGCCAGGCAGTGGTGGCGCATGCCTGTAATCCCAGCCCTTGGGAGGCAGAGGCAGGTGGATTTCTGAGTTTTAGGCCACCCTGGTAAGAGTAAGTTCCAGGACAGCCAGGGCTACATGGAGAAACCCTGTCTTGGAAAACCAAAAAAATAAAAAATAAAAAGAAAAGAAAAGAAAAGAAAAGAAAAGAAAAGAAAAGAAAAGAAAAGAAAAGAAAAAGAAAAAGAAAAAGAAAAAGAAAAAGAAAAAGAAAAAGAAAAAGAAAAAGAAAAAGTTCTTTATACTTCTAATCATAGATGCACCCAACTTCATAAAATATATATTAGATCTAAAACTCCAGCACAATGATGGTGGGCAACTTCTATATTTGACTCTTACAAATAAACATCTGGACAAATACTAAACAGAGAAACGTTTTTAAGTGACACCATAAATTAAATGGACCCAACAGACACCTAAAGAACATTTATCTAAACAGTAAAGAATACACATTCTTCTCATCAGTCCATGAAACTATCTACAAAATTTACCACATATTGTATCATAAAGTAAGTCTCAACAAATACAGGAAAATTGAAACAACAGCGTACATTCTATCTGACCACAGGGGAACAAAGTTAGATATTAACACCAATAAAAGCTGCTGCTGCGGGCCGTTCGCGAACCTGCAGCGGAGACTGGCGAGCTACAGCAGGGACTCGCGAGCTGCGGCGTGTGTGCTCCGCAGGCTCCACCAGCTCACCTACCCTCCTTCAGAAGATACTGAAGCCCAGGATCTGAGTCATCCCTTCAAGGCTACCGCACTGATAGAAGGACAAGGACAGAATCACCAGCACTGGCTGAAGATGCCCAGCCTAGAGTCCGAGAAGGAAATGTATAATCAGGTGAGTGTAGTGTTCAAAGATGCAGAAGGCGTCTTGGAGGACTTGCAGGCATAGAGTTGCTGGCCACGAAATTCGAGAGGCAATCCAGCATCCAGCCGATGAGAAGCTGCAAGAGAAGGCATGGGGTGCAGTCGTGCCACTAGTAGGCAAATTAAAGAAATCTTACGAATTTTCTCAGAGACTAGAAGCAGCATAAAGAGGCCTTCTGAGAGCCTTGACTAGTTCGCCATACTCCCCCGCCCAGCATCTAGAGCGAGAGCAGGCTCTTGCCATACTCCCCCCGCCCAGCATCTAGAGCGAGAGCAGGCTCTTGCTGAGCAGTTAGCAGAGATTCTTCACTTCACACTCCGGTTTGATGAGCTCAGGATGACAAATCCTGCCATACAAAATGACTTCAGCTGCTACAGAAGAACACTGAGTCGCATGAGAATTAATAATGTCCCGGCAGAAGGAGAAAATGAAGTAAATAATGAATTGGCAAATCGAATGTCTTTGTTTTATGCTGAGGCCACCCCGATACTGAAAACTTTAAGTGATGCAACAACAAAATTTGTATTGGAGAATAAGAATTTGCCAATAGAAAATAGCAGATTGCTTAAGCACCACGGCAAGTGTATGCAGAGTCATGCTGGAGACACCGGAATATAGAAGCAGATTTACCAATGAGGAGACAGTATCATTCTGCTTGAGGGTAATGGTGGGTGTTGTAATACTCTATGACCACGCCCATCCAGTGGGAACATTTGCCAAAACTTCTAAAACTGATATGAAAGGATGTATCAAAGTTCTTAAGGACCAACCTCCTAATAGTGTAGAAGGTCTTCTCAATGCTCTCAGGTACACAACAAAACAACTGAATGATGAGACTACCTCCAAGCAGATCAGGTCCATGCTGCAGTGAGAGCTGTGGAGCAGCCCCGCCCGCCGCGGGTGGGGCGCACAGTGCTCTTCAGTGACCGAGAATGCACTTAGTGAACACCATTCAGTCTCCATACTCTCACTTTGGTTTCTTTCCTCTGTTCTTCCCACTTTTTTAATCATGTTCTTAAGACTTCTTTTCTGTGCCAAAATCTGTAAAGTTATACTTTGAAAGGGATTTTGTCCTTTCAAAACAGGCCATCTAAGGCAGCTAATTACGCATTGCATTAAGGTCTCTACTGAGAAAAGTTCTGTGACTTGAACTAAATATTTTTAAATGTGGATTTTTTTGAAAACTAATATTTAATATTGCTTCTCCTGCATGGCGAAACTGCCTATTCTGCTATTTAAAACCCTCATAAATTTATTTTCTACTGGCGCTTTTTCATGTGCAGCCAAAATGAAAATGTTCAAACTAACCCCTGTTGTACAAATGGTACCCAACACAAACTTTTTTAAATTAGTAAGACTTTTGTTTAGAGTTTTAAGTTTGTATTTTGACCTTTTTGTAAGGTTGTATGTTGTCTGTTTAACCTTTATCAACTAACGTTAAAAACTGTGATGTGTGCGTAGAATATTACGTATGCATGTTCATGTTTAAGGATGGCTGTTGATAAAATAAAAATCAGCTTTCCTTTTTAAAAAAACACCAATAAAAACAACAGTAAGTACACAGACTCATGGAAAACAAACAACAGACTGCTGAATTAGGAAGTAATCAAGGAGAACAATTTAAAATTCCTAGAATTGAATGAAAATGTAAACACAATACACCAAAGTCTATAAGATACAAAGAAAGCAGCCATAAGAGGAAAGTTTATGCTATAAGTGTATATATAAAAAAAACCAAGATATGCACAATTAACAGTGCAGTGATACACCGTAAGCCTCAGATAAACAAAAACAAACATCACCCTGAAACAATAGCTGGGAAGAGATCATCAACATTGGGGCTGAAAATAATGAAAAAGAAATGAAAAAGGAAAAGAAACAGTAAAATATTAGCTCTTTGAAAAGAGCTATTAAAGACTGGCAAACCTTTAGCCAAACCAACCAAAGGAGAGATGACATGAATTAATACAACTGGATATGAAAAGGGAGACATTGCAACAGACAGTAAAGAAACTTGTACTTATAAGGACATAATTTAAAATTTTATACTCCAGGGGCTCAGCAGTTAAGAGCACTTGCTGTGCTTACAGAGGGACCAGGTTTGGGTCCCACAGCAGATGATGGTTTGCATCTACCTGCAGCTCTAGTTCCAGGGCATCCAGGGCCCCTACTGGCATCAGACCTGCACACAGAGACATTCGTACATGTAAATACAAATAAAATCTTTCAAAAACAATATTCTACTAAGCTGGATAATCCACAAGAAATGAATGAATTTCTAGATGTATATGGCTTCCTAAGTTAAACTGATTATTAACTAAAATATTTAATAATTTAATTAAATTATTTAATTTAGTTAATAAGATGAGAATTAAATAATTTAACAGACCTATAACAAATGTCACAGAAGCAAATTAAAAATGTTTAATTTTAACTAAAAAACAACCCAGAGCCATATGGATTCAGCACAGAATTAGACTATACCTTCAAAGGAGAACTAATAACAATACTACCACATAAATTATCCCATAAAATAGAAAAGGAGAGAACACTCGTGCATTCTTTTTATGGAGTCAGCATTAGCCTGATTCCAAAATCAGAGAAAGACCCAACAAATTGTACAATTTACAGATTTCATGAACTCTCCATTAAAATTCCAATGTGCATCTTTACAAAGGTTTAAAAATAATTTTAAAAGTCATAAGGAAACACAAAAGATTTGGGATACTCAAAACAATCTTGAACAATAACAACATTCCTAAAGATATCACCAAACTGATTTCAAGTTTTACTAGATAACTATGTTAATAAAACCAGCATTGGGAATGGAATGATGGCTTAGCAGTTAGTTACTCTGCTCTCCCAGAAGACTTGAGTACCATTGCCAGAACCTGTGTCCGGTGGCTCACAGTCTCCTATAATTTCAGTTCCAGAGAATCCAAGCCCCCTGGTCTCCACAGGCACTTACAAACATATGCACAAACCAACATACAGACATATAATTCAATATTTTATGGTTTTAATCTTTAAAAACATAGTGTGAGGCCGAGGCAGGGGGATCTCTGTGAGTTCGAGGCCAGCCTGGTCTATACAGTGAGTTCCAGAACAGTCAGGACTGTTAAACAGAGAAACCCTGTCCTGAAAAACAAAACCAACAAAACAAAACAAGAAAAAAATCACAGGGTGAGTACTGGCATTAAAAACATACACATTGTATAATTGAGAGCCCATGTATGTATATATAACTCACACTCCTACAGCTACCAGCATTTTGACAGATTGCAAGAATATACATTGGAGAAAAACAGCATCTTCAACAAATTGTGTTGGCCAAACTAGACAACTACCCGAGGAAGAATAAAACTAGATCCTAATCTTCCATCCTGCACACAACTCAATTCCAAATGGATCAAGAACCTCAACATACAAGCCTATGCTTTGAATCTGGTAGAGGAGACAGTATGGGATACTAGTGAAGTCACAGGCACAGGGATGTCTTCTGAACAGGACCCTAGTAGCACAGATATTAGAACAACTGACAGACGGGAGCACAGGGCATTAAAGGACACCACCGCCACGCCACGTGGGTGAAAAGACAACCTATACAGATGGGGAACAAGTCTTTACCAGCTACATATCTAAGAAGATGCATGCTTAGATATGCAAAGAACTAAAACAAACCCTAAACACCAAGAAAACAAACAATCCTTTAAAAAATGGACAATGGCACTTAGCAAGAGTTCTTAAAAGAAGAAATGCAAATGTTTGACATCCTTGGCAATAAGGAAAACTCAAATTACTTTAAATTTTACCCAATCAGAATGGCTAAGATATAGACAGACAGAGATTACAAAGGAAATTCTGGCTGTAGGGAAGGGTAAGCACATATTCAGTGTTAAGGGGAGTTCTGATGCAGCCACTGTAGAAATCAATGTGGGGTTTCCTCAAAAAACTAAGAAATAGATTGTCTATATGATCAGCTCTACCATTCCTGGGCATATTCCCAAAGTACTTTCTCTATAGCTAAAGTGCATCTAGTACACTAAAGAGAGGCTTGTTCACGTTCATTGCTCCTCTCTTCACCAACAGCCTTTATACCAATGAGCTGGTGAATGGGTAAAGGAAATGTGGTACATACACACAATGGGATTTTATTCAGATGAAAGAAAAAATATAATGATCAAACTCACAGGTACATGGATGGAGTTGGAAACAACCATTCTGAGTGAGGTAACAGGATCCAGAAGGACAACTGCTGGATGTCTCCTGAATGTGGGTGCCAGCCGTGACTACTTAGATGCACATGCTTAGAGTGGAGTAGTTGTAGAGGTCAGGAAACTAGCAAGGGACCAGGGTTGGGGTAGGATTCCAATGGAAAAGGGAGAGCTTACAGGTGGTTTGAAGGTAACGGGAAAGAGCAGGATGGAAAGGGTTAAATGGGGAGGGGGCTGGGAGGCCGGGGTAGAGGAAAGAGTGTGGAGAGGATAAGTAACACTCAAGACCTTTGAAAATGGCCACACGGAGACCTACTACAGTAGAAGTTTCCCTAAATAAACATAGACATGGATAAAAGGAGATTAGATGGTGACTCGGGCTACATTGCAGAAGAGGAGCACAGAGTATGAGAACCAGAGAAACAGGGTAGCTGCTGTGAGCCAAGTGACAGGAAGGCTACACCCGTGATTGCTTAAACGACACCCGTAATGACTGCCCGGGTTGACGTGTCAACATGGTTGAGGGAAATCTGACGAGACCCAGCCTCAGATGAAGCGCTACAAGCTATCAACGGTTACTGAGAGAGTCAGAATCAGTCTTCAGGGATGAACCCCAGACAGGTCATCCAGACCCAAGTACTTAACCCTAAACACATATACATACAAGCAACATACAAGCAATGCTAAATGGACCCAGTAGGTTTTGTGGGTGTATTCAAATATATGCACATATAAGTAACATGACTTTGAGAGGAAATAAGGTGAAATAATAATAGTTAAAGGAAGAAGGAGGGGTAGAAAATATGTAAACACAGTACTCACACATGAGATTCTCAAAAGGATAAGAAATATACAAATAAATGCTTTCTTATCATTATCCATGGGGTAGATGGG
The DNA here is from genome assembly GCA_964023405.1 of Apodemus agrarius. NCBI lineage: Eukaryota > Metazoa > Chordata > Mammalia > Rodentia > Muridae > Apodemus > Apodemus agrarius. The sequence goes on along the minus strand of OZ030014.1, from coordinate 64,186,441 downwards.
GGACAAGCAAGTGAACACACAATTTTCAACCAGCATTCTAAAAACAAACAGACAAATAAATGTGACTGTACTGCCTTAGTTTTCTTTCACACTACCAGTTTATTTAAATTTCACCTAAGGAATAGTGTAGACAACCTGTTGGGCCTGGCGTGATGGGCTGCTTTAAAAAGTGGCTACAGTGTATGAAAAATGTCTAGGGAGATACTAAGTGGGACTTTCCTCTCTAGCCTGTACAGAGCTCCACCCTGGGGCAGCTGGGTAAAGTGCAGGCACATCAGAGGCGTGACCTCTGGATCACATCACAGGAAACCCCATCTCAATCACAGCCTGCAAAAGCATCCTGCACAATAAATGGGGCCTTACATTTTGAATTTCAAGCTGCTGAAGAAAGCATTGTCCTTCAGCGTCATTTATTTTTAATTTTCTAAAATCTGAGGTCTTCTTCAAGCTAAGCTTTCAGTAAGATACAGAAGTGCTATGAGATGGCTGAGTGGGTAAGAAGCATCACCGTGCAAGCCTGGCGAGCTGAGTCTAAGCCCCCACTCGCACACCAAAGCGGAAAGGGAGAACACACGCCACAAGTTTTTCTCTGTCACATAAACAATAAATAAAGTTTAAAATTAAATCATTATAGTATGTTCTAATGAGTTTAAGCAACATCCAGTACTATAAAGGCCCCCAATATGTTGACATTATTTCCCTTCAACTTAGTTATGAAAAGATGGAAGTCTTGCATATAATTAATTCCACATGTCCATTCTGCATTGGCTTTTCTAAGGCCACTGGGTTAAAGTTTGATGATACCTTCTCTTCGGTCTTCAGGATACCATGGTCCCAGGATGGGAACACTGCCTGAGAGGTCAGTGGGAAGATGTGCAGTGAAGTATGGGAAAAGAATATAAAATTCAAGTGTGAAAAGAACAGGAGGAAAACAAAAGGAAGTGGGATGGTTTCTCTCCTCCCCTGCCTCTGTGCTGAGAGTAAGATCACATGTCAAACAAGCCTCAAGAAGCCTTTGGTCGGAATGACTCAGCACTGTCACAGAACCTGAGGTCACAAAGCACTGCATCTCCTGCTAAAAGCACAGAACCTGGGACATCACCATGCTGACCTTCTAGAGCCTTCCTGCATTAGCCAGCAAAGGGATGTCCCATCCTGACGCGCTGCACCATGGGAACTGCCTACTGTAGATAAAGCAGACGCACTTAGCTATTGCAAAAGAAACATGATCTCGTTTGACTCAGCTGATGTCTTTTTTTAAAAAAAAGAGTTTACTTATATAATTGTGTACAGAGAAGAACGTGCATGTGCAGAACCCCTGGAGGTGAGAAGAGCAGTAGATCCCTAGGAGCTGAAGTTGGAGACAGTTGTGAGCGCCTGATACGGGTTCTGGGAACCAAACTCTGCAAAGGCAGTCTGTACTCTTAGCTGCCAAGGCATTTCTCCAGCTCCCAGCTTAACTCTTGAAGCTGGAGGAGAATCTGCAAAATATAGACTGGAACATTTTCCAGGCCCACTGGTGATAGAGGGTACACATGGACACACAAAATGAGTCCCAAGTACACCAAGACTTTACTGAACTCCTCACAAGAGGGCTTTGGTTACACAGCTTTTGGGCCACCTGGAAGCTAAGAGCTTCCTTATGGCTTTCGGGAACGTCTCACGTAGAATGGGCGTTGAAGTCCACCCCTCAGTTGGTTAGGGTAATAGTATATGAGGAGCTGGTGTCCCTCTTCCTAGGCAGCTACACACGCTGTCTGCTACCGAGTGAGCCACCATGGAGGCAGGTCTTCCAGCAGCTAGACAGCTGCAATAAGACACAGTCAGTTTGGGAAACTGCAGCTTTCGATAAGTACAGCTCCATCAGTCGCCCCAACTGTACCCAAGGTGCTTCAATTTGCTTAGGGACCGAAATAAATTTGATCCTCACCATCCGACAGAGTTGATATTTAAAAGTCCAAGTGAGTCTGAGATTCATCTCTATCTCCAGACACAACAAATAATACCACCCTGATGTGGCAGAAAGAGGGGAGCTGTTGGGCAACCTAAGTTTGCGTTTTGAATGGTATTTAAAACAGCTCTGCTTTCTTCCATCAGCTACTTTTATGGACAGTGGTTTCTTGTCAGTGGTTACTACGAAGAAGTTGAAGAACTTACCAAAGTGTTGTGTAGGAATCCCATGTGGCTATTTCGGCACACAACTTGTCATGTAATAGCTACACAGAGCGTGGGACTGAGCCGCACTAATGGTCTGCTGTATAAAGCTCCTAGGAATTCCACGAAAGCAGTGTTAAATAAATTCCCCCAAACTTTGGGCTTTGTTTTCTTCTTCCATAAGCAAAATAAATTTTTCTACATTCCTGAGAACAGACGCTGCATGTATACAAGTACGTGCAACCAGACCAGTGGGAATACCGTCATCCTCTACGCAGTTCCCAAGAGACGGGGACAGGCAGGGAACCTTTTAGGGGATGAATGTTTACATGATCGTGGTGATGGTTTCCTAAGCATGTCTGCATGTGTGTACATGAGCAAGTATCAAACTGTGCTTATAAAGGCAGATTCATTATAAGTTAGTTATATTTTAATAGTCATTTTCCTTAAATATAAAAGAAGTATATTCCAGAAAGGTTGCCAGCCACCTATGCAAGTGTTTGCCTCACTTAATCTTCATCACACTGTAATTCTTTTTATTATTATTGTTGTTGTTGTTGTTGTTATTATTATTATTATTTAATCTATTTTTACAGTCCAGTCATTATCCCCATCCTGGTCTGCCCTCTGACTGTTCCTCATCCCATAGCTCCTCTCCCATCCCTGAGGATGTCCTCACCACCCCAACTCCCACCCCTCCAGATCTCTCTACTCCCTGGAGCCTCAAGTCTTTCGAGAGTTAGGTGTGCAATTCTAAAGAAAACAAAAACAACAACAACAACAAAAGCCACTGCTGACCTCAGAGGTGAAAACAGCTCACTTATTTGAACGTGCATGTCTTCACTAGCAGACTGAAAACTTTTCATGAGCCTTGGCCTGACTCTGCAATGACCATGAGGAACACTAGTCAAAGAGGAATGCCCTGCATGTGTATGTCAGTCAGCCAAACTCAATAAAATGACTACCCCATGCAGTGGGCTAGGCTTCGATAAATCTGCCCAGTCCTTGGACTATGCATAATCACTAGCCACTAGAAGAAACTGATAGACACTTAACATTTAAAAAATGAACCTTGGTTTCCTTAATAACAGTATTTCCATCACACTCTGCACCTTATAAAGGTTAGATCACTTGGCTAAACACACACAAAGCTAGACAGTGTCCAATATGGAACCAGAGGCCAGACCCCCTGGGACACAAACTGCGGAGCAGCGGAGGATGAGAGGGTGGGCAGATCAATGGCATGACCTCGACTCAGAAAAATGAAATTCCTAGAGCTTTGACTTCCTCATCTGTAAAGAGTACATGTGTAGGAGGGGGGCCACTTAGAGATCTCTAAACTTCCTTTCAGCTCTGACCTTTCTACTTGAATCTGGATACACTGATAAAATCTGACAGCTGTTGTCATGCCACTGTTGTCTGCTAATTGGCCAGCTAGGGGAATCCTCAACAATCCTTATAAGTGTTTCTCAGCTCATATTCAAACCCTTGCCTGCCTTGCTATCTGTGGAGATGACGAAAATTTTCTCCAGATACTAGAGGAGGAAATGCAAGCCTACAGAGAATGCTAAGAACAGCCAGACTTCGGGAGGTTTTTAAGATAATGAAGACAGAACACAAACAAATACTGAGCAAACAGGAAGACGCTCCAACACCCGCACATGCTGGAAACAGAATAAAAATAATACATATGTCTAGTATACAGTTTACCTATATATTTAAATTTTAAAAGTCTCATGCAATAGTGGGAGAGGCAAGGACAAAGAAATTCATCTCAAAAATGGCAAAACTTATGTCAACTGACAGTCTATCCATTATAACAACTATGGATTACTTCACTTCTGTATCTCCTGTTGCGGCCCAGGACCTCAACTTGCAGTGCCTGCTGCATATGTGCACACCACCCTCATCTGCTTTGTGCATGTGTGGATGAGAGGTTGCATATGGAAGCCAGAGGTTACGGTCCGGATGTCTTCCTCAATACTTCTCCACATCATCCGATATGAGATGGCCAATACAGCTGGCCAGCAAGCTCCTAGGGTCTTGCTGTCTGCACCACACACACACACACACACACACACACACACACACACATGCAAGGTTTACTGGTGTATAACCACCCACATATGGCTTTTCACATGGCTAACATCTGCACACTAAACTCGATCATCACTGAACCATCCCCAGGTCCCTCACTCACATTTCACATGTGACCTCACCAACTCTTGCATGACCTACTGCTTGACAACTTTGTCTAAATGCTACCTAGCCACTGTTTGAATGATCTTTATTATAAATCCTGAGTCTCACAACAGCTGACAGGAGAAGTATAAATATTCAGTCTTCAAACAACTCCCAACACAAACTTACTCGTGACCTATCACAACACAACTAAGACACCAACTTTTAACACACCGAAGCCAGTGAGAAAAAGTAGGGAGACAGCTCCTGGATATATCAAGCATCTGGGCAGTCAGAAGAGCAGATGTATTGGAAGAACGGCTCTTCTGAAGTGTTTTCAGTGTATTCTAAAATACCAGTGTCAACACATTTTCTGTTCTTAAGTTATCTTTAACTGAACCTGTTAAACACTGTTCCAGTGACCAGCCAGCTGATTCCATTGATACCTGAATCACAGCCTTTATTAAAGTCATTTTACAACTATACGTGTTCGGATAAGTGATTGATTTAATCCAAGCTTTCCACGGTCGTGTCAGTAGTGGGAAGTGCTTCATCTGAATAGATCTTCTTCCTCACAAACGTGACCGCATCCTGCATCTGAAGTTTCTTCAGCTCCCAGTGATGGATCTTCCCAAGAAAGAAAATAGTTTATGAAGAAATGACAACATATAAAATAAAAGCTTCTTTAGAGACCTAAGCACAAAGTAGTAGCAAGCCAGCTTTTGCAAATTAAATGTCACCATGCAAATGTTCATATTCTGAATGTAACAAGCTTAGGACTGAAGAAAATAGTTAACACTGAAAAGTATAAAACTTCAGGGGCTCTCTGAACAATGCAAAATTATTTTTAAACCTTTAAACAGAGCATGAGCAGAAAGGAGCCACATCAAATCTTAGCCAAGCCCAACCCACCTCTGGATATTAAAGTATGATAAGAAAAAATCTGAGTGTGTACACTTCACGCTGTGTGCAGAGCCACATGCGGAGCGTGCAGATAAAGCTGAAGGTCAGCATTGGGCCTTAGCAACTGATGGAGGTCTGAAAGGCTGGTGAGCAACGCGGTGGTGCCCAGGGTCACAGGGGGGCCTGAGGGAGGCATCTTTCTCCAGGTCTCCAGGCGGGCAAACAATATAGAATACAAGAGTCTCACACTGGCCAGAAAACAAAAGCCTTAATATCATTCCTTGCTCAAGATAATCTGAAAGTAGGACGTAATTTCATGTGTCTTAAATTTAGTATGAAAAGGTATTATTTATCCTCTTCTTCATTAAAAAGAGACTAAGGCTGACCAGATACCATCTATAAACTCCCTAGTAGATGATAATATCCAGCTGAGTAGAAACCAAATCACATACTAGAATGTTCCTTTTGATTACATAATCAAACAAACAAACAAACCAACCTCACACAGCTAAAAGGTGAAGCGCCCTCATGCTGACTGCTCTCCCGGAGCCCTAGTGACTACCTTCACCCACAGCACCCAGCCAGCAGCTGGGAGAGTGCACAGCGCTAACACAATAGTCCTTTCAGATTGTTTTCTTACCAAGACCACATGGAAGCCCATTATGTTCAAATGTCGAATTTTCATGGCCAACAATCCTCTGGGGTGGCTTGAATTTAGACAGTAAACAGACTTAGGAACACACAGCACTGCTACTCTGAAAAGAAACAACAAACAGGGACAGTGACAGTGAGCACCCGCAATCCTGCCGCAGGGTTCCTGCTCTCAGGAGCCCAGGCTCCAGTCTTCCTTGTTCTCGCCAGTCCTGCTGGCTTTGCTTCCGTTATTTAGCCTCTGCAGACAACAGAGTATGCAATGACTACTTTGTCAACCCAAACCTAACATGTTTTACATATTTTTGCAGCAGCCTTCTTTATGAATGGCTTTACTTTCTAAGGAGGAAAATTTCCTGATACAAAAACACCCACTGAAAGATTTCCGGGGCAGTGCTAAGCTCTGACCCAAATATAATCATTTAGCAAAGCCAGTGGTGAAGGCAATAACAAATGGTACAAGACCTTCCAAACTCAGGATGAAACCCAAGAAAACCCTAAGTCAAAGGCTCCTCCAATGGGGATTCCGTCAGCAAAGGGGACCGCTGCGTATTGACCCTCATCACTCTCGGGACGTTCACTGGGAGGACAAAGACCAGAACAGAAGAGATGCCTACCCTGTCTTCTCTGGGACACTGCCTATCAGAAGAGACATTTCATACTTACCAGAGACCACTCAGCTTTCACATTTCCCAGCACTGTATACTACCAATTACTATATCATCATTTCATGTCAGAACAGTAGATTAAAAGGGGGAAAGGCATTTTCAATACAGTAAGAAAACGCTTTCTAAAGGGTACCTGGATAACACAACACTTAAAAAGATAACCAAGGTATAGCAATAAGCCAGATGGATGGAGAAATGGGAAAGACAGAACGTTGGGTGAAGGAATGAGGATGAGCAGTAAGAGTCTGAATCCTTACAAGTTTTTCTACTCCTCTCCACTGTACACACGGGCCCTTCTGGGAGAGTACCACGGCACAAGCTCCCTGGGGCAAAACATCCGACTCATCTTTGTGTGCCCCACAGGCCTGGCAGAACCTTCCCACAAGGCTGACATAGCAGAGGTGCATATGGAATGAGTCCATGGTCTTCTGCATCTCCTGAGCAGGCAGGACACTCTCAAGGTATGACTCCATGTTCCGCCCAGCACACTAGACATAATGAGCTAAAATGGCTTGGGCTAGCTTCAATGTGCTCTGATCTACGAACAATACTAATTACAAAGTTATAAGGGAAGGACAAGGAGGATGGGAAGGCATTGGGTATTAAATCTCTGGAGAGTTTATGGTCTCAGTATTATCTTGGCTGATGTTTATAGCGCATGGATAGTTTCGACTATGTTAACATTGTCCTACTGAACTGTTAGCTTTATATACACATTTTTAAAGAACGTCTGATTCAGGAGGTGTTTCAACTCTGCTCTATTGTGCTCAGCCGTGAGTAGCAGATTCCCATGTGCAAAGGACCCTGGTATGCTGCAAGCCACATACATTCATAAGGTCTTTTTGATACTGCTAATTAATATAGTCTTTCTTTAATAAAATCTTAGTTCAGAATGCTCAGCAAATAAGAATGAAAACTTACCTCTGCATGTTTGCAGCAGAGCTTGCATCTACATCAGAAAATGAAAATACTTGGGTCCTGTTAGCATCCATTCTGATTTCAAAATCTGAAAGGAAAAGCATGTTGATGTTAATTTCTCACACACTGCTCACAGTGATTTCACAGTGATATCAAAAGTCTAATACCAACAGTACCAGAAAAACACAGACAGTAGCTAAAATTAAACTGAGACCTTATAATGTGGCACACACTAATCTAGGGACTTGACATGTGGAATTTCATGCACTGGTCACAGAGTTCTGTGAGATACTATTGTTGCCTACAAAGAAGCTGGGGATGCTTACATTCCAAAGTCATTATATCAGAGAACTATACAACAAGAATCCAAAGACTAACAAAACCCAGTGCCAGGCATGGGGCATCTCCTGAGTTATTGGTTAGGGGAGTCAAAGAGATTCTAAAATCCTATAGGCTACCGCAGTTGCTCTTGGTTGCCTCCTAGGACTAAAGGTAAGATCCTGCTGCTGAAGACACCACGCACTTCAGATACAGACTTGGGAGAACGTGAGCTAGAACTGACTTTCAAGCCTCCTCCCTTGCTCTCACACTACCCAAAGGTCCTATGCGAGCTGGTAAGTGAGAAAAGCAATCAACAGTCCTACCCAGAGGGGAAGCCTATACACAACATGACCAGCATGCCGGGACAGCCTACAATGCAACCATGGCACCTATGTCTTGGGGGAAACCTGTCTACTTGGACTTAAGTCCTGCTCAATTGGAGGGAATCCATGCCTGAAACTAATCAGTCTGTGGCTGATGAGGTCACAGACTCTGGAGAACCTACTATTGCCTCCTTCCTAAACCAGCATAATTTCTAACTGGATCCTAAATTCTTACCCACAGAGAAGCACTGCTCTCACTCATCATCAAAGAAGTGTCTTTCCGAAGAAGACTCTTACGGAAAGCTACAAGTATTCCAAATGCAGAGGACAACTGACTGTGGGATGTTCAGCCCCTACTGATATATCTACAGAGCAGTCCCTACAGCTAAGGCTCACAGACATTTCAGAAGAAGGCACAGGAAGACTCTAAGAGCCAGAGTACCAGGGCATCTGCTCTGAGATATGATAGGAAATCTTTATAGTATGGTCACCTAGATAAGACCTGCAAAAGACCACCACCTGTTGACAGGCCAAAATGAAGGGAAAATTCTCACAAGACCCTACCCCTGGATGAAGAGCTACAGGCAATTAATGTCTACTGAGACGAAGAACAGTCTTCTCCAAGGACAAACTTCATGATAGGTTATCCAGTCCCAAGAGGTCAGTGGTAAACAAATACACAAACAAGCAACACCAAAAGAGCTCAGCAAGCTGTATTTACATATCCATACATGTGCGTGTGCATAAACGTACAACAATTAAGAGGGCATGGATCTGAGAGGGAGTGGGGGGACAAAGCAGGTGCAGTGGGGAAAGGGAGGGTAGTAGAGATATGAATATAATATTCATGTCTGACTATAATCTCCTAATCCTTTGTCAGAACAAACAAAATACATTATAAAAATAAAACAAAATGAATGACACCCATACCAATGTGATAATTATGTGGCAACTGCACATCTTTCGAGAAGCATCCTTCCCCCTCCAGAAGCCTGCCGAGTACCTCTGTGAGCTTCTCGTTTGGATGTGATGTTGACGGTGGCGGCGGTGGTGGCAGCAATGGTATGTGTACAGATTTGTAAGTACTTTCGTCAAGTTTCAGGCAAGTATTCAAAACATGAAGCTTATGAATATTCTTCTTTGTGTCACCTAAAAATACAAAGGCAAATGCATGATTAAAACATTAATGTCATATTTTAAAATACTAATATATCTATGTGTCTGATCACCTCTTAAAATCTACTTAATGCACTTAGTTCACTATACATAATGGTGGGTTAAATTGCACATATATATATGTATATATACATTTATATGAAGAATTTTTATTATATTCACCCCATTACCTTCACTTTCCTCCCTTCCCCTCTCTACTTCATTCTATTATTTTGTTAAAAAATCTTTCATACAATATATTCTGGTCATGGTTTCCTCTCGCCAAACTCTTTCCAGACCCTCTCTACCCACTCAACTCCATATCCTTTCTCTCTTTAGACAACAAACAGGCAAACAAGAAAGACACAAACCAGAATCTTAAAAAAGAAAAGAAATACAGGAAACACATATATACACACATGCATTAAAAACACAAAATCAGAAACCATAATATACCAGCAAAAGACTAGTAAGACAAAAAACAAAAAACAGACAGACCAATATAAGACAACGTCTACAGAATCACTCCTGTGCTCAGTTTGCACTGGCCATCTTCTGCTAGGCATGGAGCCCACCCTTGACTGTGGTTTTGAGTCTACCCTTGAGTGTGGTTTGTATGCCCATTGAGACTGCATCGGAGAAAACTCATTTTTACTTTGCAAGTGGCTGTCAATTGTAGATGGCTTCTTGGTTAAGGATGGAGACTCGTGTCCTCTTCCCCCTCAGTGCTGGGACCCCATTTGGCTTGCTTGTACCTGTGCACACCTGTGTGTGCTAACATAGTCTTTGAGTGTGGTGTACGTGTGTCGGCTCTACTGTGTCTGGAAGGCACTATTTCCTTGGAGTCATCCGTCACCTCTGGAGTCTTTCTACCTCCTCTTCTGGAAAGCTGGGAGCCCTGAGGGGAGGGAGGGGCAATGATTCCTTGGCTTTCATTGTCTAGCTCAGTAACCTGTATTGGCCAATGTCTGGGATGTTAAGCTATCTTTAGAGCTGACTTGGTCTAAACTTCTCATTTTATAGGAGAGAAACTCTTCAAGAATTTGGGACTAGAATCCAGGTCTCCAAGTCCATTCTTCAACCACAAACTGTTTTAAAAATCAATATATAGTGTTGACTCAACTCAATTTCAGAACTTTATTACATCATTTATAGAATGAATTATATTCTTTATTCTACAACATATTATTAAATTTTGGACATCTACCCAAATACTTTTTTCTTCATTTAAAGTCAGTGACTGTAGAGCATGGTAACACACACCTTTAATTCCAACACAGGCAAGTGAATATCTGTGATTTGCAGACCAGTCTGGGCTACACAGACTTGGTCTCAAAAAAACCAAAAACCAAAAACTAAAAACTAAAAAAAAAAAAAAAAGCCCGGCAGTGGTGGTGCACGCCTGTAATCCCAGCACTTGGGAGGCAGAGGCAGGCAGATTTCTGAGTTCGAGGCCAGCCTGGTCTACAGAGTGAGTTCCAGGACAGCCAGGGCTATACAGATAAACCCTGTCTCAAAACAAACAAACATACAAACAAAAACAAACAAACAAAAAAAAAGAGAGAGAGAGAGATCAATGATTGATTTGGTTTCAATAAGTAAATAAACACACTGATTTGTTACTCACTTGGTCATTAGATCTAACAGGCTAGCTTCTAATTATAGAGGACTGACTGTTTCTAGGTGACTTGGGTTGGCTTTAATAGTATACTTAAGGAATGCAAGCATATCTACTCAAGAACCCTGAGCTTTGAATATGTGGAGACTGAAGATTGTGTATGCAGTGCAGGCTAACACGGTGCAGACTGTATCCCTCCCCCTGCAGTGGGGATGTCACTAAAGGCCGCTCTGTGGGTTTGTAGCTTGAAAACTGACCTTTGACTTCACCACTGTCAGCTGTACTTAGCAGCTCTGGTCCGTGTGTTTGAACTAATGCTGCTCTACAGAACCCACTTAGAATGACAAGGTAACTACCTACCTGAAGTCAGCAGTTCATTGATGATGTTCTCTTTGATAAGCTGGTTAATAGGGGCCAGGGGGAAATAATTCATCACGCAAAACGAATGCACAGCATTCAACAGGCTTTCAGAAGAAATGTGATGAAGACAGCCAGTCAGAGCGCTTGCCAGAGCTTCTAGGAACCTTGTGGGGAACAAAGGAAAGTCAGATTTCAAATCAACCCACAAGACAAGGTCACAGAAGAGCTGACTCCATGCTACAGACCCAAGGTCTTCAAGGAATGCAAAGAAATGAGATGAAACAATCAGATTTGCAGATAAGCATCCACACCTAGTGCAAGATGTGGCTAGATCCCACAGTATGTGTGCATATCCAATAAGTGACTCCCGCGGATGTACTGCATAAAAATGCTTTATAGGCTTTCAGCCATTTCACTCCTATTAAAACTCTATGGGGTAGCAATATTATTATTCTCATAAATAAAGATGAGTGAACAGGCTCAGAAGTTGAGCAACTCATCCATGAACTAATTACCGTGGATGGGCAGGAAATAGAGACGGTTTTAGAACCTAAGTGGTCAGGCACCAGAGCCTTTTACTCCTCAGTTTCTACAAAGCCTGGACTGGCACTGCAGTTTTATAAGCAATTAAACATTCCTAGCCATCAAAATTCTTGGTAATGACTTACGAGCCTAACCCTACCAGTCACAGCCCCTGCTGTGCTATGGGGTAACCCAGCGGCTGAGCGCAGACGGAGTGGGAGGATGACACTTCGGGGAGCTGACACTGCTAATGAACGGCAGACTTCTCCGAATCCACGCTGTCTGGCTTTCAGGACATATGTTATCACTAGCATAACACAGGAAAAAAAAGAAAGAAATGCACATGGGGTACTATGATAGGGTAGAAGGGAGAGAGGAGTTTGGGGGAGAATTTGAAGGGCAGATGCAATAGGAAAGGGAAGATCATCTGGAAGGACCCCTGACAGCACAGACTGTGTGGCAGTAAGACAGCAGGATGAAGGCATGGCGCAGGGATGCGGACAGCAAAGGCCAACGGGCCTGGAAGAAAGCTCAGGGCTGACAGGACCGTACAGGCCAGTGTCTGAGATCACACGGGTCTCAGTGGCCAGGCAGCAGGAAGGCCTGCGAGGTCAGAAGAACTGAAGCACCACAGGCTGCGGTGAGCAGACTGGAGAAAGCAGCAAGGCCGTGGTGCTAAACTGGGAACTGGCTGCGGACTCACGCGGCAGTCATGGCAGTGTGTGAACCACTGTTAGTTCCAGTAAAAGATACAAGAAAACGTTACTAATTGCTTAAAAGTTAATAACTATACAATCTTAGAGATATAAACTAAAAATAAATAACAAAGAGTGGGGGAGAACAAAGTTGTCCAGATATCCTGTGTAACTAGAGTTATGAGACTAAAATAACTTACCACAAAAGATTTACTGGAACCACAAGAAAAATATCTACTGAAGATGCATACAGGAGGGAAAGAAAGATATATCAACTTACACATGAAGAGAAAATCAGAAAAAAAGATTATGACAGGAAACTAAATGGCAATAGTCTCTCCCAATAAAAGTTTAAATATCTGTACTGTGAGCATTAATTCACCTTGACAGAAGGTATAATCACCATGGAAATATATCTGTGAGTATGTCTATCAGGGTATTTTCAGAAAAGCTGCACTGAGAAGGGAAGACAGCCATCCCCAATTTGGGCAACACTATCCTATGACCTCAGATCCTGGACTAAACAGAAAATGAGAAATCTACTACATGGTAGCATTCATCTCTCCTTCCTGGGTGTGGCTGCCATGTGACCAACCTCATATTCCCACTGCTATGACTCCCTGTCTGGGGTCAGCTGTACTCTCAAACTGGGAGGAAATCCTAAGTTGTTTATTATGTATTTTGCCACATCAATAAGAAACATCACTTATACATGTATTAAACTCCCCAATTAAAGATACAGAGTATCTCAACAGATAATATAAGTAAGGTCTAACAATATACTGTATAGACGTTCACAATCTCAAAGTGAAAAAAATAGAAGCTATGACAAGCAAATGGTGACCAAAGAATAACAGGGATGGTAGCGTGTGTGTGTGTGTGTGTGTGTGTGTGTGTGTGTGTATGTGTGTGTGTGTGTGTCTAATCAAAGACAAAGACAGTGAGACCACCCACTGTGAGACCACCCACTCGACATCATCAACTCTTCCTTAAGAACATGCAGGACAAACTGCATATGAGGTCCCAACGAAGTTAACACATTTAAGGAAATATAAATCTTACTAATAACAGTTCAGACTACAACAGAGTAAGTTAGCCATCAGTAAAAAACGGAAAACTGGAAAATTCAAAAAGGTAAAATTATTCAGCATGGCCTTGAACAGCTAGTGGGTAACAGAAAAAACTCAAATAGAAAATTAAAAAGAAATCTCAACAAAGCCACAGCACACCAAAAGTATTCTGAAAAAGCAGCAGCAATAGTAAAGATTCCAGTAATAAATGCTACCCTTCAAAAAGAATACTCAAACGAACCTTAATTTATACCTCAAGAAACTAGAAAAAGAGGCTGGAGAGATGGCTCGACAGCTCCAAGCACGGGCTGCTCTTACAGAAGATCCGAGCTCCATTCCCAGTACCCACATGGCGACTCACAACTGTCCACACTTCAGTTCCAGGATTCAACTTCTTTTCCTGGCCTCCACAAGCACCAGGCTCACATATTGTACACATGCATATGCACAGGCAAAATATCCATATGCATAAAATGAAAATAAATAAATCTTTAAAAAAGAGAAAACTAGAAACAGCACAAAGCAAAGCCAGAGTTGCAGAGGAAGAAAGTAATGAAGATTTAAACAGAAACAAATACGAACTGGAGGGTAAGATCAACCAAAGCAAGACTTGGCGAACCTGCAACTAAAACTAAGGGGAAAAAGACAATAATCTTAAGAGTAGGAAGGAGAGCTAAGACACCAACATTAATGCCGGGGACAAAAGGAAGGGGGCTGGAAACGTCACTTAGTTGGTACAATGCTTAACATGCACGAAGCCTCAGGTTTAATCCTTGGTCCCACATAAACTAGGCACGGGAGGGCACCTCTACAATCCCTAACACTGGGGAGGCTGAGGCAGGAGAATCAAAACTTCAAGGCCAGCATGCGCTACACAGTGAGCTCAAGTTAAAAAGAAAATGCATGTAACCTATGCACATTGTCTATAAATAATTATCTTTTGATTGCTTATAGTATCTAATACAATGTAAATTCTATGTGAATAGCTGTGATATTCTTACAGAAAAATGACAATAAGCTCTGTACATGTTCAGCTTCTCTCCCCAACACACACACAATAATAAAGGAAACCTAATAAATATTATGAAAAAAATGGTTTGCTAACAAATTAGTGGCCAAGAAGAAATAAATTCATATACAATCAGCAAAAACTAAACCATGAAGAAAAAAATCAAACTAGACCAACAATGAATACAGAGATTGAATCAGCAATAAAAACTTCATCAAAAAAAAAAATCTGGTGAGGTGGCTTAGTAGTACACATACATATATACATGTGGGCAAAACATTCATACACCAACAATCAAAAAGTCAGACCAGAGCACTTCACTGGTGAACTCTGGTGAATTCTACCAAATGTTGAGAAGGAGAAGAATTAAATTAAATGAATACAACCCTCTTGAACTCATCCAAGCATCTACAAAAGAGAGAACTCACAGGACAACATTACCTTCACGCCAAAAGTAGGCAAACATGCTATGCACAAACAAAGCACCAGCAAACCAAAATTCAGCATCAAATGGAAAAGGAGACTACATAGACCACAAACGAGACCCAGGTGGCCTCAGCACATGCCACCAAGTAATGTTATAAGTCATATTAACAGATTAAAGAATTAAAAGTAGATCATGCCAGTACCTTAATACACAAAGAAAAGCATTTGAGAAACTTCAACAACTTTCTGGATAAACGTTGTTCCCAACACATTTGGCATGGAAGGTACGCACTTCAATATGATAAAGCCATATGTAAAAAGCACATACAGTCAGGAGCATGCCAAATGATGAAAACTAGACAAGGAAGCCTCCTCTTGCCCACTTCTACTTAATATAGTACTAGAAGTTATAGCTTAAAGTGAAATAAATAAATAAAAATGATTGGGTATATAAATAATTAAGTAGGAAAAGGTAAAGGAAAAGGAAATAAATAAGATTGAAAGCAGAAAGGTACTACCTGCTTTATTTCTCTACACTAATGAGCTGTCCAATTTCCTTTATAATAATACCAAGAAGAGTAAACAACAGGAACAAACATAACCTAGGAGGTGAGAGACTTACACCCTGCAGCCTATAAAGAACTGGCTGAGAAATTAAAGATGACACAAATAAAATACAGAAAGACTTCTCTCACCCATAGACTGGAAGCCAATGCTTTTAAAATGTCCACATTATCTGCAGTGACTGAGTGATTCAGTGAAATCTCTATTAAACTCCCAATAACATTTTTTTACACGACAAAGAAAAATGTGATTCTGAAATTGACATGGAAACCAAGGTGCCTGAACTTCCTGTGCTATCCTGGGAAGAAAGAACTAGGCTGGAACTATAACACCTTTCTACTTCAGAACATATTATGAAGCTATGGTAATTTAAGTTTGCGCAGTTCTGCATGAAAATAAAGGCAGCAAGAATACACAATGGAGAAAGGACAGACTCTTCAACAGTGCTAAGAAAACTTGGTATGTGTCCACAAAGAATAAAATTAAACCCTTGCCTTAAATTTTACACAAAAAAAATCAACTTAAAAACTGATTAAGCCCAAGAACTGAGCTCCTAAAACTCCTACAAGAAAAATATATGGGAAAACTTTATCTTATGACATTGTGTACAATGATTTTTAGACACCCATTAAAAAAGCAGATACAGTCAAGGGGCAACAACAAACTAACAAGGTTCTGCTAAGTAAAAGTCAACAGAATCAGAGAAGAGCAGAAAATACTGACGAATTGCATACCAGTGGGGGATTAGCAGCCACAATACAGAAGGGGTGCCTACAATTTTTTTTTCTTTGTAACAAAAACAACCTCACAGCATTTATTGTCACCTAATAATAATGTGCAAGTAAAACAAGTTGAGTAAATGTCCCTCCCCTTTAAACACACTGCACTGCCTTGTCAACTTCTCCCATGCTTGACCACTGCTAGTTGGAAACACTCTGGAGCAGAGTGATATTATCTCCTTTGAGCATGATCCGACCCAGTTGTTTTCTTGACTTTGTTTTAGAATGAATCTCTTCTGCATCATCTAGTACAAGGTTCATGTACTCATCAAAGCCAATGATACAGCCCTCTATCCACATATTCACTTGTTCATACAGCCACACCTGAATTCGAGATCTATTTTGCAAGTATCTGAAGATAGGTTGATGGGCTGCACCATCACCTTCTGCACCTTCTGCCCCTGGCCGCGATACGCCATGGTGGAAAGCACAAAGCGGATGCCTACAATTTAACAGAACGGACCTAGCAGATGTGCTTTGAGAATAGACACTCACTGCACAGCTAGAAGGAAGAATTCTCTACACAAACAGCCAGGATGTGCAAACCCAAACGACTAAGAGATGTGCCCTTGGCAACTGTTTGGATGGCCACAAAAACAACACAAGAAGACACAGAACAGTCTGAGCCAGCCCACACCACATGGTGCGCACTGTTGGGGGAACAGACCTTCCACCCCAAATGGTGCACGATGCTGGGGGTACAGCCCTTTCACACTGTGCACAAACCACATAAGTCAGTGAGGACTCCTCAAAAAAGTAAAAACCCAGCTATAAAACGAGGGGGAGGGGTGAGGGTGGGGATGGACACAGCTACACAGTGAGTCACTTGACCCCACACTTGCTGTTTTTGTTTTAGATTTTTTTAAACGAAAGTCTCTGCCTGTAGCCTGGGCTAGCCCCTAACTCACAGCACTCCTCCTGCCACAACTTTCCAAGAGCTGGGATTATAGGCATGGCTACCATAGCAAGTATATTTTGATTTATATGAATGAAAATCAGGACCTCTATGGGATATATTCACTTCGGTGTTCAAAAGTTAAAAATGTTAACAACCTAAATGTCCATCAACAGATGAATAAACATAGTATGGAATAAACATACAACTGGGATATCAAATTTTTAATTATTTATGAACATTTAGAAAAGAAATTTTCTTTCATATGGTAAGATCTAGATGGACCTGGAGGGCACTGTGTTAAGAGAATAAGTTGGTCTAGACGGACATCTAACACATACTCCAAACTCAGAAGCAGTAGGCCGGAGATGAGAAGGGGAGGAAGAGTGGAGCTGCTGTTCAGCAGGGACTGCCAAGTGTGATGGGGATGCAGCTGCAGCCAGCTGTGCTACACCTAGTCAGCAGCACTGTACTGTCCACCTCCAAGTGTGCTAGGGGAGCATGTCCCATATGGAAAACCCTTACGATGCTAACAGACAGAGATAATAAATAGGAAATAAACTTAAACATTTCTCAACTTCTTGACAAAGTTAAAGAGAACACTTAGGAGTTAATAGTGAAAAGTGGACAAGTCCAAAATGAGAACTTCTGTGATGAATGAGAGACTGAACAAAGCAGCAAGCAAGACAAAGAACCACACTATAAACGAATGCTGCTGAATTTCTAGACGGGACGGTGGCTGTGGACACGGTGACTTGTACTAATGTGTTAAGCCTAGGTCCATGATCGTTTCTGTAAGCACACCAGGTGCCGATGAAGAAGGAAAACCATACGTACTCTCTGTTCTGGACGTTGTGGACATGATTGAGAGAAGAATACACATGCAGGATAGAAACGATGTTCTTCACGTTTAGAGAGCCAGGCTCCTGTACTACTCTCTCCATAAGCTTGTCCATCAAACCAGCAGGTCGAAAACCAAGAGTTTCAAATGACAAGAGGAAAAAGATCACCTTGAAAATAGAAGGGAGAGGAAGTCACTCAACAGCCAAAATATGCTACTCTAAGTTTTTAAATCTCAAAGAACTTAAGCAACAAAATATTACCCCAAGAGGAACAATTTTATTTTCTTTTTCTTTAATCAGATATCACATTAGTGAGCGATCTCTTGCTAAGCTAAGAACCATGACATAATGATCTCATTTAAAATCCTTTCTTACCTGTTTTTCATATAACAGATCTGAAAATTACTTAAAATCGTGCCTTTTCTGAACATTTAGAAAAGATTTAGGCAAGACGACCCCTATCTTGAACCGCTCCCTCTTCCAAACACTGCCTACATTCTTGTTGATGGTATAACTCACTCACTTTTTCCCCCCGATAAGCTGGCCCTGAGCTTGCAATCCTCCAGTCTCAGCCTCCTGAGAAGCTGGAATCACAGGTATATGACAACATGCCCCGCTGGATTATCTGAAGCTTAACCCTTATTTTATGGTGCAAGTATTTTTCTTCTCTTTCCATGTCTTTTAATTTTTTTTAAATTAGTATGCACAGTATTAGATTCCATTATGGCACTTTCAAACAAAATTTGTTCTTGTAACTCAAACATTTCTGTACCTTATATCAATTTATAGAAGCAAAATATCATGATTAACATAAACTTCACTTCCAATTTCCCACTGGGTAATATTTATCACAAGAACTGTCTCTGAAATCAATTTTCATAATAACCTCAAAATTCATCTTACTTTCTTAACAGACTGAACCCCGTGATCCACATACTCCCCTAGAAAAAGCAGGTTTCACAAGCTGCTTGACTTAGATATGAGATTGTCAAGTGTGATTTCTGAGAGGCTGTTACTCAAAGAAAACAACAGACAAGATCATGAAGTAATAACATTTTATTCTTCCAAACCCATGTCTGTCACGCTTTATTATTCAGACCCATCTTTATTAATCAAAAGCTACAGGAAGATAGGAAACACAATGCTAAATAGTTAGCCCATTTATGATATAATCCTTTGACAACCAGACAGAGGAAGAACGTTAAACAATGTGGTTTTCTTTCAGATAGAAAACTGATCGAAGACTTACTACTCTGCCTGTAGAAAGCTAAGGAGCTGGGCTACGTCAGCACTGGGATACTTTGACAGCCTGACTTCTACAAAGCAGGGAGAAACCTTTAAACAAGTGAAGGAGCAAGCCTCCTGACAGCCACTCGGGACAGCCCCACCTGAACTCACCTGCTTCACCTTCCAGATGTCAAAGGTTGTAGCCACATAATCCGCTATGCTGCGGAAGAGATCTACATTTTGGTATCGGAGGTCTCTACAGGACTGCAGGACGCTGATCAATACTTTGAAAGGACACCCATGGATATTATCTTTAAGAATGAGTTAAGTAAACAAGCATTACCAGATGTTTTTGAACACAAGATTCAAGATACTCAATACCTTAAAGAAGGGGAAAAATAACACTGGATTTTGAAGAAAAACAAAATTACAGGCAAAAATAAATTTATATGTAACCAATCATCAGTTCTACATCATAAGAGCCAAGGTCTGAAAAAAAGTAATAAATCAGATGTGGCAGGTCCTATAGGGAAGCTCCCCCCCCCCTTTACCTATGACAACCTTACAGATGAGGCAGGTCCTATAGGAAAGACCTCTCTTTCCTATGACAACCTTACAGATGAGGCGGGTCCTACAGGAAAGACCCCTCCCCCACCCCTTACCTAAGACAACCTTACAGATGTAGAGGTCCTCTAGGAAAGGCCCCCCTTACCTATGACAACTTTACTGCATTCACTGAGAAGGACAACAGAGCGGTGATCCATCGCAGCTAATACTTCAAACATGTGCTGGCTATTCAAGACGGAAAATCTGTCTAACTCCTTCAAGGCTTTCATCTACAGAAAAACAAACCTGCACTTCATTATATGTGAAAAATATATTTGTGAAAAATTTAATGTTGGCGAAACAAGGATGGAGCTTAAGAAAGATGACAGACAGATACAGAAATTATATACAGATATGTTTACACATACCTACATACATATACATATATACATATATACATATATATATGAAATAAAACTCATTTCAGCAAAGTGAAACCCAAAAACATATCCATGTCTTCCTCAAAACAATAACTTTAGGAAGTGACAGATTAAAGACAGTTTTTCAAATTCTACCCACCAGAGAAAAGCCAGGTGTTTACCTCCAATTTCTTCTTAAGAGCAAATGGTGCATCTTTCCCAATACACTTCATCACTGTTTGTAAGGTGAAGATATGTTTTATGTTCCAAACTTGCTGATCAACTAGGATTCTGTCATTAGACACAAGAAATAGGACAATTCTAGAAGCTCCATACCAGAAATCAGACAAGTTCATTTGGCCCAGCATCTACTTGGAATAGGCAAGAATATGAAAACCACAGACATGGCCTACTTGCCCAAGATGGTGTAAGCACCTAGGAACAATCTAAATCATTCTAGTATTCTTTCTTACATTATTATACTGTCTTCATCAATGAACAAATCGCAAGAGATTAAAGGTATCCTCATAACTCTCACTAACCTATGACATATCATTAGTTGTATCAATTTTATAGCTTCTTAAAATAAGCCAGTACAAATTAAATCCCCGTAATACCCAAGTAACTGTTCTGAAATGCATATACACGTCAGTTCTCCCCTGACCTTACATCAGTACTAGAGTCTAAGAAAAACTAATTTCAATAGCACTTTTTTATACTTTTTTATAAAGTAGATCCTTTTAAAAGTACTATCTTCAGCTTTATATCATTTAGAATTAGAATTTTAAGCTTAACAAAGTATTAACTACCACCAATGTGTACCTTACTGGTGCCTCCCAAAATAGATTTCAACTTTCATCGGGCCTTTTAATTCCCACAGAGAAAATCATGTGAAGAAAGTGTAAGAAGTTCTTACCGCAGCCCAGCTCGAAGCGCATTCACATTCATGCATGGCTCCATTGTCACTAAAGCAGTTGACAAAATTGAAAGGCATCTCTCGTCACACTCATCAATGCGCTCCTATTAAAATATAATTACAAATAAACCAAAGATGATGGCATCTATATTAGTTTCCAAAGCAAAACCACTGAACTCATACTTTCAAAGGGCTAAGTACCAGAGCAGTAATTCACAAACTCTATAATAAACATCTATCCTGAAATGAGATATGCCATTCAGTGACTTTTCCAAATAACTGACATATAATCCTTTATACGCCAACACTTTCTTAAACATCATTGGAAATCAATTTAATATTGATTATATTCTTTTGCTTGCGAAATAACTTGCATTAAATATCATTTTTTTTCTCATTTGTGGGCACTAAAACCACCATGAGGATAGCATAGTAGAATATCAGAAAAGCTACTGAAGTACTCCCATAAACAAACCCTAGAAGACTGTGTCCTTACAATTTCAACATAGCCTTTCCTGAGCATCATGCTACAACTGCCCTGAGCATCTTATTCACAAGGCCCACTGCATTTACTATCTACCACTATCTGGGTCTCAGTTAGGGCTCTAGTTTATTCCAGAAATGGCAGTGGCTTTCTGAAAAGAGAAGAGTAATAATACAGCTTCTCTAATACTCTACAATTCAACTACAACCCAAGAGTAAGACCATATTAGAGGAAGCCGTTTGCTCTTGGCTAAAGGAGTACAACTTAACCACTACTTATAAAGCACTGAGTCAGAACTAAATGATATAATGCTTTAAAGGACTGGAGGAATGGTATCATTCCCTTTAGAGTTTCCTATGTTCCCAGTGAGGACACTACACAGATGTGAATGCCTGACAAAGTCTAATACAGAACTGCATCCACAGTGGAAAGTGGATCCAAACAATTTCTAAATTACCACATTAGAAAAGCATACCATGCCTACCAAACAAACAGCTATTCTATGGCTTATCAAGTCACAAAATTTAAAAGTTCTCACTTAAGGACATATGAATCAAGTTTACATTAAAAATTAAAAAGTTATATACCTATAACTCAATTTATGAATTCCAGTGAAACAAAGTATGACAGATTTTCTCCAGGAAATTAATGTATTTTAAGATACTTTACTGAATTTAAGAGTCACATGGCCACTCTTAAAAAGTAAATTAACTTTTTCATGTCTGGTGCCACATAAGTGACATCAAGCAAGATTCTGACACCTTTGTTTGAAACCAAAAATGCAAACTTGACATTGAGTATGTCAATCTCTGTCTTAAAATTCTACAATGGACTACTGTACCTACTGGGCAAATACAAACTCCGCTGGGTATAAACATTAGTTTTTACGATTTTTCTACTACCTTTTTCAGCCTCAAATTCCTGCCCCTCAGCACATACACGGCTACTTTCTTACCCTACCCAACCCCATCATTCTCCCACCCCAACCCTATCTCACCAGCATTCTTTTTTGTTTGTTTGTTTTTGTTTTGTTTTGTTTTGGAGACAGGGTTTCTCTGTGTAGCCCTGGCTGTCCTGGAACTCACTTTGTAGACCAGGCTGGCCTCGAAGGATTAAAGGCGTGCGCCGCCACCGCCCGGCTCGCCAGCATTCTTTACTTCGGATGCACCAGCCTATTTCAGCTCCCTGAACTAGCCACACTTTTCCATTGAAAGTTAGCCATGTAATGTCTGCTGCAGACACCACCTCCTTTATAATCAAACCTCACAAAGCGCTGGCTGTTTCTTAGACACTGACTTTAATATCCTTCTCACCAACTTATTTCCATGTTTTGAAGACCAAAACTAGGTTGGAAATCCCATTACCACTCTCATAAGAGCCTATACTCTGCCTCGCTGCGTGGAGAGCTCTATGTGTGTTCTGATAACTGCACTCCTGAGTGTCCGGCACAGTACCCACAAGATAGCATGAGACACTAATGGAATGCTGGCCACCACTCCTGTAACTGTCTTCCAGTTTAGATTGTAGAGGTCATGACTATAAGGAAATATGTGTTCTATCTTTTATACCAACTGATAAATGTGGTACCTTGTATAAGGCTGACATCCAATATATATTCAGTGTGTGAATAAAAGAATCCACTAGCTGTTAACCATGCAGTTGATATCACTAAGTCTGTTTCCTAGTCTTAATCCTGTTAGTGGAATTATGGTTTTTTATATATATATATATATATATATATATATATATATCACACATAGACACACACACACACACATATATATATACACATATATATATATATATATATATATTTCCAAAAGAAAAGCAAAAGAAATGATCTAACCTAAGATCTCCTAGTCATATAATACATAATACAGAAATACACATTAAAACATATATCCTACTGATAGTCTTTTAAGGAGGCTATACATATCTGCATCCCCTGAGCTCCTTCAAAATGTGTTAAGCACAGTGAAGCCGCATTTACGGCTCCTTTTTGACTTACCTGAATCGTCCTCAGCAAAGTCTGTACCATAAGAGTATTCTGGGGGATTCCAAGCTTCACTATGGCGTTAAGACTGAACAACAGGTGGTCATAGTGCATAATCTTGGCTTCTCTCATCATTTGCTCACACAGCTGGTTAAAGGCCGGGTGACCGAACATCAGTTGTTTCTCAAAGCGCCTCTTATCTTCAGATATCCTTTTGGCAATTATCCACATTGCTAAAAAATAGTTACTACTGGGAAATGTAGGTGCTTTTGAAAACATGTCCAGCACATCACTCAGAGAGTTACACTCCTGGGCCAGCTTTTTGTAAGTCACAGGGGTTGGTCTCACTTTCTTGGTGAGCACATCTTCGCTGGAGGTATGATGAAAGTTTATTTTCATTAAATCATGATCAGATGTCCCATCAGAGACAAAAGAATGTTTTGTGTCAAAGGACAGCCTTCTAGGACAAAGTGTTCTCTCAAGCTTACAAACAGCTGCATGGCTTATGCCTTTAGTTTGAGTAGTACCACCTACTGATTTTGAAATAAATGTGTCCTGAAAGAGGTATCTAACAGATGGCTGCAATCCCTCATCCAAAGTATTTAGCAGATGGTTTCTTGGGTTCCATTTTGAATGAATAACTTCTGGTCTGCAAAATTCCAAAGGATATATCCTCAAAGCTCTGCTTCTTGGAAGTAAAGTACTGAATTGTCTGATGTTCCATAACAAGGAACGTGCTTTGTTATTCATTTTGCTATCTACTGACACACTTTCAAATACCCAAGATGTAATGCCAGTTAACTTCGTTCTAAAAGAGAGCACATGCTGTGGACTGTCCTGTGGAGGATAGGTAAATAAAAGAAATAGTAGTTAAAATCTGTTGCTTAAATAAGGGAAATGCATCTAACAGGGGTTTGCATGGGCACCAAGGAGCCGCTAGAGCTTTGTATTAAAATGGTTAAAAAAAAAAAAAAAATGCCCCCAGTATGTTTCGTTTTTTATTTCATCGTTGTAAAGTACCCAGGTCAATCACTTTAGCGGTTATGAATAAAGTAGTTTCAATCAATCAATCAATCAAATAAATGTTTATAAAGTCGCATAGATAGGTTGGTAGGTAGGCAGACAGGTAGACAATTAGAAAGAAAGCTAAGAAATTC
Organism: Apodemus agrarius; assembly: GCA_964023405.1. Lineage (NCBI taxonomy): Eukaryota > Metazoa > Chordata > Mammalia > Rodentia > Muridae > Apodemus > Apodemus agrarius. The sequence goes on along the minus strand of OZ030014.1, from coordinate 64,161,645 downwards.
TCGTGCAGGTGTTCCATAAACCTTCCTCGGCTAAGGAGAACTTTGTTAACACAACTCTGGAGGCCTTCACTGAAACCCTTCATTGATGGTCACCTCAGATGATCTTGCCATGGCCAAAAGCAAACTGTTAAGAAAACGTACTCGTACAGGTCGGCCTTGATTAGGGACGGAATTAACAATCAGCTAGGTTCATCAAGATCCCAAAACCGGAGCCAGTGTCCTTTCGCAAATGAGCCGTCCAACATCGACGCATCGCCCCAAACTTAAGACTGAGGTCACTTCCCAAACTTTTCTCCCCTAGGTAAAAAGACTAGTACGATACCGCCCAGGATTCCACTTGTGCTTGCCATCCACTCACCTTAGAACAGAACTCCGGGACTACACACGGGCGCGGCCATGATAGTTCCGCCTCAAGCGGCGCGTCTGGTGACGTTCTACGGATTCTTTTATAAGTCAAAAAGCATAGGTTCGCAGCGGCCAAACGAAGCCACTAGTGGATGGGGAAGAAAACCTGCCAGAAAGAATAGTTTCTATTCTCGGATGAAGAGATAGAGCCGAGAGTTTTAAGGAACCACGGAGCTTATAAAGTTCGTGCACTGTTGTTTACGGAAACTCAATACATTCAAGTAGTAACTTTGAACTTCTAGCCTCTGGCGGTGCAGCCTCTTTTGAGAGCGCCTGCGCCAGTTTTAGTACCCGCCGCGGTTGCTAGGAAACCGTGACGCCATGGTCCCAGTTTCTAGGTCTTGCTAGAAATCATGGCCAAATTTGTGATCGCAGGTGAGTGCGTCTCCAATAAGCCCACAGATCGTTTCCCATGGGTGTTCGTCAGCTTTGTTGACTGGCTTCTATTCTTCATCCTTTAGATGGATCACCTCAGGCTTTCTAGGCATTCATTCAAAGACGCTTGATAGACAGTGGCATGGTGCCAAGATCTGATGAGACGTGGGAACAGTTTGGGGAAAATTCTTACCTCTAACCTTGGCGAGTTTTAATTCCCACGGAGGTACAAAACGTATAAGGAATTACTTCGATCTGCTGTGATCCATGTAATGACAGACGACTACACAGGCCTCTGCAAGGTTGGCGGGACGGGGAACATAAAAGATGGATGGAGAGAAGGAAGTAACTAGAGAAGCTGTGAAAGCAACCAACCTCCAGATAAAGGCAAAGACTAGAAGAGCTGTAGTCTAATGGAGGACCTGGATGTGTGTGTATGGCAGGGCCTAGGGTTAGAATTACAAATATAAACTAGACATTTAGTTTAAAGAAAACAAGTTTGAACTAAATCTTGAACACAATGAATTTAGGTAAAAATAATGTCAGAGTGTCAACGAGTCTGCATTTTTAAAAGGCCATCTGGACATCTGGAAGCGACACCACTACTTACTGGGACAGGACACTTACTGCATCTGTTTCCTCCTTTCTTACCAAGTTTCTTTTTTAATTTTTTAAAGATTTATTTATTATTATATGTAAGCACACTGCAGCTGTCTTCAGGCACACCAGAAGAGGGCGTCAGATCTCATTACAGATGGTTGTGAGTCACCTTGTGGTTGCTGGGATTTGAACTCAGAACCTTCGGAAGAATAATCAGTGCTCTTATATGCTGAACCAACTCTCCAGCCCCTCTTACCAGGTTTCTTAAAAGAGCTCCCCGCTGCTGCATCTCTAGCCCTTCTTTCCACTCAGTCTGGCTTCTCCTTTTGCCTTCATATACAAACTATTTTGACCACAATCACAAAGGATTTCTTACATAAACTATTCAGTCTTATCTTAGTTGGACTTCTTTGTTACATACAATTGGCATTTACCATCTCTTTGGATGTACTTCTTTTGCTTCACTATACATTCAGATGAATGTTGTTTTCTGAAAGTCCAAGAGCTGGAGTACTGTGTTTTTAAAGGCAAAAACCACAAAGACAGTGATTTACATCAAAGTTAGATGAGGATCAGCATATCCTTGAAACATCCATCTCTGGTAAAGCAACTGTTATTTCAGACATAACATGACAATTATTCTTAACTAATGCATTGTTTAGTCATTTTAGTTTAATTATTTTGGTTAAAACGCCTGGGCCATGGTTAAGGCCATGGACATCTCAAATGGGTTGCCAAGAGAGACAACCACTGTGGGGAAAGGGAGAAGTGTTGAGGCCAACACAAAGTGGAGTCGGAAAAAGCTGGCATTGCCTTGGTCACTTCAGAATAGAACCCAGCTCATCCTGCTGTTCAGAAAGAGATGTTAGAACACAGGCAAGTGTAGGCATCTGGAAAAGACATAATACCTGAGCTAGGAACACAGACCGCCCCTTGAAACCAAGGAGCTTGGCAAGAAAAATACACAGATAAGGTATGAAATTATGTGCCTTGCAGAACGGTGCAATTTAATGGATTGATGAGGGAAGAGAAACTTAAAAAGTGCAGAAAATACTAGCCAGAGATGCAGTAGGGAAACCTGCAGCGTATCCCGCCATAGAGATGCATCCAGGATTTACTCTACTGGAAATGGAAATGGGCAACCATGATAAATGCTACCAGGGATAAAGAAGAGAGGATAAAAATGCTACTCGTTGTATTAAGGACCTGGTGGCTCTTAGTCACCTTCTGAGAAATTGTGTGGAATGCTAGATTATAGTGGAATAATAAGTGAATAAATGCAAGAACCATGGATGGTAAGGATATGAGATGTTTAAAAGATATTTTAACAGAAAGGACCATCTAGAAAGCAATAGCTGGGGAGAAGAAACATGGGCTTTTTGTTTCTTAGGAAGGAGAAACTGAAGTTTAGGTGAAATGTCTTTAAATATGCTCGAAAGGAGACACTAAACAGAAGTAAGAGTCTAATGGGGCAGGGAGAATTTGCTCAGCAAGATTTCCAAGGAGACGGGTGGTGTGGGCTTTAGAGCATAACTGGAATCCTCTTCCTCTGGAAACCTCTCTGTTCTTTATATCCACCACACCGTCATCTTCTCAGTGGTGCCTGGGCAGAAGGAACCCGGATCCAGAAAAGGCAGGTAATTGAGATCATCTCGGGTGCAGGGCTTTTACACGCTTTTTCCCCAATAAAATGGACAGGATCATTAAACGTGAACCATAAAGTGAGTTTGAAGTGATTGACAACTAGATAGAGAGGCTTCTCCACAGAGAGGTGCTGAGAAGGAGTGGAGCTGAGGACTCTGTGAGGCGGAGGAAGGGTGTTCCGCGGCAGGGACTGCACTTAGCCTTTCCTCCTAAACTGGCATCCATCCCACTTCCGGAGGAGGGGGATTAGCTTCCTGTGTGCTCCTCACTGCAAGCAAAAAAAAAAAAAAAGAATGTCCATCTAACGTTCTCCAGCAGCACCTGCACATCAGACTGGACATCAGATGTCCTGCTAGTCACATCTTCCCACATGCACCGTGTATTCCTATTAATGCGTTTGTCTGAATTTCTCACCCATGATTTCTTTCCAATTAGGCCAGTCCAAAAGTAGAAATTAGCCCGGATTCTTCCTTCTTCCTCAGCTTCCTCACAATTCTGGACCACACTCCAAATATTTCCACCCCTTACCTCACACTTTGCCTTTGAATGCTATTTCTTTTAACATTAATTTATTTGTTTCACATGGGGGAGTGCAGAGGTTAAAGAATAATCTAACAGGAGTGTATGTCCTGGAGAGGAAACTCAGGTCTTCAGGCTTGTTGGCAAGTGCCTTTATCAGCGGAGCCATCTCAGAGGGCCCTTGAGTGAATGCTAATGAACATCTCACTGTTAATGTCTCATGCTTAAATAGTATGCTATAACCTCTGATGTGGTGCAGCAGAGTACAAGAGGAAAATAAATATTTAAAACATTCTCCTTTTACCACAAAAATGTTATTGTGTAAGATTCTGATCTATAAAATATATCTTATTTTTATTAATATACTAGAAATTCCATGTTTGCATTAAAGAAGTTTTTTTTCTGTAGTTTTCTTGTAAAATTATAGCCCTGGTGCATCCTCTAAGTGTATGGTCATAATGATCAGACCCTCACAACCTCATGGAAATGTGTGTGATGAAAAGAAAACACAGCTAATTTGAACTCTTCTAGGTAAAGCCAACTGCCCATATTACGCTAAGGCAGAGCTTCTGGCAGACTATTTACAAAAGAATCTTCCTGACTTTCGGATTTTTAAGATCACACAACATCCTGACGTGTGGGAGGTAAGAACTGTTAAAGCTGTTAAACGCATTTACACAAGATAAAATTCTACTTTGGTGAAATACTTACTAGTATATCATGTCGGCTTCTGAAGAGGACTGGTCACATCTTAATGATATTTGAATATTGGCAAAATAAGTTCTTCTTTGTCTTAAGACATGGGTTTTTGCTAATACTTAAGAGGACAAAGGAGTCTGCAATAAGTGGAATTAATGTCCTGATTCCACACCCAAGCCTACCAAGAAAACAGTTTGTACTTCACTACTTCTGAAGATGAGGTCTCACTGGGAAGTGCTTTCTGAACAGCCTGAGAAGGAATGATGTGAAGGGAGCAGTATTAGGTAGGGGTCTGGGGGAGTTGAGCTACCATACAGTTGCAGCAGAGGAGTCTGGAGAGCATACAGTGAAAGGATGTTAGGGATCCTTTCAAGGGGATTCCATGCTGAAGAAAAGTAGCTGAGCCTTTGTATTCCTGCGTCAACCAGTCACCTGATGTGGGCTGCCCAAAGAAGAGGACTTAATCTTAGTCAAGAGGAATCCCTTTAGCTGAGGTCAGTCCTAAAGAGAGACTCAGCAGTTGGCTTCATTGGCTTCAACTCACTCTCTCTGGTGACTGAGGGCACAAGTGCCTTGTTTGGAGGAGGGAAGGGACCTGGACTTTTCATGAGTATCGGCTACAGTTGGCCCACCGTGCCTCTGGAGCCGCGTGCTCCATTAAGTAAATTCACACCATCTGGTAAGAGCTCTTCTGGGACTCATACCAGGATCTTTCCCTGGGAAAACTCTATTAGAGGAAGGTTTGCTAATGAACCACATTCCCCGCTGCACTTAGTTTCAGAGCCAAGCCGGCGCTCATCTCTCCTCACTCCCATCCACTGCAGGTCTCCCTCTACTGCTCTAGGCCACTTGTTAGGTGTGATGACCTACTTCTGTGTACTTAAGGGACGTGAGCCTCAGTCCCTTTTTAAGACGTGGCTTTTACACGTTCCCTTGTATGTTCAAAATTGAGCCAGAGAGACTCGTGGACGGTGCCCACATGATAACCTAGATGTTAAATGTTTCTCCTCTGGGTAGCAGCTGTTGTGCATTCTCCCGATGAGCACACCCCGTTACCCTTTCCCCAGAAGTAGCTTCTTTCGCTGCCTGCTGCTCTCTCATCTCACCGTGATCAGTGTCAGCTGCAGCTGAAAGGGGAGGCTCCTCTTTTGCCTTCTGCTAGAACTGTTCCTCTCTGGAAATGTGAAGCCTTCCAACTCAGGTGGGCTAGAGTGAAAAGCTTGGGAAAACATAAAATGCTCTAAGAGAGCTCCTGAGAGTGATGATGAACAGAGTCTTTCTTAATTCTGCCCCTTGATTCCTGAATGCTAAGTAGTGTATCTAATAGAAGACAACACCACACTGATATATAATACATTTTACAACTTGAAAGAGCCAGACCATTCCTTCTATATGTCAGTCTTCCACCTGGCGTTTGTAGCATTGCTGGCCTGCCTTGCTCCTCTTTCAAGCTCGGTGTTATATATAAGGGCAATATATCCTGTACTGACATGCTCAGTACTGCACCTCTATTCCTATACAGTGATCCCCTTGGTTCAAAGATGTGTGCAAGACTTAAATTGCCAGGTTAAATGTTTTGTTAAACTGGGTGGGCAGGGCTTCTGCTGAAAGCAGTACAAGCAGGAAAGACCATTCCTTACCCAGAACATGTTGAATTCAATCTAGACAAGTCATTTTCCTTTACATTGTGGAAAGAATGCATTGTGTCATCAGTTTTCCAGAGAGGCACATTGATGTCCTCAAAAGATGGTGGCATTATAAAGTGCTAGCACTGGTCTTTGTTGCTGATATACTGACCATTCAGCAGCAGTAAGAACTATCTCAGCTTTTCGGACTAGAGGCCTGTCCTCTTGAAGTGCTGCCTCTTGTGAAGCCTATGTGAAGCCTATGGCTTCCTAGGTTATCCTACCCGCGGGGTTGGTTAGTATTACTCTAAAACAGATGTTGTCTGAAAGGCATTTGACTATCCCTTGCACTTGACTATCCCAACATTCCAGTTGACTCCACAAATGGTTTTTCCTTCCTTTAGTGCATTTCTTGTAACTTTGGTAAATAAAGTATAGCTCAGACCCCTTGAGAAAATATTGTTGAGTAGCAATTTAAACATATTCCCATAGTTCAATGCCCACTAGCTTTTTAAATTAGTGTGTGTGTGTTTACTAAGGTAGTTAGTTGGTTTGTTGGTTGGGTGCTGGTTTTGAGGTGAGGTCTGAAAGATAATATCTTGCATAGGTCAATTCTTTGCTTCAACTACAAGGGTCTCAGAAATGGAACTCAGTTTGTCAGGCTTGGTGGCAATCATTTTAACCCACTTTCATCACACCAGCCCTCCTCTGCCTTTTTGACCCTTTCTTACACTATCTTTCTGGGCATATTTGTCATTTTTACATTATCTGAGTTATCACTTTCTCCAAACTTCTGAGTGCCCATCTAGTAATACAGTACCACTGTATTCAAGGGTCTCACTAGAGTATGCCCTCCCAAATTGCAGAAGAGTGATTCACACTGATGACGTTTCCCTGCCCATCTTTATGTTCTACTCCTGGTGCAGGACTCTGAGAATTCAGTCCTAGATATGTTCCCCCAGCTGCTGAGAGACCATTAGCCTATTCTTGTTATAGTCCTTTAGGGTAGATCACCCTTGGCTTCCTCCAGCCAAGCCATGCAGTGATTAGAGGGACCATGTCGGAAATCTCAGTCTTCTTGCTTTGGGATAAAGTAAAAACACGGACTTCTTCAGCACCAGCAAGAAATAGAGTTGACTTGTGAGATGGCCTTAGCATACATGCCTCCAATGGTATGATTCTAGGACTCCTCAGCTCTACCTAACTAATAACAAAACTGTCCCTCACCAATACTCAGATCTTATCATTGGAAATCTTTGTCTACCCAAATCAGATAATGGTAGCATAAACTTTTTTTCTGATAAGTATGATCAGTATGAGAATGTCAGATTGATAACTTTTAGCTCAACAATTAAGTCTAAGTCATAGAGGAATTGCTAAGCAGGGGGAGGGGGGATGTGATAGGGGGTTCTCAGAGGGGTAATGAGGAAAGGGGATAACATTTGAAATGTAAATAAAGCAAATATGTAATCAAAATGTCTAAGTCATAGAAACCATAATCATAGATTTGAAAAGAAGTATCAAAATTTATGTGACCATAAAACTAGAAACAACTCACATATAATAAAAGTTGGTGTTTTTCTTTAGAATCAGCCAACTTAAAAGACATGACCTCTCCTTAGGTTAAACATGTGTGCTCCAGCAATGAAGCAAGTTCCCATGCTTTATTTGGCCATTGGACCTGGAGAATATTTCTTATTCGTTAATTTGTTGTTTGTCTCATCACTGTCTTCTTTCTTTCATGCTCTCTCTCTTTTCTTTTCTTCTTTCATTTCTTTTATTAAAACAGAGTCTCACTGTGCAGCCCTGGCTGGCATGGAACTCACAGGGATCCGCCTCCCTCTGCCTCTACAGTCCTACAATTATGTATCATGAACGATCATACCAGTCTCGCTGCTATTTTCTAGTTTATATTTTACCACTTGATGGTATATAAATGTTTCATGAATATACATTTAAATGTAAACTTTAAAAAGTCATTACTCTGTTGTTTAAATCCTACAAGATCGAACTGAAGTCTTGGGCAGATTTAATAGATGACTTTTATTGGAGGCTTTTCCCACAGGATTGGCTGGAAGAAGTTTGTGAAAGGAATATGTGGGACCACAGAACCTCCCCCATTATCTGGAGAGAGTTGCTGGATCGTGGAGGCAAGGGCTTGCTTTTGGGAGGATACAATGAGTTCCTGGAACATGCCCAGGTATTGGATTGCATTGCTTATGTGTTCAAACATACCATTCCCGTAACATTGTTTTATATTTCAAACTCTTGCTTTCCAAGCCATTCTGCCATCTTCCTTATAGTCTATTTTCTATTCTGGCTTTGGTATAATAATGATCTGTTCTCTGAGATTGAATGTCTTCCCTGGTATTTAGCTTTACTATGGTGTCACTTCCAACATGACGACGGAGCTGATGATGGTCATCGCTAAAGAGAACATGCAGACACATACAGAACAAGAGTTGGATAAAGAAAACATGAAAGATCTCATCAGTCCCTTGCAGGTCTGGATTGCCAGGTGGGATAGTCAAGCCCCAGAATTTTATGAGCCTGAATTTTTATTTTTAGAAAGGACAATGGAATTGGATTAAGTTCATGATGGGAGGATACCTAAGCAGGTTCAAAAATGTGTGTGTGTGTGTGTGTGTGTGTGTGTGTGTGTGTATTCACACATCTGGCTTGTATATAGTTATGAGTGCATAGTTACATGTGCTTCTGTGTGTCGAGCCTCCAGCATCCATCCCCATGTGATTTACATGCTTACATGTCTTCACACACAATCTAAAGCAACATTCCTGGGTTTGTCCCCTCTGATCATTGTTCTCTCCCTCCCGCCACCCCACATGCTGGCTTTCCTTGGTTCTTCCTCCTGTACTCAGAGCTGTCTGCCACCCAGATCCCCTCTGTTTCCTCCCTTGCTCCTGCTCAAGGGCGCCCCTTCTCCTCCTCCTCCTCCTCCTCCTCCTCCTCCTCCTCCTCCTCCTCCTCCTCCTCACGTGTCACTGCCTCGCCTTGCATCTCCACACTCTCTCTTTGTTGTTCTCTCTCTCTCTGTTCTTCCATCCCCTCCATCTCCCCCACACTGCCCTCCTCACTGCATGTGTGAATCCTAACACATACCTGTTTTGAGCAAGTATATATTACTATGGAATACTACAAACCCTGAAAAGATTCTGAAATTGTACCACACGTGCCCATGAACAATAAAGCCCTGAACTGGGCATCCCCACAGTGCCCTTCCCAAACCCAGCAAGAGTAATAAAAGTTCACAAATGCATTTTTCAACCCCACGCCCCGTAGTTGATTGTCCCTGAGAGAGAAGATCAAGGTACATTCAGTTTCAAACAGAGCACACAGCCTTCGCTTACCCTAGCCATCCCTGTAAGACGGTGAGAAACGTAATCCGTCCAAAACTAAAGGCATTCATTAGCAGACACAGGTACAAAAGGCAATGGCTAGCTGAAGCATATGTCTTTGTCTTTTCATGAGAGAGCCTGAGTTCATAAACAGAACAATCTGACGAGAAGCGTTTCTTTGCTGATTTTTTTTTGTCTTGTTTTCTGCTTGTGGGAGAGCTCTTTTATTTGAAAAATCTAATGCAGCAGTACATTTTTTATTTGGTGCTCTCATCAGATGCTGAGATGGAGTGGGTAGTGAGACTTCCCTGTTCTGATTTGGATTCCTAGGCACATCTGTTCAAGTGTGAGAATGCTCATGTGAGACGGTTACTCACCCTGGGGAGCACACACAGCAACCTTGGTTAAGAATAAAACGCTTAAGTGGGACGGGATCTAACCATTTTCCATCCAACTTTTGCATTTGAACAGTGCAAGCGCTTATGTGTGCTACCACTTAATTCCCCTCTTGCTAAGTGGGGAGGTGTTTGGGACACACTCGGAGATCAGCCTGACCCTGTTTGACCAGGAGCAAAGGGAGGACTGCCTGAGAAGCATAGTGATGGAAACCCTGGACTTGGCCTCGCCAATCCTCCGCACCGTCTCCTTCTGCACTAAGGTAAAGGAGGCCTTCCTTCAGGCCCAAGTCATCATCATCCTGGACGACAGCACGGATGAGGAAGTGTACAGTCTGGAGAGCTGCCTGCGAAGCAGGGTACCAATGTGCCGCCTCTACGGTTACCTGATAGAGAAAAACGCTCACAAATCTGTCAAGGTCATCGTGGGAGGGAAGACCTTTGTGAATCTGAAAACAGCCTTGCTGGTGCAATATGCCCCTACCATCGCAAACAACATCGCTGCAGTGGCTCTCGGGGTAGAAGGCCAAGCAAAAGCAGCGCTGGCCCGAAAGATGAAAACAACTTCCGCCAGTGAGTGAACTCCTATCAGTATCTTGCTTGTGTTTTGAAACATGGGTTCAGATAGTGGAGAGAGAACGCTACATCCTCCAGGGCCATCCTGGATGTGTGACATAGATTAGGAGGAATGGATGTCCTGGGCGTGGTCCTCCCTCATTCAGGGGGTGCCATTTAGACTACCCCACCCTCCTTGCCCAGCTTTTTCCTTTATGAGTTATGTGGTCCAGCTCAACTCATAAACTCAGGGCAGCAAGAAACTAGCAATAATAAATAGTAATAACCTAACAAACCAATCATAGCAACATTCAGTAATGAAAAGTGATCTACAAATTATGCATTGATTATTTTTTGAAATTTTCCCTATCATATTTGAAAGTACAGGGCCTGGACAGCAGGCAAATGGTGGAACTCTTGCTTAGCATGCACGAGAGCCTAAGTTCCATCTCCAATGCTGCTGCACCATCCCTAAAATGAAAAAGCGTGCTGTTAATTGGGCTGTGAGATGCAATGTGAAGTTGCGGGAAAGGGGGCAGCTGGGCACACTTCTTTCAATCTACTCTTATGACTTTGTCATTATAAAATTAGCAAATATTTGTTGTAATAATTTTAAACCCAACATCTCATTTTCCCATGATAATAATGGGGAAAGTAGTGTATGATGTTTTAAAAAGCACCAAGGCCAAGTTAAAACAGCTTTGCCCCCCCCCCTTCCCACTCATGTGACTCTGAACAGTCAGATTGCTGTGCCTCAGAGCTTTCAAAGCATCGACTCCCTCCTAGAACTGATGTGAAGATCCATTGAGATAGTGTGGTAGTTACTTTTCTACTGTTGTGAAGAGATGACCATGAATAAGACAACTTTTTTGAAAGACGATTTAAATGGGGGCTTGCTTACAGTTTCGGAGGGTGAGTCCATGGCCAGCATGGCGGGGAGCATGGCAGGAGGCGAGTGTGGCATTGGAGCAGTAGCTGAAGGCTTACATCTGACCCATGAGCAAGAGACACAGATAGGGAAGGGAGGGCACTTTTGAAACCTCAAAGCCCACTCCCAGTGACACACCTTCTTCAGCATCTCCTCCAACAAGGCCACACCTCCTAATCCTTCCCAAACAGTTCCACCAACTGGGTACTAAATAGTCAAACATAGGAGCCTATGAAGGCTATTCTCATTAAATTCATCACAGACAGTATTTGTAAAGTGCCCATAAGAAATACCTGCTGCAAGAAAAAGTTTAGAAAGAGATTAAACTTATAAGTTTATTATATATAATTACATTTTTGTTATTCATCTCACAATTGGTAGATATCAGAATCATGCAAAAGGAAGACTGGGTCACATTAACATATTTTAGCTCTTTGCATCCTTAGAGGTGGTCCTTTGTGTCCTTACACACCCATGAACATGGATGTACAAGCATTCTAGAAACAAATGTGGGAGACAGTAGATGTGAGCTGATAATAGTCTAAGCCAGTGCAGTACAGGATGAGGACCTGTCGTAGCCAGTGCCGGTATCCACCTCTTTACAGACAAGCTCAGAGTACTTCTGTCCTCCTGCATGAAGCTTCAACCTCTTACCCTAAGGGTTAGTCTAATAGTCGTCTTACTACAAAAGAACAGACAAGAATTTAATCTCCAGGATTTTATGTAAATAGATGTGTTGGCTAGTTGGTTTTTTTCCCCCAATTTCACACAAACTAAAGTTAACCGAGAGGAGGGAACCTCAACCCAGAAAATGCTTCCAGAAGAGCAGACTGAAGACAATACTATAGGGCATTTTCTTAGTAAGTAGTTAGTGTGGGAGGGCCCAGCTCATTGTGAAGAGTGCTGCCCCTGGGCTGGTGTTCTGGGTGTTATAACAAAGTGGGTTGAGCAATCTATAGGTAGAAAACCAGTAAGCAGCAACCCTCCAGAGTGCTCCTGCCTCCAGGTTCCTGTCCTGATCTCCTTCAGTGATGGACTACTGTGTGGAAGTGTAAGCCCACACCCATAGCTTTGGTCGTGGTATTATCATAGCAATAGTAGTAGCCCTAACTAAAATAATAGGTAAGTGAGTAAATAAATAAAACTTTTTTAAATTGTGTAAAGCACTTCTAGAAAATCAACACTTGAAGAATCACATTAAACACCCGTCTTTATTTTCTCCAACTCATGTTCTTTACTGCTTTCTCACTTCCCACCACACCCATTCTAGAATGTTGTCAGGTATAGGGCTGGTTTGTTTCCTCCTAAATCCTGTTTATAAAGGCACCTCCAGTGAAGAATGCCATAACTATGGTTTTACAAGTGATGAGACCTGACCAGAGAGTTGTCATTTATACACAGTTCTATTCTAGCCCAGAATCCAAAGTGTCTTGTCACAATCTAAACAGTTGAAACTTTTTCCCTTGGTCTTGGGTTTGCAGAAACATCTCATTTCTTAAAATGCCAGGTGTGACCATGTGCATCCGTAGCATAAGAACACAGGAGAAGGAGATGGGTAGATCTCCAGGCCTCTCTGGCCAGCCAGTCCTGGTCCTTTCTTAGAAGATATCGTGGAGAGTGATGATGGAGGAAGACTCCCAATGCCATTTCTAGATTACACATCCACACACAACCACATATGGTCATACACTGTGTGTGTGTGTGTGTGTGTGTGTGTGTGTGTGTGTAAAGAGCTTAGACATCACTGGATGAACCCTAAAACAAATATACAGACAAAGCATTGGATCTGAATACATTTTGTATTGATGAACTTTATTTCAATCATTTCTGATTCTGTTCTCCACAGGCATCAAAGATGTGATAATCTGGGGCAATATCACTGGAAATAACTACGTTGATCTGAGGAAAGCAAAAGTCTACAACTATGAGAGCGCTGTGAAGGGGCCTCCTGGGTATTATCACTCTGTGTTAACCTCAATTTTTGACAGGTATAGTATATTTTCTAAGTGAAGTATACTAACGTTATGAAATAGATGAATAACCATTGTAAGCACCTGCCGAGCTCAGCGGTAACCCTGGGACCTTCAGGACAGCCCTTAAGGTTATGGAAAAGAGCTCTAAATATATGAATTCAAAATACATATAATTTCTCAATATGCAAAATAGAAGGATGTAATATGAATTATGAGGGGCTTCATGAACCTAACGGAACAAGGCAGATACACTATGAATCAGCTTCTCAGAAAGATACGAAGGCAGGCAGATTCTTGAGTTCAAGATCAGCCTAGGAAAGAGGGAGGTTAGGCCCGGTGTGGTAGAAATGGTAATTTCAGGACAGGGCCCCACCCAGCTAGATTAACAGAGGCAGGCAGATCTCTGAATTCTTTTGCAATGTTAAAAGAAAATGTATGCTTGCTGTTTCCTAAGAATTAAGAGGCTGGGATCTCATGGGATGCTGATTCATAGAATAATCAAAAGAAAACCTGGAATAAATAACTGAATTGATCTATAAATAAAAAACTGGGCTTTTGATCTGCTTGAGAAAAGATAGCAAAAACAAAAAAAAAGACAGCAGTTCTTTAGAATTTTTTCTCTAAAGAGAGCTGAGCTGTCTGGAGATCTCTGGAGAACAACACAGCTCTTCAAAAATCTTTTCTTAACAGGATCTTTGACTTGGTCAGAAGATCCAATAATTTTTATAGCAGCTTTTCTAACTTTGATCAGAAAAGTCATGAGCTATCCAGATAGCTTTTAGAATTTTTACTAGTAGAAAGAGCTGTCTCAACCAGAGAGTTATTTAAATAGCAAGAAAAAAGTGTCTAGAGCAGAGCAGAACACACACACACACACACACACACACACACACACACACAAAGAGAGAGAGAGAGAGAGAGAGAGAGAGAGAGAGAGAGAGAGAGAGAGAGAGAGAGAGAGAGAGGGAGAGGGAGAGGGAGAGGGAGAGGGAGAGGGAGAGGGAGAGGGAGAGGGAGAGGGAGAGGGAGAGGGAGAGGGAGAGGGAGAGGGAGAGGGAGAGAGAGAGAGAGACAGCAGGCTGGAAAACCACTTCAGCAGAACCTAGGCTACCAGCGTGGACCCATGATTCGACTTCAAGTCCTTCTTTTCACTGCTCCCAGACACCCTTTCTGTCAGAACCCTTCTCCATGCTGGGGCTGGTCCTCAGCAAGCACCATTAAAATATTTTGTAAATTTTGCACAAAAATAACCTGCATTGTTTATATACATGTTTTTCTGTGCTTTCTATTGAAGAATTAGAAAAATCCACTCATAGTAGCTAGTTAGTTCCTACCCCCATCTGATTTGTTTTAAAATTATGAATTTTTATATTTCAGGCTATCCTGAAAGTACTTTGTATATTGTAACCATTAACTCTAAAGCAGATATACACAAGGCAAATGTTACTGTAAAGACAGGTACATAGCCAAGGAGAAAGGGAGTTGAAGCATTCGTAGGAAGAGGAGTTAAGATGGTGAGCAGACCCGGTCAGGTAGACCATTAAGTCCCAAGAGAGGCAGGTCTGAAAAGTGGTACATCCCAGGTTGAAATTCTGTCACCATCACTTATTAGTTGTGTGGCTTTAGCAAAGTTACATCAAATTTGAGCCCCACCTTCTCCAATAATAGGATGAAAATGGTGGCATGACCAGTTCCATATAGAATAAAAAGGAAAGCACACAGATTACTCCAGGTAAACACGGGCATTTCGATGAGACAGAAAGAGGAGCAGGCGGAGCCCTCGGAAGCACTCCAGCATGCCTGGCCCAGGCCCCAAGTGCAGCTCTTTCTTTTCCTTTGTCTTTTATTTCCTCCCCCTCTCCAGATCACAGGAATGCTATCCACGGCTAGGCATAGTCTGTGCTGGGCCCGTCTCCTAAAGCCCATACTCAAACATGCCGCTTGCAGAGGGTCAGGGTTGCAGGCATCAGGCATTCCTTCTCATCCAGATGAGCTCTTCCCTGAATTCATACTCCAGACTATAAAACATACGGTCCCAAATCTCAGTGTGAACCATTCACTGTTTAATGAACGTATTTGATTTTAAATGAAGAATATGACTAGTCCCCAAAAAGCATCTATTTATTATATTTATAATTAATTATTTGTAATGAACGATATTATGACTAACCTTTGGGTCGCATTACTGTGTAAGTGGTGAATAAAGTTCCAGGTTGAGTTCTAGGGCTCAGAGGACCTCCTTTCCATCCCTCTCTCTATGGTGAAACTGTGTGTTTCTTTTCATGCAGAGAGTGGATAACAAAAGAATTTGTGCAGATGCTTCAAAACTTGAGCAGCACTGGAAAGCAATTTGGAGGCATTTTGGCTGCACACAGCATAGCCACCACCCTCAAGTACTGGTATTGCGGCTCACCACCTGGAGAGATCGTTTCCTTGGGTGTAATGAGTGAGGGTACGGATCCCTATCTTGTAAAGCCCTATTTAGATCAGATCTTGCCCTGTAAGTTGTGTACATTTCAGCAGTGCCATAATGCACGCGTGCATTCGTTCATTCAGTTGTCCACTCAAAAATCCAGCAATATTTATTGTGAATGTACTAGAAAGACAGACAAGGGATTACACCTGGCTTCACACTTGAGAAAATGTACAGCGGGGTGAAGGAGGGCCAGCTCTCTACAAGTTGTCTTACAATGCTTTCTTGCTGTGTCCGGCTGAGAAAGAGAACAAACCAAACGCATTCACTGCAGGGAGCAGGAAGAGTCAGAGTAGGCTTTGTGGAGAGAAGGTATTGCCGGAAGTCTCCAAGTGTTTGATGTTGACCTGGAGGGCCGGCGTGGGAGAGCACTGAACACCAAGAGCAAAGACTCAGTCAGGATCTGAACGTGCAAGGAGACCCAGGCTTCAGGAGAGCAGATAGCTTGGGCAATAGAGAAAATCTGATGCCTGTCAGCAAACACTGCAGAGACGTGATGTAAACTAAAGGGTGTGCACAAGTCTTCCAGCATCCTTATAAACTAGGGGAAGACAGAGGCTGCTGTCATATCCTCGATAGGTTCGACCACGAGCAGGTTTTTTGTTTTCTGTTTTTAGCTCTTGTCAGTCTTGTTCACTCCCTGATCTTCAGCCCGGGACTCTCTGATGAGTTCTATACTTGGTTGCACAGCAACTTGGCCATGTGGGCGGCGTGCTGTCAACCCAAAGTACAGACAGCAGCCTGAACCGATCAGATCCCCCTCCGGCATCCCTTGTTCAATAACAGTGTCACAGTCTCCTCCTTGTTCCAATTTCAGTGCCCCTCAGAGCCGTCTTCAAACAATCCGCATTGTGAGAATTTACCTCTGTCTCTCTTCTGTGTTCACACAGCATTTTGGTCCTCTCTCAGTCAGAATACTCTTCATTGTAGCCGCCCACGGCTACATCCAAACGGTTCGGGTTCCCTGGAAGGAAAGCTGGGGATAGGAAACAGGGTGACAGGAGAAACATGGAACCAAGACAAGTTTTCCTGCTCAAGGCTCAAAGTTTAATGGGGGGTCTCAAAATATATGTAGGCGGGGCAAGACCCTTCCCCAAATTTCAGGGTGTGTTCCGGGGAACAGGTCTGGCTGTTCATTGGGTGTTGGCTACACCACTCGGCAGCTGGGCGGGTCACCTGCTTAATTCAGGAATTTGACCTGGAGAACAATGAACTTCACCTTCACTCTGAGCGCTTCAGGTGGAGCAGGATCTTGACTAGCACAGGAATCCCAGCTCAACAAAGGCTGGGAGAGGAAGTTCACCTTGATCAATGTCTACCAGGTGGCATGACACCCCAATATGGCTCTCTACACTTACTGGGCCTTTTTAGATACATATGTTTGAATATGTGCACTGAGCACAGGACTCCCTGTGTGTAATCTTCTACATCTTCACAGGAGAAGTATCTTACGCGATGTTTGGTAAATACTGAGCAGTTGAAGTAACAATTATTATGATTACAGTTATAAAATACAATTACAAAAATGTTATTACAGTAATAACAATTATTAGATAAGCTCTCAAGCTCTCCTACATTCTACCCTCACAAAGCGCACTCTCTGCTGATGAGATGCAGGCAGCGTGAACAGTCTGGGAAGCTTGCTGGTGAACAGTCTGTTAGTATGGCTTCCTCAGTGCACTAGGGCTTTGCTGGTAATGCAACAGGCTAGATAGACACAGAGCCAAAGGACAAGCTTTGCGGTCAGATGGCAGCACCGTTACCACAAAGCCACCCTAGACTGCTGGGATCAACATGTACCACGGGAGACCATAGTACTACTGACTTTCTTCTCCTTCGTTATAATGGCATTTCTATATCATCATTAGCCTTGTAAAATTATCTGTTCCCACTATGCATGACACCAAGGCACACCTGATAAACTGTATCCAAAGACAAAAAAAGAAGAAAAAAAGGAAGGTAAACCTAATTCTGAGAAAGTTCTGTCATATTCCTATAATTTTTCATATCTTCCTCTGCCTGAACTCATGAAGAATATCCCCCTCCTACAAAGTTTGTCTATAAAAGGATTATACAAGATGACAGCAGTGTGGTTCTCTTGAAAAGCTTATATCCACTGTTATGTGTTACAGAAGCGCTTTACTTAATAAACCCTGCTTTAGAAAACCCCAGGTTTGCTCTTTGTTGACTTGTCTTGAGGTTGTTTTCTTCAAGGTGATTCTGTATCTTGGTCTCTCCTATGATGAGGGTCTCTGAAAAGAACTCAGGCTGCATATGGGCTAGGGCCGAGCTGTGACTCCCATGGCTACCGACAGCCATTCTTCCGCTATGCACAACAGCAGGAGTTTGCAATTTCCTAACTGAAAGCTATTCATATGACGTAAATACAATCGGAAGAGAGTACGATTCATTTTTCAAGGGCACAAGTGGAGAACTGGAAGCTCTAAGAACATAACCAGGTCTTCTGTTCACCTCCTTTCCAGTGGCAGTCCAGCATACTGTCCAGCATGGCCATTATGGCTGCCATAGTGTTCTGGCTAGTTTCATGTCATCTTGACCTAGCTAGAGTCACCGGAAGGCAGGGAGCCCCAACTGACAAATGCCTCCATAAGATCAGGCTGTAGGCAATCAACATTTTCTTACGTAGGAATCGGTGCAGGAGGGCTCAGCCTGTGGGTGGGGTCACCGCTGGGCTGGTGGTACCAGGTGCTGTAAGAAAGCAGGTTGAGTAAGCCCATGGAGCAAGCCAGTGAGCATCACTCCTCCTTGGCCTCTGCATCCGCTCCTGCCTCCAGGTTCCTCCCCATTTGAGTTCCTGTCCTGAATTCCTTCAGTGAAGAACAATGGTAATAGTTAGAGCTAAGGATCTCTAGACTGGCTAGATAAAAGCCAGCATTCCTCGAGGATCTGTGGAGCTGCTTCCTCTCTACCAAAGGAAGTCATTTTCTTACCTCCGGCAGAAGGACAGATGGCTACTTGTGGTGTCTATTAGTGTGCCACAGCGCGTGCCACAGCACATGCTGGCCTCCAGGCCCCTTGAGCGTCACAAGCACCTGTTACACAGTTCAAAGTCTGCGCTGACATCCCAGCCCTCCTCCCTTCTCCCTCCTCCCTCTTCCCTCCTCCCTCCAGCTCAATAACTTCCTTCCCTCAGCTACTCATTCTCCTTATAATCCTGATATTTTTCTCTCTGTCTTTCTTTCTATGTCCATCCCCCCCCCAAAAAAAAAGCCCTTTCTCTCTTTATCTCTCTGTTCTGATTCTGCTTTTATCATGGCCAGGTTCCATCTGCTTGTCAAGTTCAGATTATTTCTCTCTCTCTGCTCTAGACTCTTCCAGATGTCTCTAGTTGTCCCCTCTCTTATAATCTACAATAAAAAGTGTCCCCTTAATCATACCACAGATGGACTGTGTTGTCAGTTTATACAAAGACGGAACATAAGCCAAATAAATCCTTTCCTCCCCAGGTTGCTTTGATCATGGTGTTTTATCCCAGCAGTAACCCTAACTAAAACACATAGCAAGCTAAAATAGATTCATCAAGTGATCCAGGCTCACAGGTTGCATGCAGATTCATGGGACAGCTATGGAAAACAGGCACAAATTACACACAAGGCTTAGGGGTGGGGGGAGCCGCATTAACTCCTGGAGAGGAAGGAATGGAGGAGGGTCAGAACTCAGACATGCGTGTGCTCAGTCTGAATTAGTGCTCCTGTCCCAGTCAAATACTAGCTCAGAAACTTAGCTCCACCATTGTCTGTAAGAATCGTGTGCTAGCTAACACCCTCTGCTGGCTTCCGCACGTGTACACATGCTCACAAGTGCACACAGGTGCTTGTGCACGCACGCACGCACGCACGCACGCGCACACACACACCACAAAATCTTAAAATCATGTACTATGTGTGTCCATTTCAGTTATTTTTCCGAATTCTTCCTCACATATTCCCGCTTTGCCTTGTGCTGCTCCCTGCAGGCCAGTTTGGCATTCCTGAGGGGATCGTCTTTTCTATGCCAGTGAAATTTGAGAACGGAACTTGGGTGGTTCTTACTGATCTTGAAGACATTTCGCTTAGTGAGAAGATACTAAACAGGCTCACGGGTGACCTGATTCAGGTAATGGCGGAGGGTCTGCAAAGGAACTGGCTTTCACAATGATCCTAAAATGATTCTGTAGACTAAGGCACTCATGATTTTCTGAACTCCATTTGCATCATATCCCTGAAATACAGAAGAAAAAAAAAAAAAGGTTTGGAGAATGTAACAAAAGTACACTATGCACCTAGTTTTATAATTTTCAATATGCTAAAAGTATTTATTTAGTTTAAATCAAGACTTAAAGATTTTTTTTCTACTAAAGAATGACTTAGTGGTTGCTGCCATTTAATTCTATGATTATAAATTTTTCAACAGGAGAAACTTGTTGCATTTGGAGATGTATTAGATTTTCAGCCAATTGAAGGTAATCCTATAAATGTGTTGTCCCATTGGGTGATGTCAAAAGGTACCACGGGGTGGGTGTGGGGGGGGGCTGGAAAGATGGCACAGTGGTTAAGAGCACTGGCTCACTTGGTGACTTATAACCATCCACAACTCCAGGTTCTGGGTATCCAGTGTCCTTTGTCTGGCCCCCTGTGTCACCAGGCATGCACAGACATATGCACAGGCAAAACTCTACACATAAAATAAAAATGAATCTCTTTTATTTTTTTTAAAAAGGTACTATAGGGCTGAAGAGGTGCCTCTGTGGGTAAGAGCACTAGCTGTACACATATGCAACTTGAGTCATTGCCCCTAATACAAAGTGAGTGTGGCCACACACACGTACACTTGTAAGGCAGGGCTCTGGACATGGAAGAGATGGGAAGGTCTCCGAGGCTTGTGGCTGCCTGCCCCCCCTCCCCCAAGCTTTACTGCAATGAGAAACCCTGTCTTAGGAGGACAAAGTGGAGAGTGATGAGAAGAGATAGCTCTGTGCACACAAGGGCAGGCCCATGCACCTGCAGTCACATTCACACACACACACACACACACACACACACACACACGGGGGGGGGGATGGTATAAAGTACCTCTTATAACTGAATTACTATTAATACTAACATAACTAAAATCAGTTTTAAACTAAACTATTGGTAGAGCAAGCTGCTAAGTTTAGCATGTCTTTAGAAAAAAACATAAACATGCTAAAGAAATCTCCTTTTTAGAATACTATGACCATATAGATTTTGTATATTCCACATTTACTAGTTTTTTAGAACTAATATAATAAATCACCATACACTAGGTGTTCTTTTCAAGGTCCGGAGAAGAACCCTTCTTCACCTGGCCCAGCTTCTGGTAGAGGTCCTTGGCATTGTGGGCTTGTAACCACATCACCCCATTCTCTGCCTCCTGAACACTTCTGTCCGTCTCCTAGATGTTTGTGTTTCTAAATGCCTCTCTCGTCACAAGGACTAGCCATTGCATTTAGAGCCTGTCTTAATTGACTATGACCTTATTTACCTTTGTCTTTGTATTTACTTATTTATTATATGTATGTGCGTGTGCATAGATGAATTTATGCACGAGAGAGTGTTGGGTCCTCTGGAACTGGCAGTTGTGAGCTTCCATGTGAGTGCTGGAAAGCAAACTCTGGTCCTCTGCATGAATGGCAAGTGCTCTTACCTGCTCAGCGATCTCTTTAGCCCGCATATGACTCCAGCTTAAATTGTTTATTTTTGCTAAGTCTCTGCTTACAAACAAGTACAGGTGCCAGCGGTTAGCACTGCGGTGAATCTTTTAGGAACCACGATCTGTTAGGCCATATTTACCTTCAAATAACTTTATTTAAAATTACCAGTTTCTTCTAAGAAGTAATGATTGCTGATCACTCCATATCCTCATATTCCTCACGATTCTGTATTATGCTCAAAGATACATGTTCATTGTTTAGTAGACTAGGGAAGGGACGCTTCACCCGTAGTCTCTCTTGCATTCAACTTGGTTTCAATGAACATTGCTTATCTATCCAAAAATAGAAAGAAATGGGTGGCTGTCTGGATAGGCGGATGTTAAATGTTTAACCATCACTGGAGAGGAAAGGGTGCAGCTACAGGAGAGGAAGGAGATGAGTCCTCAGGACAGAAC
Organism: Apodemus agrarius; assembly: GCA_964023405.1. Taxonomy (NCBI): domain Eukaryota; kingdom Metazoa; phylum Chordata; class Mammalia; order Rodentia; family Muridae; genus Apodemus; species Apodemus agrarius. Next base: position 64,139,969 of record OZ030014.1, on the reverse strand, counting down.
ACAGGACCAGTCCTAAACTAGGAACATGTCTAGTGTTAAGTCTGGAGGAAGAAGTGATGGTTACACAGAAAAAGATACAGGGAGTTCAATGGAAGTCAGAGACCAAAACTCACAGGGAGTTCAGTGTGTGGTTGCAGGATTCCCTAAGTCAATGCCCAGCTGCCCAGATGCAGAAGAGGAACATTCCACCCAAATATTAGCCTGGGCGTCCATTCCAAATGTTAGTGTGTCCTTCCATCCCATTTTGTAAGAATGACAACACTCAATGCTGTGCTCCAAAAATTATTCTGAGGTTTCTATACTGACTTTATTTGGAATAACAAATTGTCTCTGAAAGGTTTTCTTCTTTTTCTCAGTATTCTACTGCTTTATTACTGGGGCTTTAAATAGATGCCGAGGTGATTTTGCCCGCCAGGATTGAACGTGGGAATGGAGAATGAGCTCAGTCTTGTTCACTTGGGATTTGAGGAAGAAGGAGGGTGAAGGCGACTGTGAGAAACGTTGACTTTGGCAGGTCTACAGTGCACAAGGAAGAAAAGGCTAACTGAGAATCAAGTTTTCAAAGTATTTCTAACCATCTAAGATGGTTGCTGTCTTTTAGAATGAACGAGTAAAAAGAAACTGGCAGAAAGCTGTTGGTTCAGACCAAAGAAGATTTAGTGGAGGCGTGGGCAGAGGGTGAGGCTGGGGAATGCAGAGCTTGGCCGATGACCAAGACCTTAGGACGGAGCCAAAACAAACACAGCCCAGAGACAGAATAAAGGTGGGGGCTGCAGGCTGAAGAAGTCCAAGGGGCGATGGTTTTAACTCCAGTTCTTTTATTCTTAAAATTTACAGGTCCTCTGGGTGGCTACCTGCTTTTGGCAGAGGAGAGCTATAATTTTCTTTCTTTAGAAAGGGCTACAAACTGTATATGACTCATTGACTGGTTCTAAATTTTGCAACTAGCCTTGATTATAGACTGTCTTGCGAAAGAATGTGGCGAGGTATAGACTGAATTTTTGTTAACAAAGATCTAGATTACATTGTTACCTTTGGACCTTGTATCCCCTCCAAAAGACCAAACCCGCTGCTCCAGATAGTCTCAAACTCAGAAACTCATCATTGGAAAGATATATGTAGGAGGCTATGAAATCTCCTGAATTAATTTAATACTTTTCTAGGATTTAGACTATACACTAAATTGTAAAAAGTCAAAAGGTCCCTGGCTCCTCTACAGATGACAACCAGGAAGAGCCCAAGGCCATGAATGCCATGGTGGCAAATGAGGTGGGAGAAAAAAAAAAGTTCCTTTTAATCTAAGAATTTGCACCAAGTTTCAAAGAAAGATTTTTTTATTGATTATTTTATTTATTTACACGTCAAATGTTGCCCCCCTTCCCAGTCTCCCCTCTGCAACCCCCATCCTATCCCCCTCCCTTTTGCCTCTAAGAGGGCGCTCCCCAACCCACTCACCCACTCTTGCCTCACCCCTCTAGCAGCCCCTTCACTGGGGCAACAAGCCCCCACAGGACTAAGATCCTCCCCTCCCATTGATGCCAGATAAGACAATCCTCTGTCACATATGTATCGGAAGCCATGGACCCACCCATGTATACTCGTTGGTTGATGGTTTAGTCCCTGGGAGCTCTGAGGGATCCGATTAGTTGATACTGTTGTTCTTCATGTGGGATTGCAATCCCCCTCACCTCCTTCAGTCTTTCCCTAACTCTTCCATTTGGTTCCCCAGGCTAGGTCCAATGGGTGGCTGGGAGTGTCTGCATCTTAGTCAGGTGCCGGCAGAACCTCTCAGAGGACAGCCATACTAGGCTTGACTCATCACTAGCCAGCACAGAGGTCCTGGTCACACAAACTGTGCCAGGAAAGGACCTAAGAGCCTATGATTTGCCAAGACACACAATTAATTATGCAGCTTAAGAAAACAGTTTTGTAGGTCAAAATGAAGGAAACATGATTGGCCATCTAAATACTCAGAGAGGAAAGATGAATTAATATGGAGAAAAACCTACGCATGTCTTGAACTAAGATAGCTGAAGCTCTGTAAATAGGTGCTTCCTGGCTCAGGAACAGCACTGTATTGGTCATGTAGCATGAAGAGTTCTAGGTTTCTGCCACCCAGAAATATGCATATGTCTTAGTTAGGGTTTTACTGCTGTAAACAGACACCATTACCAAGGCAACTCTTATAAGGCCAACACTTCATTGGGGCTGGCTTACAGGTTCAGAAGTTTGATCCATTTAGAATCAAGGTGAGAACCTGGCAGCATCCAGGCAGGCATGGTACAGGAGGAGCTGAGAGTTCTACATCTTCCTCTGAAGGCTGCTAGCAGAATACTGTTTTCCAGACATCTAGGATGAGGGTCTTACAGCCCACACCCACAGTGACACACCTACTACCACAGGGCCACACCTAATAGTGCCACTCCCTGGGACAAGCATATGCAAACCAGCACAGCATAGTTAACAACGTTGTGTTGTTAACAAAATGCATTTACATTTTTTACGAGGTAGTTTTCATGTCAAATGCATTTTATGACACAAATGGATGGGAGGAGGGAGCTCTGCTAGGTGCAGGTGCCTTAAAAACACATCAAACAGCCGGGCGGTGGTGGCGCACGCCTGTAATCCCAGCACTTGGGAGGCAGAGGCAGGTGGATTTCTGAGTTAGAGGCCAGCCTGGTCTACAGAGTGAGTTCCAGGACAGCCAGGGCTACACAGAGAAACCCTGTCTCAAAAAACAAACAAACAAAAAAACCACATCAAACATATACCTGCCTGCCTGTGGTGGTTTCCCCATAGACTCATGTGTTTGAATACTTGGCCCGGGGGAGTGGCACTATTAGGAAGTGTGGCTTTATTGGGGTAGGTGTGGCCTCACTGGAGGAAATGTGTCACGGTGGGGGTGGGCTTTGAGGTCTCTATGCTCAGGCTCTACCCAGTGGGAAATTCCAGTTCCCTCCTGGCTGCAAGCAGAAGACAGTCTCGTTACTACCTTCAGATCTAGATATAGATCTCTTGGCTCCTCCAGCACCAAGTCTGCCTGCACACTGTCCTCCTTCCCACCATGATGATAATGGACTGAACCCCTGAAACTGTAAGCCAGCCCCAACTAAATGTTTGCCTTTAAAATGGTTGCTTTGGTCATGGCGTCTCTTCACAGCCATAAAGCCCAAACTAAGACACCTGCCTTCAAAGGTAGCTACTTTTTAGCATGTGAAATATCAGAACAAAGAGAATTTCAGTTCTGAGAGATAGCTGGGCTTATTCTAGTCATTATTCTAAAAAAAAAAAAAAAAAAAAAAACAAGTGGAAGTTACTTCCATGGGCCAAGGGACATGTTGACATGAAGATACTGGCAGATTTGGTGTGTGGCTAGGGACTGTTTTATGATTTATTTATCTGTCTTCATGTGGAGGACAGCACAAATGAATTCCCATGAGCCTGCCTTGGGAGAATCCATGTGGGGTCTATCCTCCTCTAACCACCTCCCAAAATCCAACCTTTGAAAAATATTATGAGAAGGTTGAGACTATAATATATGTGGAGTTGATATGGGAGGAAGACTCAAGCATCCGGTTCCTGTGACAGAGGCTCAGGATAGAAAGGAAGCAATTGGAGCTAGCCTGTGGTAACTGGGATCATCGAGAAAGACTTCCTAGAATAGATGATGCGGAAGCTGGGCTGTAGAAGGACGGCTCCTTCCTTCTTGTGATTTAGAACAAAGGTGTGTAAGTGAAGGGGAGAGAAGAAAGAGGATTGTGTAAAGCATCTACCAGAGGGAAAAGAACAGGGCAAAGAGACCTTGCAGGGAACCAAGACAAAGCCAGAAGCCCAGAGCTCCACCAGTAAGGCATCTGGGTTAGGTCAGATGATACAAAATAGACTGACAGACCTGGGAAGATAACGGGGACTCACGGGCTGTTTGGCTCTAAGGTTATGGAATAGTTGGAGGCCAGGCCTTTTGAACTAACTTGGTCATATCAGTGGCCCTATGGAGGTCTTTTCCAGCCCACATCACTGTCTAGAGAACTGAGTGCCAGGCTCAGCAGAGCTTAAGAAGCCTAGATCGAGCGCACACACAGGCAGGATTCCTCCAGGAAGCCCAACCAGTGTCAAGCAATACTTGATGAGAAGTTGGAGGGCGCTGAGGTCCCGAGAGAGCCAAGGAAAATCCATAAACTCTGTCATGAAGAATGTGACTGGCCTCTTTCCAGGATGAGAAGGGCAGAAACCAAAGGGCAGAGAACACCTCCTCTAGACTAACTCCAATTAAAGTTGCCAGTTAAAACTTGAGGTACTTAGTGCTGCTGGCAAGTGAGATTTTTTTTTATGCAGAACTCAAGTCACCTGAGTTCCCTGACAAAGTAGATAGTGGCATTGATTTCAGAGTCTTAGAGGGTGGTTTGTTGAATGAGCATTAAAATCAACCATACCTAGTTCTTTATGAGTCGTAAAAGCACTGTCTAAAACCTTATGTTGGTTGCAAAAAATAATTACTGGTTTAATTTAATCACTAGGACTTTTCCATTGAAATATAAAATTGGTAATAGGCGAGTTAAGAACAGATTTTTTCCCCACTGAACTTCGAAAGGATAGAACAGGACAGGATATGAGGAAGGAAGGGATGATGAAGGTAAAGAAAATGAACAAAACAATAGATAAGTAAATCTTCTACATATCAATAGTATATACAAAATATTAACATATAAACTGTATGTTACTCATATATGCTGATTAATACACACACCCATATATGAAGTCAGGCATGATCCTGTCTGTGATCCTTGCATGTAAGCAGTTCACTAACTCTACTCAGAGTTAGAAACCAGCCTGAGATATACAGTGGGATCCTTTCTCAAAGAAAAAAATTTTGGTAGTAAACAAAAGGGATTTAGAAAAGGATATTGTAGGAAGTAATTTTTGATTAATCTGTATGTATACAAACACACGACCTGAACTATGATATGAAACATACATATATTTTATCATGGCTCCTGGCACAAAGTTTGAAAAGCACTAACTCAGAACATCTCGCAGGCTGTTGATTATATTTGACAACTAATTTTTTACATTTTTGGTTTCAGATCCCAAAGATAACGAACCTTCTACTACAGGCCTGAGTGAAGAGAAAGAACACGCTGGGTCCGAAGGTGAGTCGGTGGGGCTTGGTAACACCAAGCTTCTCCTCTTATACCCCAGAAACACTTTGAGGCAGGGGGATGAAAGCACCAACACTTGCTTTCACACTGAAGCTGCTTGCACATCGCATCATACATCAAACCCCCAAGACACTTTAGCTCAGCCCTGACCCCATCTGTATGACTCTTTTTTTATTTTCTCTATTTAATTCTCCTTTACAAAGCCCAAAATAGCCAAAAGGAAAAGGGACTCTTCTTCAGGTCAGTGAGAGGGGGCCTGAAAGACCCAAGGAAGAAATCCCCTGACTGAAAACGTTTTTTGGAGAGCAGGAGGAGAAAACTTGAGCATCCTGATACTGACACAAGGATGTTTTCTATGTCTGCACAAACAGAACAGTAACAATCTAGCTCACTTCGGTTGTTACCATCTCTTTACCCAAATCCCGCTGTGTAGAGCTGCTGTGTGAGCAGCTTCCCAGTGACGGGCTGGGAAGCCAGCATTGTGGGGGTTTAGCAGATTTGCAACATAGTTATCTGGCTGGACAGGTGTTGTTGTTGTTCCTTTGTCCAAAGGACCAGGAAGAAGCTGTTGTCTTAGACTGAGACTCTATACAGATGTGACCTCACACCTTGCAGTTCCTAAAAGAGCCAGGCCACCATGGAAGTGCCACAGGGATTGGGGTGGGAGTAGGAGAGGCATGGCGCACTGTGGCAGAGGATGGTCCCAAGTCGGAGACGCCCCCAAGGGCTTCTGCCAGAGGGTTCCAGATGTGATCCTCTGAGTGGCAGGGGAGGTCCCACCTGTGCTGACTGTCCCCTCTGTACCCCTGGGTGGTTAGCCACCTCCCTGCGCCACTCGCTCCCCTATTTCTTATAAAAACAAGTTGATGTGGATTTCTTTGTGTCTGACCAATCAGGATGTTCACTCGCACCTCCACCCTTGTGGACACGATCAAGGGAACTTTGTATTGTGAAAGTGCCCAGCACGATGAGCTTTGGGATTGATCATGGAGGGCTAGAATGCATTGAGGAAAGGCCCAGAGATGAAAGGAGCTGAGACCAGATGCACATGCAGCTCAAAACATGGAGCAAGAGCATGGAGACCCTGCTCACACCCAGAAAGTCAGGAAGGAAGCCAGAGTTTACCCTACCATGTGGAAACGGTTAATGAGGGTCTGCTGGCTTTCTCTCACCACCCAATCTGTCTCACCCAGGCCCCCTTTCAGTCACTGAGCCGAATGCAGGAAGCCAGAGGCTGGAGGAGAAGTGGAACAGAGGTAAAAGCTAACAGAAACAGGAGCTGCTGGTTCACTTAAAGAGTTACATTTTTTCATGTTTTCCTCCCTTAACAGAATCTGATGGAAAAACTGAGGACCAATAATAGCTTCAACCAGAACAAATATGAAGGAAAGACTGAAAGACCTGCAAGTGTCTGCGCTTAGGGAAGAACAATTAAATCAAACAGACAGGAAACAGTGGAGTCACGTGCTGCCACACCCAGTCCTGCTTTTGTCAACCACCGTATGTCCTCAAAAATAAATGAATGTAAACTGCTGTTTCAAAGACCTTAACGTAGTGCTGTCAATCACCGTGTCTTTGCCTGGACATCCCCCATCTCCCCCCTGACGTTTAGCTCACCTCAAACTCAGAGATCCACTTGCCGACGCTCCCAAGCACTGACTTCCACCTGCCACTCGGTTTTTAATTTATGTATCTATCCTCTCATATCTTACACCTGACTGCAATTTCCCCTCCTCCTTCTCATCCCATTGTCTCCTCTCCTCTTTTCCCCAATTCACTCCTCCTGTATCCCCTTTACTAAGAGTCTCAACTCACCCCTGTAGATTCCTGGGAGTTTCCATCACACTAGGTTTCTACCTCACCCCATCCCTAATTCCCCCCGCCACCCCCCACACAATTCCAGGGAAAAGGGCAGGCCCCTCAGGGATATCAACCAGACATGGCACATATTAAGTTGTAGTAAGACTAGGCACCTCCCTCATATTAAGGCTAGACAAGGCAACCCAATAGTGGGAAAGGATCCCAAAAGTAGGTTAAAAGGTCAGAGACAGTCCCAGCTCCTACTATTAGGAATCCCACAAGACCAAGCTATACAACTGTAATATAGATGCAGAGGGCCTAGGTCAATCCCATGCAGGCTCCCTGGGAGGCAGTTTAGTCTCTGTGCGCCCCTAAGTGTCCATCCAAGTTAGTTGATTCCATGGATTTTCTTGGGGTATCCTTGATCCCTTTGGCTCCTATAATCCTCCCTTCTCTCTTCTGCAGGATTCTCTGAGCTCTAGCTAATGTTTTGCTGTGGGTCTCTGCATCTGTTTCCATCAGTTGCTGGATGAAGTCTCTCTGATGACAATTGGACTATGCACCAATCTATGAGTACAGCAGAATATTATTAGGAGATATTTCATTGGGAACTGTTAATTCTTACAATAAATATGGGAAAGTCTGTACTTGGTTCCTTCTTAAAAAGATATTCTCCCAAGACACCATACCTACATTATTGGCAACTATTTGTAGACACAAGAAGAAACACTACTAGAATAATAAGGTGATAATTATAAATAATGAAAGATGTAGGGAAATGTTGACCCCGAGGAGCTCAAAGAACCTCTCAACCAATGCACGACCAGTTCTAAACTTTGGTGAAATACTGAACTCTGTGGCTTAACCTGTTGGTTAGGTAGGGGTTTCTATTACTTATAGATGACTTCTGTACAGAATTATATACATATCTATATAACTTGATGAAGAGATAGCTTTCAACTTTGTTTTAAGGGAATTAAAATGTATCTAGATAATTTAAATAAATCACTTTTCCCCTTCAACCAGGTTTAAAACCTGAATTGTCTTAGTATTTAATATTTTCCCCAGTTCCAGACAGTAAATACAATAAAGATTTATCAATCCTATACCAGGAGTTTTTGTTTATTCTTTGCTTGCTTTTTATGTTTTGTCTTTGTTTTTTTTGTTTGTTTTGTTTGACATTAGCACCAGTTAAAACAGACTGCTAGCTGGACATGCTGGCCCACACCTGTAATCCCAGCACTTAGGAGATGGAGGCAGCAGGATCAGGAGTTCAGGGCCAAAGCTTAGCTACGTATTGAGTTCAAGACCAGCCTGGCTACTCAAGACCTTGTCTCAACCAAAAAGGGAACAAAAAAACCATCACGAAATGGATGGTAACCAGTGATTTCATGTGGAGCCTGAGAATTGGCATTTTCAGTATATTTTCAAGTGCTGCTGCTACTGTTCTGTGGACCACAGCTTGATGGCCACTGTCCCAGGCTGGCTGGAAAGTTATCAGCGAGCCCTGAATTCATTTCTTGCACACCAGTACCACAGATTTAACATTCTGGCCACAGGATTCTTAGCTTATAAATTGTTTTAGGATCTCTTTTTAAAGCTATCATCATCCAAACCAATTTTCACTACCAGGTTCTTGCTACTTCTTGTATAGTGTCTTTCTCTCCTGGGGTCCCACAGACCCATGTTTCTGAGGTCTCTTTAGGTTTAAAGCAATCCTCTGGCTTAACAACTCTTTTTGTGTAATGGAGATGAGACTTGAGAGACTCCAAGAGTTACAAGTGGAGTAAGGTCTTATATAAACACCAATTGCTCACTTTCTGGTCTTGGAGTGAACATCTTTAACTCTGAGATGGCCCTGGCCCAGAGCTGCATGTTTCCTCGGGCTGCAGAGGACATGGAAAGGTTACCCAAGCTGGCAGCTGAGCTTCTGGCAGCACACTGGTAACCTCCCAGTGTGAGCATCTGCTCGGCCCCTCTCAGTAACTTTATTCTGGGCAGAAATTAGGAGCCTAGAGAGAGATCTAATCACAAGTCCCTTGCTTTGCTCGAACACAGGCACATGGTTTTTTAGTAAAGATGCCACAAGCTAGGGTTTGAGAAGTACACACTGTCTCCTCTCTTCTTGTAAGTATGCTACCTACATCTGGGAGGAAAAGGCCAAATTCTTTCCTGTTCAAGAACGACATACATTAGTTACATTCAAACAGTGCCACCAAATCAACTTTCATACACACCCAAGATTAAAACTGTATTTACACAAGTCTTGTAATGAGTTCTCTGTATTTGCTGGGTGTCCTACTTTCACTTGTATTACTGTGATGATACACTATAACCAAGGCCGCTTACAAAAGGAAGCATTTTTGGGGGGTGTGACCATAACAGTGGGGAGTGTGACAGTAGGCAGGCCAGGTGTGGGAGACACACATCTAGATGTCATAAGCAAGAGGCAAAGAGGGAAAGCTAACCGGGAATAGCATGGGCTTTGGAAATTTCAAAGCCTATCACCATTGACATATCCCTGCCAAAAAGCCACACCTTCCATCCTTACCAAACAGGTCCATCAACTGGGGACCGAGCATTCAAGCATATGAGCTTATGGGGGCCATTCTCATTCAAACAACTATACCGTGGATTCTTTGTGGTTTGTCTCTCAAAGGTTTGGTGTTTTGTTTTGTTTTTGTTGTTTTGTTTTGGTTTGGTTTTTTTTGATTGGTTGGTTGCTTTTGTTTTGTTTTGTTTTGTTTTTCCTGTGTGGTCTTATATCACTGGTAAGAATTTCAAGTGGTGGATCCTCTGTGTGAGGTCTATTGAAAGCTCTGTTCTCAGAAACAAAGTCCTGTGAGTCTCTGAACTAATTATAAAAGAACAAGACTTATACATAATGTTGCTTCCTGTACGATCAGGTAATTCCTCCTTCCTGAATGAACCTATGTTCCTTGTTTCATATTCCTACCTGACATGATATGATACAGACATGCAGACTCTCACCAGAGCTGACTCTGTAGTATTTGGTCTTTTAGCCTCAAAAATTCATAGTTTTGGTGACTGAAAATCATGTATCTGCACACACATGCGCGCGCGCACACACACACACACACACACACACACACAAACACACAAGAATATGGGACCCAGGAATAAAACCACACAGTTACAGACACCTGATTTTTGGCAAACATCAAAAGCAGTCACCAGAGAAAAGAAAAAGGCACTTCTCCTCAAGAAATGGTTTCAGAAAAACTGATATCCCTGTGTAGAAGAATAAACTATACCCCTTATCTTTCACCCTGTACAAAAAGTAACTAAAAATGAGTCAGAGACCTTTATGTCAGATATGAACACTGAAACTGCTGGAGGGAAAACACTGTAAGACGCAAACACGGGCAAGGACGTCTGACAGCTCAAGGCAAAATCTAGAATTGACAAATGATGTTGCATAGAATTCCAAAGCTTCTAAATAATGAAGAAGCAATTACTTAGTAAGGAAATAGCTCACAGAATGGTGGAGCTAAAAATCTCCATTAACTGAGAAAAGATTAATATCTAGAATATATAAAGAACTCAACAAAACCTAAATATCAATAAAGCTAAGCAATCCAATCAATGAATGGGCTAATGAAATGAATAGTTCTTAAAATATGAAGTGTAAATGGCCTACAAACATTTTTTTAAAATGTCAATTAGACATGAAATAAATGCAGATTAAAACTATACTGAGATCCCGTCTCACCTCAGTCAGAATGGTAACCACGGAAAACAACAAACACTGCTGAGGCAGTAGGGAAAGAGGAGCCTTACACCCTGCTGGTCGAAGTGCAAATCAGTCTGTCCACCATGGAAAGCAGTGTGGAAGTTCCTGAAAAGAAAAAAACTAAGCATAGAACTGCTGTACGACTCTGTTGATGACTCCTGGGTATCTACCCGAAGGACTCTAAGTCACTATTCCTCAGAGATGCTTGCTTATTTCGTCACTAGAAGTCCAGTGCGCTATCCATTGTGCCTCAGAGCCACTTACAGATACTCGCAATATTTATGTTTACTGCAGCACTGCTCACAATAGTCAAAGTAAGGAGTTGATCCAGGGATCTGTGAATGGATAAAGACAATTTAGTGTGTGTACAATGGAATTTATTCAACCTCAAAGAAAAATAAAATCCTGACATTTGCAGGAAAATTGGTGGACGTGGACACCATTTTGTGAAGTAAAATAAGATGGGATTAGGGAGACAAGAATTTCATGTTTCCCCCACACATAGTGTCTAAATTTGAATGCCGTGCGTAGTTTATTAAGTTAGAAAGGGGACCATGAGAGGGGAGGGAGACGTCCTTCAGGATGTAGAGGGAAGAAAAGGGGCTGAGAGAATAACAAGAAAGCAGAGCACGTCTACTAGACAAGAGAGAGGGGACAGACAAGTGGGGTCAGAGGGAATGGGAGAGGGTCAGAGAGGAAAAGGATTGAGAATAATAACAAACATTGTGATACATACTATCAAAATGTCTTAGTGAAATTCACTACTTTGTATGCTAACTTTAAAACAAATTTAAATCCTAATAATATATATATATACATGATAAAATTTAAATAATCACATGAATAACTTGGATGTAACACTACACTCAATCCTGGTGATGAAACCGACACCTTCACAATTCACAACACCCCAGCAGGGCTGCCACAGACTCAGGAAGCTCGCAATTGACTGGACATCATAATCTCCTTCTCCTTGGTCTTTCTTGATGATCTTGCACCTGCTGAGACAGTCATTAACCAAAACATAAGAGATAAAAAGCCTCTGTGAGGATATGAAGAAAAGAAACCCTCTTAGGCTGACGATAAAAAATATGTATTAGTACAGCCATTATGAAAACCTGTATGGAACTTGCCCAAGAAAAATAAAAATAAAGGCTGAGGATATGGTTCAGTGGTAAAAGCGCTTGCCACTCAAACATGAGGACCGTCAGAGTTTGGATCACAAGACACTGTTATAAATGCTGGGCGGGGGGGGGCATTCCTAGGGCACGCTGGCTAGCAAGACTACCCATGGCGGTGTGTTCTGGGTTTGAATGAGAGACTCTGCCTTGATGAATAGGTGGAGGAGTGATGGAGGATGATTTCCAACATAAACCCAGGACCTCCACATGCATATAGACATGTGTGCATACACACCTACACACACACACACACACACACACACACACACACACACGCATGCACCCACAGATGCAGACATAAACCCACACACACACACTCACACATGCACATGAGCACAGAAATGAAAAGAAGACAATTTAAAATGAAGTGACTATACGAGTCAGCATTGTCACTAATGAGCACACATCTAAAGGAAAAGGAATGAACACAGAGAAAAGATGTCTGCGTTCCCAGGCCAAGGGTCAACGAGTAACAGTTCAATATTGTTAGGCCTTTTCAAAATGGAAATCTTGTCGTTTCAACACTATTGATGAACCTACAGAACAGCATTATGTAACATGAAGTCGGACACGAGACCCAGATACTGTGTGATCTCATTTATGTGTAGATATCCATTGAACTGAAGCCAACGATAGGATGTAAGTCTCTAGGGTTGAGAAGATGTTGGTTGGTCCAGGGGTGTGCAATTTCAGCTAAGCAGGAAAAGCCTAGGGAACCTATTGGACAACAGGCCATAACCATATGGTGGTTATAATAATGTATTTAAAAATACCATTAAGGATTATCACAAAAAAATAGTGTGTGAGGAGTTCAATCAATCTATTTCTCAGTTCAATCTATCTATTTCTCAGTGTGTCTTAAAACATTGTGTTGTACATCAATTTATAGAATTGTGTCATTTAAATGACTAATTTATAAACATAATATTTATACCAAATACATGTTTAATATCTACTAAAACACCAGATTTCTCTTTTTGGACTCACTAATATATTATGGTGTCAATTTCAAAATGTCAGTCATCCTTGCTTATATCCATAGAATTAAAACTACTAGGGCACAGTAGTCCTTTAATGCATGGTTCATAGTCTCTTTAGGATTTCCTCTTAAAGTCTCGTAAATAATATTGGCCCATAAACTTTTTGCAAGCGTATGTTTGAATGAATGGAAAGAGACAGAGGGAAAGAGAGAGATAGAGAGTCATAAATCCTCTATTTCATCATTCAATTTTTTACTGGGCTCATAAAATGAATTTTATATGCTCATATGTCTTCTAATTATATTCACATACAAATCTTTTGTGTTTTGAAAGCAGTGATGACTTGAGACACACAGCTATGTGAACTCAGAACGTTATATTTTTAGCTCGTTTGTGTGCCTTCCTTGGTAATGGTTTCTATTTTATACTTGCATTTACTTACATTGACAAGTTAACCTCTTTCTGAAATGATTCAACATAAACATTTTCATGAAGTATTCTTGATTTACATATGGGACTGACTACATAGGTTTAATTATAATCTATCAAGACTCCTCCCCTTCTCTCCACCCCCTCCAAGTTACATTCCTCACATTTATGCATTAAACAGAGTGTGCAATCTCCGGTTAGCCTCCAAGGTACCCAGTCTCCATAAGAAGCTGTCACCTAGTTAGTTCCTGGAATCCCTAGGCCCAACTCAAGACAGGTTGTGGGGGAATAAGAACCCTGACCCTCTTCCTATCTGCTTGGTGAGAGATGTTTCAGATGCAGAGACTGCATTAGCAATCAGCGTTTTCAGGAACTGCCATGATAACAAAGATCTCACCTTGACAGTCACTTATGGTATAAAATGACAACATCTGAATTTGATTCACAATCTAAAACACACACACACACACACACACACACACACACACACGAGAGAGAGAGAGAGAGAGAGAGAGAGAGAGAGAGAGAGAGAGAGGAGAAAAGACAGGCAGGGTAAACGGGGACTAGGAGGAGAGGGGACCTTGATGTGACTTTGGGCTTGAGCCACAGTTTGTAATAGTAGCTTCAAAGTTCCACTAGTCAGAAGTAACTGAAACCAGAAGTCCAGCCAAACTTAATACGACCAATGACCAATTTGCCAAAATTACTTTCAGTATACTTTTATTCATTCTCGGTGTTTAAAAGTGATCTAATTTACCTTAGTGTGATTAGAACTTTAGACAACTCTTTTTACGGGTACAGAACATTGGCAGAATCAGTCCATGGTAGCTATCTGCCCAAATCTGACATCATGGCATCATTTAGAAAAACATTCAAACATTCAGACATTTTTTCCATTGCCAATACCAGGAGCTATGTTGGCTTGAGGTAGATATAATATACAAAACTAAATAGGGTTTCTACACTCAGCCAGGTAAAGATTTAATGCAAAATAGGTGTGCTTTCTTTCTGAATTTTTGTCTTAACCTATTCACAGGAAAGCAGCATGGCTTACATAGACACAGACAATGATAATGCGTTTTTTTCCACCCCACTTGATCCCATTCTTGTCCCATCATTTATCAGTTCTCGTGTTTTAATAGAGCCCATTTCCTCTCTGGAGAGACTAATAGTGAAGTACTGATAATGCTTTTCAAACAGCTGTCCTCGGCTTCACACTCATTCTAAACTGATCTTCCCCATGAAACATTCTAGAAAGGTTGTGTGCCCTCTTGTCATAGCTGAGCATGCACTCTCAGGTATCCTAGTTCCTCAGCTACTGCACACCTGTGCGTGAACTAACAGTACTGAGCTTTGGTTCAAGTGTTTTGTTCATTTAATTTTGAAATCACATTTTATTTTTCCTTTCTTTCTGTGTGTCTGAGTGTCTCTCTCTGTGTGTGTGTCTGTGTGTGTGTGTGTGTGTGTGTGTACATGAAAGCACACATGCACATGCGTGTGCGTGTGCATGGGGGGGCAAAATAGAGTACAATTTGTAGGAGTTGGTTCTCTCCTCCCACCATGTGAGTTCTAGGATTAAACTCAGATCCCCACACTTGGTGAAAAACCACTGGCTCATCTGGTCAGCCTCAGATGCTTTTGGAATAAGTTACAATCGATTCCATGGCTGTTTTACATCCTTTCTGGTAAAGTTTCAATACATTTGCTTTGTGTGATAACACTTTTTAAAAATCCTAGCAAGATCAAAACAGCTAAATTTTAACTCTGGGCTTCTTTAGAAATAAGACATTAAGTTATATTTATAGCTTAGAAGGAATTGTGAATTCATCAAAAATTATTATCATACTTCTGGTAATTGGTATTATATTTAGTATCTTTAAAGATATACAGCTGCACCTCTGCATCTGCCAAATAATGAATAAAGTGAGTTTGACTGTCTTCCTGTGTAACTCTTTTCTGGGTTGGTTTGCTAGGTGCTATCCCTTGGGATTTGGGGTTCTAGTTACTGTTCCCTAAGCTCTATGGTGACTCTTGCTCCCAGTAGAACTGGGAGATGCTTGAGTTCCCTCCTCATTACATGAAACTAATACGGAAATGACCCTTTGAAACAGAGACGTATGAGTGACCTTAAATTATTCATCATATTATTACTAATGGATGTACTTCTTGGAGCTCTTAAAAGTGGTGTAACTTCAACTGACTCTTGTGCCTGCAGCTGCTGGGCTGTCAGTAGAAGACATCAGTTCTTTGTGAGGATGTCATACCTGGGCATCTGCTATTCCTTACCCTTTCCTGCCTCCAGAACAGTGGAGTCACAGCTGCCGAGCATTGGACTTAAGTGTTGCTCCAGAGAAACTAAGAACGGTAAGGGCCTGTCCTCGGTGCATCTCCAGATGTCCAGACTGGATGGGAGGCCACCTTTACACACCACATGGGAGTTTGGGGAGGCATATGTAGGAGCACCCCTATGAGTTATGACCTGATTTTTCTTGCTGAATTTTTAAAACAGACTGTACTTGAAATATTCAGAAACTTCCTGAGTCTTGACAATTCTCAGGTTGTCACTATTGCCATTATTTAATTTCATTTCATTTTTTAACAACCCAAGATCATGGGACTGATCTATGGGACTGAGATGAAATCCAGGGGGCTTCATGCACACTACACAAGCATCAACCAAGCCACATGCCCAGCTCACAATCATATTTTAAAGAAAAAAAATGAAATAGTTTCTGAGGTACTTTTTATTTAAAATATTTATCTGCCAAATGATTTTTGCAATGCTTTTAATGATTTTTATTTATCTTATGTATGAGTACACAGTTGCTGTCCTCAGACACACCAGAAGCGGGTATCAAATCATATTACATATGGTTGTGAGCCACCATGTGGTTGCTGGGAATTGAACTCAGGACCTTTGGAAGTGCAATCAGTTCTTAACTGCTGAGCCATCTCTCCAGCCCCCATGGCTTTTTACTTTAACTCATTCATTTACTGGAGAAGGTGAATATATAATTTAAATTGAACTATCATACAACTTTTAGGATGTCTTCAACTGGTATGTTAACGAATTTCTTTTCATTAGAACTGTATAAATCTTATATCATAATGTTCTTTTCAAATTTTTTTGTATTCATTTTACTTTATGTGTGTGAGTGTGAGTGTTTTGACTGCATTGATTGTATGTGTATCATATGCATGCACAGATGTCAGAAGAGGGTGTTAGGTCCCCTAGAATTGGAGTTCCGGATAGCTGTGAGCCACCATGTGGGTGCTAGGAACCAAACCTAGGCGCTCCATAAAAACAAGTGCTATTAACTGCCAAGCCATGTCTCTAGCCCACACATGATATCCTTGTAGTTGAAAGAGCTTAGTTATTAACCAGGGGGATAATTCACTGACTTTTCTAAACTAAGGGCTGAATTCTGTGTAGACACATGTGTATGCATATGTATGATACGTGGATAGTATCAGCTAAAAAAAAAACTTATGTGTAGAAGTATTTGGCATAGTTTAATTATAAATTTAAAATAATCGAGGTCTTTGTTTTTGACTCTTAAAAGTCAAGTAAACTTGATATTTTCTTCAAATGAGAATTTGGTCCACTTTTAAAAATGCAATTGCATCTGATTTTTAAGTATTAGCTTAATGGAACTATTCCTAGTTTTCTGATAAAGCAGCCTCTAGTCCAATGTTCTTTGTTTTTATTCCCCAAGGGATGTAATGGTTTTCCCTGAACACCTGTGCTCGCTGCTCCATAGGTGAATGATTCCTTGGCCGCCCCTCATCCATCACCTTCCTCTGTGCAGAAAATGCTTCATTTCTAGTTACAAGGACCATCTTGCCATCTGTCTCGGGAATTCTGTGAGATGGACCCCAATAAGCAAGGTGAGTATTTATTGTTAGGCATTTTGGCATCAATTGCAGACAAAAAAATTAAACATAGATGTGGTTTCAGACTCCCGAGTCACAGAGTAGAGATGGGGCAAATTTGTGGGTGTAAAAAGTTATTGGGTGACTAAAATGATCTCTCTTCACAGGCATCCACAACATGCAGAAGAATATTTGATTTATTATCTCTAAAATCCTAACAATGATTTAACAAAATATCTTAGCATCCACATAATTATATTGTAAATTACTATTCTTATCACAAAACTTGTATCGTGTTGTTAAAATGTCATCTCTATTTATGCTTTATCAAGTTAAGATCACAGTCCAACAAGGACCCAAAGGTGAGAGGCCAGCTGTCACTACACGGGTATTGGTAAGGCATTTGGGGAAACTAATTCCTTTGTTTCCAGCATATCTAAGTGCCTCAATAAGCTCCAGAGGGGTCAATGGCATTTTTAGTTTTGCATTTACTTGCAACTTTATTTCCTTAGCAAATCCAGACTGTTAGCCTTAGTTGTTTGACTTAAAATTCTATGATCTCATACTGTGTATTGAAACAGCAATATAAATGTTTCAAGTTATCTTTAACCTTTTCAAATTTGAGCCATCCTACCAATAAGCTATACACAAACCAGTGGGTAACCCGTTTATGGTTCTATTTTCTGTTCCCAATGCAGCGTTTCTCAATTCAGTGTGCATCCCTGGGGCTTGGTAAATATTGGGTTCTGCCTTCAAAGTTTGTGGTTTGGTGCTTCTGGGTGGTCTGGAAATGCTCGGTTGCCAAGTTCCCAGACAACACCAACAGGGCTTTCTCAGGCTATGCTTGGAGGACCACTAACCTACTGTGTGAATTTCTAGACATAATGGTGTGAAATTGAAAGAGACATTATCATATACACCTTGGTATCTGTGGAAAATAAGTACAATGATGTAGTTGAGAAAAATAAGGATGAATGAAGATCAAAAATTGTTTCTCAAACTGTTTCTATGAACAAGAACAGACACAGCTTGTGTTGTTATAGCTTTAATCACCTAAAATTGCTTGTTCATGGCTTGAGGCCTGAGACATACAGCATTTCCTCCTTTTCTTGAGTTTTCTTCTATTATTAGAAAAAAATAGTGGAGCCTCAGGGAGGTGGGGCTGGCAGCAGGTCGCCCGGGACACTCACTCATTCTCCACGGCACATTGTATCACAGCTTGCCGTGTTATGCTGCATAACTTCATCAGATGATGCTGCAAAGCCTCACTTGACAGGAATGATGGGCCAGATGGCTGTGCAGCTCCATGCCTCTCCTTCAACAGGAGCTGCATCTGGGGGCCTGCAAGGCCCTGCGTTTGCTGAGTCTCTGTGTCCGCTTGACGCATCGGGGAGAAATCAGGGCATAGAAACCTGCTGATTTCCAGAGGAACAAAATGTACCAGGCATCACACTCTCATAAATTATTTCTGCTCTACTCTACCCTCAGTGTGTTCTCCTCCAAAGGCTGAGATGTTTCGACTTCTCCCATTCCATAAAATTGTCTGAAATGTAAGCTTATTTAAAGCACAAGGAAACACTGAATTCAAAAGGATTAAATCAAAATATGGGGTCTGTTATGTGCTTGCATAGGACTTATTAGAAAAGACAGATACAAAGAAATTTTGGGCACAATCTCTGTTTTGGATGATAATCTTTAGGCAGAGCTGACATTTACCCATATAAGGGCCTTTGACTTATGATCATGTATTGCTTATTGAATTAATATATACTTAGATGTTCTCTGGTATTTATAAAGAATTGATTCTAAGTTCCAGAGATCCAAATATGCAAATGTATGAATTCCTTACTAAAATGGCCTTGGTACTTGCACATAACTGCATGTTTGGCCATATTGAAAATCATCCCTAGATTATTTATAATATCAAGTAAAGTATAAAGTTCATGGAAATAGATCTTATTATGTATTTGTGAATTATTTTAAAGGAAAGTCTGTGTTTGGTATAGATGCAATTTTATGTTTACTTTTGATCCTTCACATGACTGAATTTACAGATGTGGAGACTTCTAATACAGATAGCCAGCTGTTAAATCCAGAGTATGGCTTGTGGTCTACTCTAACTGCAAGGGTGAATAAAAAGGTTTCCAACACCCCCAGCCATTGCGATTTTCGAATGGACTCACGGTAGCAGTTATGGATTGCCTCCTTGAAGCAGGCGTAATATACTATCAGAAATCAATTGGCTAGCTCTGTAACATGTGTGCCACTATTGTACCAGTGGATTAATACTGCCTGGCCAGAAACTATTGTGTACAGGGTTTGCAACTGGATAAGACTGCTGATGACAATTCTTCCCCAGAAGCCTACACCGGACCTCTGGCATCATGAACTAAATTTTTATGATAAAAGTTGAGCATTCTTAGAAGCAGTTTGACTGCCATCTTCAGTATACAAGATGAGCATGTCTAGAAGTATCTGTATCTTTAACCTTTCAAAAATATGCTCTTTGTCTGGGGATAAGATTGCCCCCAAAAGTATCTGGCATCTTTCCACTGGACCTGTGAGTTTAAACCAAGTATGTCAGTAAGGTAGTTTTTAACATGTTCAAAAATGTGGCAGTCCATCAATTGCATAGATATAAATATTAGATATAGATATAAATATTAGATATAGATATAAATATTAGATATAGATATAAATATTAGATATAGATGATATAGATAGATATAGATGAGATACATATAAATAGAAAGATAGATGATAGACAGATAGACAAATGATAGATGATAGATAGATAGATAGATAGATAGATACATAATACATACATACGTACGTACGTACGTACTTACATACATACATACATACATACATAGTTATAGAGTTAGGGGTAGGGACAAAGGTAGGGATAGAGGTACAGGTAGAGATAAAGGCAGAAATTGAGAAATAGAAAGATAGAGACAGATGATATTCTGCCCTTCCCAACTGAAAGTCCAGGCTTTTTTATTCAAGGGAAACATTATTTGAAAATAATTCTCATGGTCTCTTTACATGCTGCCATCAATAAATCTTTCTCTATTCTTTTATATCTTGGTGGTGCTAACTTTGGCTTTGCACTCAACAAGACTCTAAACTCATTAAATTCTGTTGCACTAAAGGCTGATGGACCGCTCCTTAAATTCAAAGAAGCTTTAGTTCTCCACTAAAGAACTAGAAGAGCTCGAACTTTGAGACACACAGAGGCATGATCAAGAAAATGCTACCCTTCACCCTTTGAGTTCTCCAATTCCTGCCTGGAGAAGAGACAAAGAAACAAACGTTATTATAACTCTCCTGCCACGTGTGCCTGAATCAATGAATTCCACTGAACTGTCCTTATTTTGCTCCTGTTGGGGCCACTTAGCAAAGCCTGAAGGACTGGCTGTGTTTCTAATCACAAAACTTTCCCTGCATAGTAACCCACTTATTCCCGATGTCCTGCAGCTTAGAAATCAGCTGGTGTTAAATTTGAGATTAGTTGTTTTTTGAAGTCTTCTCCTTGGCATAATTAATATGTCAGTCTTGAGCTCAGAGCTGAGCTGTACACAAAACATTTGCTTTAGGAGGAACATTGTGGTTATAAACTATGTAGCTGGAGTTTGTCGCCACAAAATATCCGACATACAAATTGCTCACAATGCAGAATACAAAATACAAAATACAAGCACAGCTCTTTCCAAAGTTTACAATTTGTTTCCTCTCTCATTCAAGAGCTCTAACTAATCCAAACTCCATTATTTCTGAAGTTTGTAGACCCCCCTCCCCTTTCTTAGCTTGCTTCCTATTGTTGTAGTAAACACCATGACCAAAAGCAACATGGGAGAGAAAAGGGCTTATAAGTTTCATGTTACAGCTTAAAGTCAGTCGTGATGGAACTGCAGGGTGAGGTCTGTGGCAGAAGCCCTGGAGGAAAGCTGCTTGCTGGCCTCCTGAGCACCACACTTACTCAACTTGCCTTTCTGTACAACCCAGAAACACCTCCCTGGGATGGCTCGATCCATGGTCTCAGTCCTCACCCAGCAACCATTAATCAAGGCGATGCCCAAAGACTTGTCTACAGGCCAGTCGAATAGAGGCAGTTTCATCAGTTGAGGTTCCCTCTTTCCAGGTGACTCTTGCTTGTTCCACGTTGACAGAAAAACGGTACACCCTACCACCGATTGAGTGAGTGAACTTGTCCCCCCATTCATAAAGCAAACAGTAGCTCTCAGACATGACAGACACCATCATCAATCACATCCTTTTATTTTAGACATCCTCTCAGGGAATGAGGGAAGATGGGATTCTCAGAAAAATGAGTTCCTCCGGCTGTGCATTCTCTCCCATCCAGCCTCTCTCCATTAAGCTTAGTGGGATTCAGTTGTGACAGAGAATTTTGCCCCAAGAGGCTTTACCCTGGTATCACTGATAACTCCATGGTGAGACTTGTTTTATGAAGAGACGACAATACGATGGTAATCAAATTGCATTCTTAAAGATTGCTTGGAGACTAGATCTTAACTGTTCTCACCACCCCAAAAAAAACTATAAGCATGTGAGGGAAAGCATATATTGGTTAAGTTTGTGTAACTTAACCAATCCACAATATGCACATCTTTTTAAAAATCATACTACACAAAGTAAGACTTGGGATAGAGTAGTTTACCCAGCACATACAATGACCCGTGTTTATTCTCTTGTTTGTTTGAGAAAAAGTTATACATAAGAAATGTATACGATTGTGTCTGCTGATTAAAACTAACGTGATAAAGTGAAAGCAAAGAATAAGCCAGCGCTATGCTCAAAAGCCGTCACCAGGGGGCGATGCATTCAAACACATCCGGCTTCTTTTCCTTGTTCCCTTCTCAAGGAGAAGACCCTGGTAGGAGGGTGATGGCTGCTCCAATCCACATTTACAAGTTGAAATCCAGCAGGAAAAACTCAGTCTGCTGGCCCAACGCCTCGAACTTGGAGGCCTTAGACCAAGACTGGGGGATTGAATGGCACACCCACGTTGATGTCTACACTCCTTACTAGGTGTAGACTTTGGCTTCATTTTCCAACAGACAGAGGGCAGCCAGCATTAATAGGGTTTCGGGAACTCAGATTAGGGGAAAGTAGTTCAACAGAAGAAAAGTGACATGTGCTCCCCCAAAGGGCCTTGGCTGTGACAAATACTATCTGGACCCCTCACTTCTTGAGTCCATCACCAGTTCTTCTGGCTCCTTCTCCCTGACCCACAGATGTATTCTAGAATCTCTTCTGCCTTCGCAATGCAGTCTTTGTTTTATACACTGTTCGTTCTGGATTTCCCATCTTCCCTCCCGATAAAGGGTCTTGGAAATGTCATCTTCCTTAGGGTTTACTCTTGGCCTTCCTTTCTCCACTCAGCGCTGTGCATTAAGAGGGGTGCTTTCAGGGCTTTCCCGAACCCGCTCTTGCAAAGATTTCAAGAATCCAGTTGGATACTCATAAACAGATAGTACAATACCTCATAGCTGATGTTCATGCGGCCTGTGGGTACCACACCAATAGCTTGCCTCTGCTTTCTAAAGTTGCCCTTCTTTGGTCTTCAGCCATTGCTTTCTCCACTACCTTTGGTGTTCTTTCTTATATTTCCTCTTGGACTTCTCTTCCTCTACTGTTAATTAACTGATGTTGTTCCCCGCATTCGTTACTTAGTCCTACTTTCTATCCACTAAGTATTCCCTCTACTCAAGCAACCTACGTGATGGGCATGATGCTGTCTGCAAACAGCACTGATGAAGCCTGCGTCTCCAGCACTCAAGTAACAGCCCCGACTTGAGATGCAGAATCAAAAATTGGGGACCTGATCAGCACTCTGTGTAGCTTCTCTCCCAAGCTGAACTGTCAATGCAGTCTTTAACCACATGTGACTTTTGAATACTTGAAATATAGCTACTGTGAACTAAGATGTGCCACAAATGTAAAAGTTTTCAATGACTAAATATGATAAAAAAATGCATCATGGATAATCTGATTACATATTAAACAATATCTTGACGTACTTGCTAGAAGTAGAAGGGAATTCCAACAACACCCTACATCCCTGCTGTATTATACAACCAGTGTGATCTAAAAAGTAAAATACCAGACATTAGAATTATCACTTGACTTTCTACACCAATGCAAACAAGGTAAGGTCTCCTCCTTGACATATCTTGTCAAGAGAGCCTTCAACTAAATCAGCATCCATGGTTAGATAGGGCACAGAATAATAGATTGAAATTTATCTCGTTTCTATTTGTGAACCATAATCTATACATATATTCAACTATTTGAAAAGAAGACATTGTTGGCTGATACCAAGACCTATAGATAATCCTATTGTCTAGAGATAATTTCCAAAAGTCGTTGCAAGTTCCTAGAAAATTGTTCTAGAATTAGTAATTTTTTAAATACAGAAAGCTTTCAAAACTTTAGCTTGCATGCATCTACTTCAAGGCCGTGTTCAAGGGCACATTGCCTATGCCTGCCCCTGAAGTGTGTCGACAACATGCTACAGCCATGTTAGACTGTGAATTTGTAGCAAACCCCGGGTGATGCAGGTGGTGCTGAGCCAGAGCCACACTCCGAGGACCACTGCTTTGCACCATCAACAACCAGCTTTAGCAGGCGATTTTGGCTGCTTACAATAAACTGAACATTTCATGTGTAAGACCTCCGAAAGCTTCATTGAACTGCAGTACCAACATGAACACATGGGGAGATCTAGTCTGCTGTTTTACGTTTCACTAGCTGTGAAGACTGATCACCAGTCTTATCAGACAAGAATTCTGTCGCGAGACAATGAAAAGCTGTACTAGGAAACGTCTATGTGTCTTTCATTGACATTTACAGATAAAATAGCATACTGTCTATCGTAATTGTCTCACAAGATAAGGCTCTAGGAGCCCTTCGATTCTCTCCTGGAGTGTGGGATTTGCTCAATGATATAAACGTTATGCCATAGACTTTACTTCATTTTTTTCTTTGCAGGTGCTCTTAATAGAGTTGAGAATTCTGTCTATAGAACAGCCTTCAAATTACGATCTGTGCAAACTCTTTGTCAATGTAAGTACAAGTTCTTTGTAACACTCAAACCAATCTGACCCTGATAATGTGTGACATTCAGTTCATGAAGAAAAGCAAAACTTGCCCCACTCAGGTAATTTCCTGGATCAGGAAAGCTGGACCTGTTCATTGAACCCATTGGTAACGTACAAGAGGTGGGGGTGGGGAAGAGACCATTGTGAGCAGTCTACCCATATGTTGCTTCACTGACAGCAATAGGAAAGGTAGGCAAGGACTTTTGAAAGCAAAAAGTCCCAGACTCCAAGAAAAAGTATCACAGGAGCTCCAGGTAGCAAGATCCAGAAACTATCACTATTCGGAATCTTGTGAGATTAATGGACAGCGCCTTTATCTGCATGGCTGTAATTTAGAACTCTCACAAGACAAGAAGCGGCTGCATTCCAAATGTCAAGCCCCGATGATAGAAGCTTGTGATCAATGACTAAAACAAACAAACAAAAAAGTTTATAGCTGCCGCCACCTGTGGCCAGGTTTTATTGAAGGGGCATTCATGAAACCTGCCCCCCCGTATGCCATAGACTCCCTCTTCAAAGCAATATCAGAAAACAAATAAAAAATTTTATTATGCTGGGTGGATTCCTTATCTGTGCGGGTGATTTATGAAGTCGTGAGAAGCTCTGGGTTTTATCATTTCACAGGCTGCAGCACTTTAACTGCCAGCAGCTCTTGGGGCTCTTGACATGGCCACCTCTTGGGTGGTACAGGGAATGTTTATTAAACGTGTCTGTCACCCTCTGTTGGCAAGGATCTATAGAGCTAGCTAGACTTCATTCTTCTCTCTATTCCTTGCCTTGTAAACTTTTTACATGATGGCTACACATATGTGTGCCTGTGAGAAATCAGCCAGCGTTTTTGTAAGTAGCCCTGGTCTCGTGAAGTACCATCTCAAGATAATAATGGTGATGGAAGCAAGATTTTAAAAACAGTGATATTGCTGAAGAAGTGCAAGACCCACGCGGTCTTGTAATTCAGCCGCTAATTTAAGGATGCTGTTAGGATTTATTTTTTACTATGGGAACGACAGACACGCCATTTCAATACACTATATTTCCTCTGAAGCTAAGCTGTAGACAGGAAAGCTGTATTCAGATAGCAAAGGCCAACGTTTCATCCTCCCAGGGCACGGTGCAAAAAGATTCCCTCCCACTTCACCACCACAGGGTTTCAACTTCTTAGAAGGTTTAATCCTTCAAGTTTCCATCTCTTTTTAAATTCCGTCTGTAAAATCCATGCCCCACCCCCAGCAATTGCCCTTCTAATAGTGTTCTTTTTATTAGATATATTCTTTATTTATATTTCAAATGTTGTCCCCTTTCCCGCCCCTCCCCCCAAATCCCCTAACCCATCCCCCCTTGCCCTGCTCACCAATGCACTCATTCCTGCTTCCCTGACCTGGCATTCCCTATACTGGGGCATCTGGCCTTCTCAGGGCCAAGGGTCTCTCCTCCCTTTGATGTCCAACAAGGCCACCCTCTGCAGCATATGCATCTGGAGCCATGGGTCCCTCCTTGTGTACTCTTTGGTTGGTGGTTTAGTTACTGGGAGCTCTGGGACTGGTTGGTGGGCCACTGGTTAGTTCATAATGTTGTTCCTCCTATGGCACTGCAAACCCCTTCCACTCCTTGGGTCCTTTCTCTAGCTCCTTCATTGGGGACCCTGTTCTCAGTTCAATGGTTGGCTGAGAGTGTCCCCTTCTGTATTTGTCATGCACTGGCAGAGCCTCCCAGGTGACAGCTATATCAGGCTTCTGTCCACAAGCACTTGTTGCTATCCACAATAGTGTCTGCATTTGGTAACAGTATATGGAATGGATCCCAGGGTGGAGCAGTCTCTGTAAGGTCCCTCAGTCTCTGCTCCACACTTTGTCTCTGTTTCTCCTTTTGTGGGTATTTTGTTCCCCCTTCTAAGAAGGACCAGAGTATCCATCTTCTGTTCTTCCTTCTTCTTGAGCTTCATTTGATCTGTGAATTGTATCTTGGGTATTCCAAGCTTCTGGGTTAATATCCACTTATCAGTGAGTGCATACCATGTGTGTTCTTTTGTGATTGGGTTACTTCACTCAAGATGACATTTTCTAGTTCCATCCATTTGCTTAAGAATTTCATGAATGCATTGTTTTTAATAGCTGAGTAGTATTCCATGGTGTAAGTGTACCACATTTTCTGTATCCGTTCCTCTGCTGAGGGACATCTGGGTTCTTTCCAGCTTCTGGCTATTATAAATAAGGCTGCTATGAACATAGCGGAGCATGTGCCCTTATTACATGCTGGAGAATCCTCTGGGTATATGCCCAGGAGTGGTATAGCAGGGTCCTCTGGTAGTATTATGCCCAATTTTCTGAGGAACTGCCAAACTGATTTCCAGTTTGAGCTTGCAATCCCACCAACAGTGGAAGAGTGTTTGTCTTTCTCCACATCCTTGCCAGCACCTGCTGCCTCCAGAGTTTTTGATCTTAGCCATTCTGACTAATAGTGTTTTCATGCCGTAATGACATATGGTTTCAAAAAGAAAATCTAGGTCCATGGTAGACATATTTAATTCCCTATAAGAAAAATTCACTGTAAAACAAACAACAACATTCTCACTTAAACACTGGGCGATATTTGCTATGTTTGAAGCCATTTTCTCTCATCAGAAAATAGGTCTCCATTCTCTGTTTGCTCCCTGCAGTGGACTTGATGGACAGCTCCCTGATTCAGCAGGTTCTATGGCGTGGACGTTTTGGGAAGAGCGCAGAGACCTCCATTTCTGTGCCACAGCTTTTTCAGGAGCTCCGGGAGCTGTTTCAACAAACTGGGGTGGGAAATGCAGCCCAAGTGCACCCAAGAGCACCGGAACTCACTCTGAGTCTTCTCATGGCCATGTTTGACAGGTGAGGAGGTGGGGGTTGCCCTGCGGCCACAACAGCAAGATCTCTGGCCATTGGCTATTCGGTTCTGTCTAATGTTCACTTGATCCGTGCTGTGTAAAATGTTCTCTCTACTTGTCGGCTTGACAAGTAGACTTGTCATTACCCACTCAATAGGGAAACAAAGCATTCCTAAGAGTCATACAAAGGACACATAGAAAGCTACAAGCAGGGATCTCTTTTTTTGCCCCCTACAAACTCATTCCCATCTGAGCAGCAGCCCACCTTTTGGAAGGATAAAATGTCTTTATACTCTACTTTGCTCTTCATTATCGGGTAGTATATTTCTTGTTCATTTCTTTCTTATCTAGTTTTGGCTTAGTTGGGTGTTTAGCTGGGGTGGAATTGAATATCGAGCACACAGACAACTAACCACTGATATTTCAGAGGTCATGCTCTGGAGACAGTGGCTTTGTGAATCTGTGTGTACAGTGTCTGCTTTGCTAAGCTGGGATCTTTTTTCTGCTGGTTCTCAGTTGATTTGAGGAGAAGGAAGAGGAGGAGGAGGAGGAGAGAATGATGGTGGTGGTGAGGGTGGTGGTGGTGGTGATGGTGATGACTTAAGCTTGCCTCTGGGAAGCAAGCACAACATAAATCATGGCCAAATTCCTTATGTTTGCCTTCCTTCCTGATTTGCTGCTTATTTCTTACTTCACAAATAGTAGATAAATACATTATTGAGCAATTTTGTCATAATTTCAGTCTCTTTAAGCATTAAACCTTGGAGTGTCTTTTCAATTGGTATACTTACTTCCAACAGCCCTCGCACCTTTGATAAATCGTCTGCCTGCAGTAGAAAGCTACACAGCTAGTGGGCAGATAGCAGTCAAGCTGAAGGCTGGAGCCCATGCGTATTTTTGGAGGGCCACATGCTTTTTTCTTTTTACCTCATCTTTGCTGTGTGGCATGTAGGTAGGTGATTCCTAAGAGAGTCAGACTGCCCACTCTACCAGGATAGGCCACATCTGCACACCCAGACCGGACACAGTACTTATCACAAAGAAGCATTCAATAAATAGCGAGTGAATCATGAATGAATAAATGAATGAATGAATGAGATAATCACTGTCCTTCAGTGCCCTGTTCTGCCAAGTTCTAAATATATGAAGACTGTAAGGAGCTAGCAACATTAGCATCATATACGAAATACCCATTAATACTTAAAATTTTTTTTATTTTATTTTCTATATTCTTTGTTTACATTCCAAAAGCTTTCCCCTTTCCCAGTTACCCCCCACCATATGTCCCATAATTCCTCTCCCCCCCATGCTATTCCCCACTCTTCCCCCCCCCCACGATTTCTCTGTTCTGGGTCTACAATACTGGATCCAATCTTTACAGGCCCAGGGTCCTCTCCTTTTTTTCTTCTTGAGAGTCATTTGACTTGCTAATTGTGCCTTGAGTATTTAGGGCTTCTGGGCTCATTAATATCCACTTATCAGTGATTGCATTTCGTGTGTATTCTTTTGTGATTGGGTTAGCTCACTTAGGATGATAGTTTCCAGATCTAACCATTTACCTACAAATTGCATGAATTCATTATTTTTAATTGCTGAGTAGTACTCCATTGTATAAATATACCACATTTTCTGTATCCATTCCTCCTTTGAGGGATATCTGGGCTCCTTCCAATTTCTGGCTATTATAAACAAGGCTGCTATAAACATAGAGGAGCATGTGTCTTTGTTGTATGCAGAGGAATCCTCTGGGTATATGCCCAGGAGTGGTATGCCAGGGTCCTCTGGGAGTGGCATGCCCAATTTTCTGAGGAACTGCCACACTGATTTCCAGAGTGGTTTTACCATTTTGCAATCCCACCAACAGTGGAGGAGTGTTCCTCTTTCTCCACATCCTCGCCAGCACTTGTTGTCTCTCGACTTTTTAATCTTAGCCATTCTGACTGGAGTGAGGTGGAATCTCAGGGTTGTTTTGATTTGCATTTCCCTGATGACTAATGATGTTGAACATCTCTTAAGGTGTTTCTCGGCCATCCGAATTTCTTCTGGTGAAAATTCTTTGTTTAGCTCTGTACCCCATTTTTTGATAGGGTTATTTGGTTCTTTGGGGTCTAACTTCTTGAGTTCTTTGTATATATTGGATATTAGCCCTCTGTCGGATGTGGGGTTGGTAAAGATCATTTCCCACGTTGTTGGTTGCCGTTTTGTCCTTCTGACAGTGTCCTTTGCCTTACAGAAACTTTGTAATTTTATGAGGTCCCATTTGTCAATTCTTGATCTTAGAGCATAAGCTATTGGTGTTCTGTTCAGGAACTTTACCCCTGTGCCCATGTCTTCCAGGGTCTTCCCAAGTTTCTTTTCTAATAGTTTCAGTGTGTCTGGTTTTATGTGGAGGTCCTTGATCCACTTGGAGTTGATCTTAGTACAAGGAGATAAGAGTGGGTCAATTCTCATTCTTCTGCATGTTGACCTCCAGTTGAACCAGCACCATTTGTTGAAAAGGCTATCTTTTTTCCACCGGATGGTTGTGGCTCCTTTATCAAAGATCAAGTGACCATAAGTCTGTGGGTTCATTTCTGGGTCTTCAATCCTATTCCATTGATCTACCTGCCTGTTGCTGTACCAATACCATGCAGTTTTTAACACAATTGCTCTGTAGTACTGCTTGAGGTCAGGGATATTGATTCCCGCAGAAGTCCTTTTATTGTTGAGAATAGTTTTAGCTATCCTGGGTTTTTTGTTGCTCCAGATGAATTTGAGAATTGCTCTTTCTAGATCTATGAAGAATTGATTTGGGATTTTGATGGGGATTGCATGAATCTGTAGATTGCTTTTGGCAAGATGGCCATTTTTACTATATTGATCCTGCCAATCCGGGAGCAAGAAATATTTTTCCATCTCCTGAGGTCTTCTTCGATTTCTTTCTTCAGGGACTTGAAGTTCCTGTCATACAGATCTTTCACTTGTTTGGTTAGAGTTACGCCAAGGTACTTTATGTTGTTTGTGGCTATTGTGAAGGGTGTTATTTCCCTAACTTCTTTCTCAGCCTGCTTGTCCTTTGAGTACAAGAAGGCTACTGATTTGCTTGAGTTAATTTTATAACCAGCCACGTTGCTGAAGTTGTTTATCAGCTGTAGAAGTTCTCTGGTGGAGTTTTTTGGATCGCTTAAGTAGACTATCATATCATCTGCAAATAATGATACTTTGACTTCTTCCTTTCCAATTTGTATCCATTTGACTTCCTTATGTTGTCTGATTGCTCTCGCTAGAACTTCAAGTACTATATTGAAAAGATATGGAGAGAGAGGACAGCCTTGTCTAGTCCCTGATTTTAGTGGAATTGCTTCAAGTTTCTCTCCATTTATTTTGATGTTGGCTACTGGTTTGCTGTAGATTGCTTTTACTATGTTTAGGTATGGGCCTTGAATTCCTGCTCTTTCCAAGACTTTTAGCATGAAAGGATGCTGAATTTTGTCAAATGCTTTTTCAGCATCTAATGAGATGACCATGTGGTTTTTTTCTTTTAGTTTGTTTATGTAGTGGATTACATTGATGGATTTCCGTATATTGAACCATCCCTGCATTCCTGGAATGAAGCCTACTTGATCATGGTGAATGATCGTTTTGATATGCTCTTGGATTCGGTTGGCAAGAATTTTATTTAGTATTTTTGCATCTATATTCATAAGAGAAATTGGCCTGTAGTTCTCTTTCTTTGTTGGATCTTTTTGTGGTTTAGGTATCAGCGTAATTGTGGTTTCGAAGAACGAGTTGGGCAGTGTCCCTTCTGTCTCTATTTTGTGGAATAGTTTGAAGAGTATTGGTGTTAAGTCTTCTTTGAAGGTCTGGTAGAATTCTGCACTAAAACCATCTGGTCCCGTACTTTTTTTGGTTGGGAGGCTTTCTATAACCCCTTCTATTTCTTTAAGGGTTATGGGACTGTTTAGCTGGTCTACTTGATGCTGATTTAATTTTGGTATTTGGTATCTGTCTAGGAAATTGTCCAATTCCTCCAGATTCTCCAGTTGTTTTGAGTATAGGCCTTTGTAGTAGGATCTGATGATCTTTTGAATTTCCTCTGTTTCTGTTGTTATATCCCCCTTTTCATTTTTAATTTTGTTAATTTGGATACTATCTCTGTGCCCTTTGGTTAGTCTAGCTAAGGGTTTATCTATCTTGTTGATTTTCTCGAAGAACCAGCTCTTGGTTTTGTTGATTCTTTGTATGGTTCTCTTTGTTTCTGCTTGATTGATTTCAGCCCTTAGTTTGATGATTTCCTCTCTTCTACTCCTCCTGGGTGAGTTAGCTTCTTTTTGTTCCAGCGCCTTCAGGTGTGCTGTTAAGTTGCTAGTGTATGCTCTTTCCAGTTTCTTTTTGGAGGCACTCAGGGCTATGAGTTTTCCTCTTAGCACTGCTTTCATTGTATCCCAGAGATTTGGGTAGGTCGTACCTTCATTTTCATTGAAGTCTAAAAAGTCTTTGATTTCTTTCTTTATTTCTTCCTTGACCAGGGTGTCATTGAGTAGAGTATTGTTCAGTTTCCATGTGTATGTGGGCTTTCTGTTGTTGTTCTTGCTATTGAAGACCACTTTTACTCCATAGTGATCCGATAGGAGACATGGGATTAGTTCGGTCTTCTTGTATTTGTTGAGGTCTGTCTTGTGACCAATTATAATACTTAAAATTTTTATAATCCGCTTATATAAATAACCCTGCCCTTTCTACCCTTGTCTGTGATTTGTGGCCCCACAGAACAGGATCAGGTATTCTTAAGCTTCAACCTGTGGCTGCTGCGCTGGTTGCTCTCTCAGGGGACAGCCCCCTTACAAAGTACAGAGGTAACGTGCATAGACGTTAAGTGTGTTCTGAAGCATGGTGACTCCCCAGCCACCGGTATGTCATCCTGTCTGCTAGCTTCTGAATCCCTGTCATAATGAACTGCTCTTCAGCATACCTCAGCATGATCGGTTTGGTATTTTATTTATTTATTTATTTATTTATTTATTTAACGCTTTATTTTTATTTTATGGATGTTGTGCCTGCATGCATGTCTGTGTACCACATGAGTGCAGTGCCTGCAGAACTGGGGAAATGGAATTCAGATGCCCTCCAACTGGAGTTACAGATGGTTATGAGCCTTCTTGTGGGTAGTGGGAACCAAACCCAGGTCCTCTGGAAAAGCAGGTAGTGCTCTTAACTGCTGGGCCACTTCTCTGGTCCTTGTTTTGGTTATATTTTTTAAGAAAATGTTTGCAGGATTCTCTTTTAAAAAACAATCTGTGCTTTCTGGTTTTGCATGACTTAGCTACCCTTGACATTTATGATTTTAGAGATTTTTTCCAGAAACCATTAATTACTTAAAAAAATAGATATCCTTACTTTGCTATTCTTTACCACAGAAGTGTGGAATTACCAGAGGGTGAAATGTGTATAGGTCATTTGTTATTCAAGGCCTGCCCTAGTCGGCCTTCACAGCAACAAGCAAACAATGAGAATATAAGTCCACAGTTCTTCATACTCACGAAGTAACTTTCTCAAAGCACGTACTCTCCAAGGACACAAGGACTCAATGGAAGATTTCTTCTCCTTTATGTGCCTAGCTTTGTTCCAGCTCTATGCAGAAAACAACAGGGGAGGCGGTGATTCTCAAGCCCGCATGACCCGAAGAGTTTTGAGAGCCTTACTAACAGATCTGCAGCAGGTAAATCTCTGTATTGAGGAATTCTCAGTTGGTGTCAGTCATACCAACCTATTATTGTTGTTGCTGCTGCTCTTATTTTTCTTACAGTGTTGATTCATCTTTAAGGGGTCCAATCCTAGCCCTGTCTGCTTCTTTCTTTGCACTGAGCCAGTGACCTCTCCAAAATGTGTCACTTTATGTGCGCCACCTTTTTGATACAGGAGACCTGAACCAGTCAACTTGAGAAGCAGAGATTTTTATCTTGGGCCACTGCTTTGGAAATTTCAGCCTGTGGCCAGTTGTCCCTGTTGTTTTTGGACTGTAGCAAGTTGAAAGCATATTAGTGAGAGCATATGGTAAAGGAAGCTGTTCATCCCATGGTGGCCAAGAGAAAGCAAAAAACTAGAATCTAATACTATCCATCACGGGCTTATCCCAAGTGAGGTCCCACTCTTAGCACTTCATCTATTTTCTGATGCCACCAAGTTGCAGCCACACCTTTAATACATGCCTTCGGGGATACTTAAGATCCAACCGTCACATACTCCCGTTCCCAAAGTTCCTCATTGTCTGTCCCCATCTACAGCAGGGGCCCATATTCCATAGTGTCACAAGCAAAGCTAGGTAGTTTGACCTAATGTTTATCACCAAAAACAACAAAATCCTGACTCTCACACCAAAAGTCTGCTATTCATTAATTAGAAAAAGTTATAACTTAATATGTCATAACTAACCAAAAGGAAAAAAATCTCAAAGACTCAGAAGATTAAAATAAATTTATACTTGGGCATAAAGCTGAGTGTTGCGGGAGCCATGTTGTCATGGTTTTCATGCTGGTGTCACAGATGCACACTACACCTAGCTCCTAAAAATGTGAGTGTCACAGAAAAGTGCTATACAAACCTGAAGGGTTTGCAGGTGTGGGTGCTGGATGTTGTGCACAGGGAGGAGGGTGGAGAGAGAGGGGGAAGAAGAGAGAGAGAGAGAGAGAGAGAGAGAGAGAGAGAGAGGGAGAGGGAGAGGGAGAGGGAGAGGGAGAGGGAGAGGGAGAGGGAGAGGGGAGAATGTATGTAAGTAGAGCCCTCTTCAGACAGCTGTCCAGTCCCGTGCAGGCAGAGACCACAGCTACAGGTTCTCTGGTTCCTCCCACTCTACTCCATGTCTACGAGGAAACAGCTACTGCTTTTCAGATGTACATAAATACTCAACTGTCTGTAGTCTTTATTTTATTCATATTGTGATAGTGTGCTATTTATTTAGAGATGTGTGACCACTATGTTGTATTGTATAAATAAAGCACCTTTCATTTATTAAAGGCAAAAATGCAGGTGCTGGAGCTCTGACTCAAGTCCTCAGGCCACATTTCCCTTCATGGGCTTCCCATGTCTTTCTATCCCATCTTAAACGAGAGCTACATCTTTGCTCTTTTGATGCTATCCCATAATCCCTGTAGGCCTTTTCATTCCATGCCATCCTTTTTCTCTTTCTTCTCCTGGGTCAGTACACTTTCTCATCATTATCTTGAGTCCACACGTCCATCTTCCTGCTCCACAGTCCTGCACTGTGGCTTGCGTTTTGCCCCTTGAACTTTTACACTCTGGTATATACATTTTTTTTATTTCTCTTAGCTTCTCTGAGAAGTCTCTGAGTTGTT
Organism: Apodemus agrarius; assembly: GCA_964023405.1. NCBI lineage: Eukaryota > Metazoa > Chordata > Mammalia > Rodentia > Muridae > Apodemus > Apodemus agrarius. The sequence continues at coordinate 64,105,484 of OZ030014.1, read as the reverse complement.
TATATCCATTCTCTTGCTGTCTGATAAACTTCCTTATTGATCCTTATGGCCATGTTTTGATGTCTACACACTGAAGCTGTCTTAGTTATTTTTTTATTGCTCTGACAAAACACTATGACCAAAGCAACTTATAAAGAAAGCATTTGAGGGCTTATGATTCCAGAGGGTTAGAGTTCACAGCTATCATGGTGGGTATTGTGGCAACAGACAGGGAGGCATGGGGATGGGGCAGTGCCTTGAGAGCTACTAACCAAGGAGCAGCTGGGGGAGCGTTGACAGTGGAGGGCTCACCTTCTTCCATGATGTCCTAACACAGCTAGTTCTTCATTTTTAGTTTACAACACTAAAGTAATTAGTCTGCAGTTGGGACACTGAGTCCATTTTAACATTTTATTTTCAATAGGCCAGAAATAGGTATTAAAATTAGGATAATTGAGAAAGAAATGATGGAGTCTAATTGACCAATAATAATGGGAGTTCTGCAGGTTGCCCACCAGTTCAAGTGAGGATGAGTAGATCAGCTACCAGGATTCACTATAAGGACCTGGTGAGCGGATGGAGTGTAAGATTGCGTTGTTTTAAAATGTGGAGGGATGGGAGGAAAGGCAGGGTGAGAACTGAGAGGACTGAGCTACCACGGCTCCTAGTTTGTTGGGGAAGAGATGAAAGAATGGTGTGGGCAAATAGGAAATATTACTCAGGTTTAAGACAGAAAGGGGTAAAGTAGGCTGCCCGGAGTGTAACTGTCAGGGCCTCCTAAGCAATTGGGGGAAATAAAACTGAAATTATGTGGATAAAAGAATAAGAATAAGGGGCCTATGATACCCTTGATCATGTAATAGGGATGAAATGGGATTTTATCTGCACCAGAATCTAATCCAGATTACATCTGATCCATCACATCATAACATGATCATAAACATGACTTAGAGATAGAAAGAGGTAACTGGGAATGGTGTGGGCTTTTGAAATCTCAAATCCCACCCATCTCCTATGGACATACCTCCTCCAACAAGGCCACACCTCCAAAGTCTTTCTAAACAGTTCCACCAACTGGAAACCAAGCATTCAAGCACGAGCTTATAGGGGTCGTTCAGACCATGAGAGAGGCTATGCCAGTCTTTGAAATCTAGCTTTGTCTGGGAATATCCATTTACAGTAAACCTGTGTAGAATATCTAGGCAGACTTACTGTTCTGGTCTCTAAGCCCATGAATTCCATAGCCATTGCACTGCTGGGAGGTGTCCTAAGCCCAGAACCACTGCAGACAGCAGAAATGTAAACTGAAATTCCAGCCTTACCTTCTAAGGATTGCCTATCACTGAGGGTTAGTTATTCAGAGCCCAAGGTTATTATCTCCAGCCAGAAATAATACAGCCTGGAATGCGAGTCCATCTCACGGGGCCTAGGGGTTCTCAATTATAGCAGTACGAACTTAAGGGCTTTGTCCATAGCCACTGTCCTAGTGTCAAGGGCTGTGAGGCTGCCTAGTACTGAGTCTTACTATCACTAATTCAGTCCTATAGAGCAATGGAAATTTCTATACCTACCTCCTTCTCTTACCCCGAGTAAATACTAGATACTAGTATTTCTAGATACCGATCCACCTCAGGTTAGTGGAAAAGTGACACTGGCTGTATAAAACAGCCACCTTACCTTCTTCAGTGGGGGAGAGGAGTGGTATATGCACATGTATGCATGCCAGTGGGTGTGAACATAGAGAAAACTGGAGAGGACATGAAGTGAGAGTTTGATTATAGGAGTTTGGGTTCCTTACCAATAGTTACACCACCAAAGAAAAATATGTCTCTCTTTCATCAGTCATTAACTGTATTTATACCCTCCAAGAGGAGCGGAGCCCCATGACAGGGTACTGACAGAGTCTGCCTGGTATAGATGTTGTGCAGGAGACCATAGCTGCTCTGAGTATAAGGACAACAGCCATGCAATGTCCAGAAATCAGGATTCCATGTCTCCCTCCCCATGCCCTCCCTCTCTTACATCCTTTCTGATGCTCCCAGAACCTTGAGGAGGAGGTAATAAAGATGTCCCATTTATGGCCAGGCACTCAACAGCCATTTATTTTCTGCACTTTGACCAGCTATGCGTCTCTGCAGTGACTGCCAACCGTCACAAACAGAAGCTTGTCTGCCCAGAGCTGACAGCAGGTTTTAAATTTTTTAGTAAGGTTAAAATGTTGCTGGCAGTGAGTGTTGGGGGCAGGGGTCTCAGGAGCAATAGAGAGGCTTAAATGTTCTCACCCCCAGAGACAGGATTCAGCTCTGAGACAAAGGAACTAGAAAAGAGTTTTAATTGGAAAGGAATAGCACAGACTCCTGGGGCAAGACGTGGACAGAGTTAGGTCTTTTGGAAAAGCTCAATAAAACAAAAAATAATTCATAAACTAAGGTGGATAAAGGGAAGAATTTCCAGGATTAATGTTTTCCCAGCATAGAGTCTACTCCGTTTCTGTTCCTGTGTGGAATGTTCAAATGTTCCATAACATCAGATACATAGTGGGAAATGTCAATTATGAAAACCTACTGATATGGAAATGCTAAAACAAGCAAATCACACTTACCATACATCTTGACATTGGTCCCAACTGGTTTCACAAATGTCCTGGCTTTTGTTTGTTTTCTTTTTTCTTTTGTTACTGGAATTTAAAGATCATACCGCTTACTATTTTTAAAAGAGAGATTCAGAGATAGAGGAAGAGAGACAAGGAGAGTCAGAGAGATTTTTAGAAACAAACAGATTCAAAGCCAGCTTTGAGGAAAGCTGAGAAGGTTCTCTTAATCAAGTCTGCCTCTGGGGCTTAGTGTGATTTTATGGAAGGAAAGAGGAAATGCCCAGAGAAACAATGGGTAGGGATCCATGCTCTGGGCAGGGTCTTCATCATCCAGATATATGCCTGCTTCCCTTGTCTCTGCTGGGAGCCACACAATGGACTTGGTTATCTTGCAGCTAGTGAATGAGAACCTCTAAAGTCTTCTTTTCAGCTCTGCCCCGCGCCCTGTAACCCCCCCCCCAAAAAAAAATAATTAAGAAGGAAGAGTGTGCTCTTTATCAACATGACACAACTCGATTCATTGGAGAGAACATTAATTGAGGAAATGTCTCCATCTTGTGGTACATGTGTAGGGTGTCTTCTTAATTAATGTAGACGCCACCACACGAGGGCAGGTGGTCCTGGGTTGTATAAGAAAGCAGGTTGATCAAGCCATGGGAAACAATCCAGTAAGCAGTGGTCCCTTACAGTTCCCTCCTCTGTTTCTGTCTGAGTTCCTGCCCTGACTTCCCTCAACAAAAGACTGTGAACAGGGACCTGTGAACCAAACAAACCTGTCCTTCACAAGATGCCTTTGAACAGGGTGCTTATCACAGCAGCAGAAAAGCCAACGAATACAGAGGGAGAGGCAGTTTCCCTGATGTCCTGGTTTAATGCAGTTCTCCTCGTCATCAGCTTCTAGCTGCTATGCCATTTGCCTTACTCTATGCTATACGACAAGACTCAAAATGTGCCAGCTGGAGGTATTAATACCTTAATGCTCTTCCAGTGGTTGCAACAGCACATAGCTCCTCCTGCAGATTTTCTGCTGTCTGAGGCATGTCTCGGGCCATGACCACTGCAGATGTTCATCCTTAACAACTTCATGTCCCGGAACTCAAGCAGGTAGAAAGCCAGGGGAGGCTTAATCTGCTCATCCACTTGTTCCACCAGACTGGTGACAGTAGCCCCTTTCAAAGTGGATTTGATAAAAGGAACTGGGCAGAGGGGCATTTTCTCTCTCCTCTAAAAAGTCTTTGTGACTTCCTGACTACTACTCATAGCTTCAAGTTAGCTCTAGTCTCAAAGGATTTTTAAAAAATCCACTGGTTTCAAATTCAATCAAGGTCAATGAGCTGCTGAGCCTCAGAACTGCTGGCTCCCACCGCCTCTCCTTCCTCGGACCACGCAGTGCCAGGCTTCTGAGAGGGCCAGTGGGAAGGAGCTTTGTGATTTGCATAGCAAATTATCACCCCATTGGCTTCCATTATGGGATCCAAGACAGATTCTGATAGAAAATTCCAGTACTCACAATGTGATTCAAATCATCCCGTAGGAATGCTAATTATCGTTCAGAGTGCCACCCTGCCCGTGACAGTGTGCCACCTAGTCACATTTAATTCTTCTCCATAGAACACCTGCAAGAAATTAGCCAAACAGGCAATTTGTCCAAAAAAAAAAAAATCTGTATGTAGATATTTAAAGGGGAAACATCAGGTTAAATTCTACTACAGTAGGAATCCCAACTAATGTCAGAATCAGAGAGCTGGTACTCGGTCTTCCAACACTCATGGTTCACATATGAAATGAGACCCTCTTTTTCATTAGGTTCATTAGGAGTAAGGACACCAGACAGGGTTTCTCTGTATAGCCCTAGCTGTCCTGGAACTCACTCTGGAGACCAGACTGGCCTCAAACTCAGAAATCCGCTTGCCTCTGCCTCTCAAGAGCTGGGATTAAAGGCGTGCGCCACCACTGCCTGGCCAGCAATGCTCTTAATGAGTGGCCCAGTTAGTTCATCAGTACTCAGAAGGCAAAAGATGGGAAATGAGACATTCGGTGGGGGCTGTGGCTGCTGCTGCTGCTGCTGTTGTGGTTTTTGACTAAATAACATAAGGAGTAGTTGCTTATGCTCTACTGGTGACAGGGTTATTAACAATTTAAAACACAAGCCATCTTGTTACTAGTAGGCAAATGTTTGTTGACTTTTGTCTGGCTAATTGTCAGCAAAGTGGTTCTAAGTGCCACTTTCCTGATTAGGAGGATGTTTATCTGAGTTGATGGACTCCGCAGGGGGTCTTTGCAATTACTTCTGAGATTGCAGGCAGTGTGGCTGACAGCCTGTGCTGGGCAAGAAGTCAGATGCGAAACTGGGACTCCTGTGCAAACGGGAATAAATGAAGGTGACGGGTGCATGCATCTGTGTGCACAGAAACCATAGCCAAATGCATCGCCATCTTGGAAATCACATGACATTCTTAGTCCCTTAGTTAATACCCCTGTGGTGACTGGGACTGACAGGAAGAAAGGATGGACAGTCAAGCCACTGGATCATCTACAAAATCATGAAGAACAAATAAATAGAATCTAACAAATTTTGTCCCCTTGACAAAGACAGAGAAGTTCTAGAGAGATACCCCAATCTCATAATAAACTTGCTTTTTTTTATCTTGAGCAAAATCTTTTCTCAGTGATCCCTTGATCTATTTAGTTTTTAAAAACATTTAATTAAAAATTATATGTATGAAAGCTGTTAAGTGCAGTATGGTGTGCTTATGCCTATGGTTCTAGGGACTCTGGAGATGGGGTGGTAGGATGATTATTTGAGCTCAGGAATTTGAGGCCAGACTGCAAGATCCTTTTTCAAAAGAAGAAATACAGAAAGAAAAGGAAAACAAAGGAAAGGAAGGGAGGGAGGGAGCAAGTGAGGGAGAGAGAGAATGAGGAAGGGAAGAAAGGAGGGAGGTCTGTTAAAGCGTTGTGTACCACAGGCAGCACAGGCACACATTGTGTAATGGTCACCACCATCCAGTCACTTGCACACCCATCATACCCACAGTTACTATGTGTTTGCTGTTAGGGTCCAAGAATCACTGAAGGAAGACCCCAAACTCAAATAACATGCAAAGGCAATGAACATTTATTCTGCAGAAATTATCAGCATGCAGGAGTCAACCATTTATCAAAATGGTGACCCCAGACAAAGGCATGCAAGCCTTTTATAGAAAAGTAGGGGGATATTAGCTAGGGTTAGATAATCTAAACTTTCATTGGTAGGTCCTGGGGAAGTTACGTAGGTCTATTTTTGATTGGCTGCTATGTTAGTTTTACTATATTTGGTGAGGCCTTGAGGAAATTCCAAGATCCAACTCAGCCCCTAGCTGACAGCCATCAATGATTAACAGCCGTCTTCAGTTGCTCCCGCTGAGGAGTCCAATCTGCTTCCCTGGGAAACCAAAAGTTCTCCATTCTCAAGGATCTTATTTTTTAGGGTTCATCTCAGTGTGAGTGCATGATTGAAAGATGAGGATCCCCAAAACCTGGTCTCATGTGAAATATCAAGCAAGCAGGATGGCATCATTAACATATTACTGTACTGTGGGTTAGATCCTCAGAACTAAATTTTAAGTTTATACTATTTGGGCAACATCTCCCTAAATTTTCCCACTCCAGCCCCATCTCAAAGAAGGCACGTTCTACTCTCTGTTTCTATAAACTCAGCCTTTTTAGATTTCTCTATGTAAGAGAGATTATGCAGTCTTTCTGTGTATGGCTAATTTTAATTTTACTTAGCATTTTCCAGGTTTATCCATTCTATAGCAAATGACAGGATTTCCTATTTTTAAAAGCTGAATAGCATTCATTAATGTCAACGATAAGGACAATACAGGTTGTCCTTATATCTTGGTTGCCACAGATAATTCAGTGAACATGAAGATATCTCTCTTTGATATAGTGAGTTCATTTCCTATCTGTCCTTCCTTTCAACAATGATGATCACCACCCCACTTCAAATACTGGAGTTATGGTTTGCATATGTGGTGAACCCCAAGAGACTCTTGAACCAAGTCCTTCCAACCAGTAGATCCTATCATTGAGAAGTAACTGGATCATGAAGACTCTGATCTATCCAATGTCTTAATCCATCAAAGGAGTCAAACTTTGATAGAACTATTGGTAGAAACTTTCTTGGGGGCCTAGTTAAGGAATTAGGTCAACAGTGATATATTTCCCTGGGTGTCTTATCCCTATGCCCCTTGGGATCACTATGAGGTCTGGCTTGCCACAGTCTTCTGTCTAGGTGCTCTTGTAAGACTCCCCCAAGTCTTAACTTACTGGAGAGACCCCCTGAGTGGACCACTTGAGGATGGGAATCGATGCAAAAAGCAAGAGGATTTTTAATCAATCCAGCATGCTGGGGTCGCACTGCACATGGGGAGAGAATGACCCCGCAGCCCATGTAGTGGGCCTTTTATACAGTTCTCGGGCAGCCACCATTAAGCACAATATGATTGGCAGGACAGTGTCACCTTTAAACTAATTGGTTGATAGGGAATGAGGTAGGTGGCCAATGGACTTTGGGCCTTCCCTAGCTGCAGGGACCTCCCTGTTTTCTGAGGAATGTAATTTAGCCTCTCCCTTCTGGGAGGGGCAAGTGTTCCATGACCTTTCCAAAGTTCCCAAGTTAACCCTTTCACTCATTCTTGCCACAGCCCAGAATCCACAGACTGAAACCACAAACCAACCTCAAACTCTCCTCTTGTGAAGTTCTTTATGTCAGATATTTTGACACATAGGAACCAAACAAGTCATGGATGCTATGAAACCAGTTGACTCGGTTTTTCTTAAAGCCACTGTAAACGTGAATGCAGAATCACTGTGACCTCCATGGGGTGTAGGTGTGGTGAGAAAGAAAGATTAAAATCTGTCTGTCTGCTTGAGGTTCTAAGAAGTCAGACAATAGATCTCTTCCCTTTGCCTCCTGGATGCCTTCCTCCTGTGATCTCCTCCCACCCCCACCCCCACCACCACCACCACTCCCACCACCCCCACCTTTCCTTTTTCATCGGTCCAACTCAAACATTACAGTACACAAAACTTAAATTTACTTTTTTTTTTTGATTGAGATGGTTCTTTTGTTCTTAAATGTCCAATAATTGTTGCTTGCCTGACCTCCGTTTCTGTGGGCATCATTACTCAGGGCACACTAAGTTCATTTTTCAGGCGCTAGCGTGAGATTGCCTTTGCAGATCCCAACTGTCGTGGGAGAGAGCTGCACTTTGTGTCCTGTGGAAAGAGCTGTCCACAGCTGCTTCCGAGGGGTGAGTAGCATGGACATCCTTGGGAGATGGCATAGATGCTTGAAGGCTTTGCTTAAATTAGACCTTACGTGGATTCCAGGATGACCTGAGTTTAGGAGCAGCCTTGTCTTTAGAAAATAGGCAGGGAAACAAAGGGGAGAAAGAAGGCAGATCCCCCTGAAGGCATCTTTCAGCCTGCTCTTGCTTGCTAGGTGTTGGGCTCTGGAATCAAGGAGGAGAAATTCCTGTCTTGGGCACAGTCTGAGCCTCTTGTCCTCCTGTGGCTCCCAACCTGCTACCGACTGTCAGCCTCAGAAACAGCCACTCACCCTGTGCGATGCAGTGTCTGCAGAACCTTCCCGATCACAGGACTGAGGTACTGTTAATATCATGTTTCCCAAATGGTAAACTTGGCAAATGGCCCAATGGTGGAGCTGCATAGCCCCAGACTCTCTCTGGGATCCTTTCTATATATCTGGAATTTTCTTGCCTTTAACTCATCAATTCCTCGTCTGAGGCAGCATGGTTGAAAATAAATATATTTCCTTTAATTGGTGAAATATTAAGTTTTTTTTTCCTCTGGTTCGCACTCTGCTTTTCTTCTAAAGCAGTGGTTCTTCCCCTTTGGGTCAAGATCCCTTTGGGGTTAAACAACCCTTTCACAGAGGTCAAATATCAGATATCCTTCATATAAGATATTTACATTATGATTCGTAACAGCAAAATTATAAAGTAGCAACAAAAAATAAATTTACCTTTGGGGGTCTCAACATGCGGAGCTATATTAAAGGGTTGCAGGATTACGGTGATTGAGAACCAAGGTATAAGACAGGTGTCATTTGTTCCAAATCAACCTTTTAAACACTTCGGAGCTACCCTTAAGAATGGTTCGTTAGGTGTGAAAGAAGCGTTAGGCTGAGTAGTTCACAGGGATCATGTCTCAAAATGTGGTCCAAGCTTCACAAAAGGCTACACTGTTATCACCAGCTTCCAGAAACCTTAAATTATGTGGTTAGCAGGTAGTAGAGACGGGTGGTCTAAATCCAGATTCCCTGCCTTGCCACCATGAGAACGAGGTGTGGGATTCAAAGGAACCATCAATTTAGAACAGATCTGCTGAGACATTGGCACATGTGAAAGCTAGGCTTATGGATGAGAACCTCCCACCCCTCCTTGACTTTAACAGTCACAATAAAAATCCCTTCCTAGGGGTGCGATTGAAGGGACACCTTCACTCACTGCACATGGGAGGCAGAGGAAAACTGTGGACGCCTGTGCACATACTAAGTTTCAATAAAAACAGGGCTACGCAGAGAGACTGTCTCAAAAAAAAAAAAAAAACAAGTAAATGAGATGTCATGACTGGGCAGTGGTGGCTCACGCCTTTAATCTAAGCACTAGGGAGATAGGGGCAGACCAGACTGGTCTACAGAGTGAATTCTAAGATAACCAAGACTACCCAGAGAAACTGTCTAGAAAAACAGGAAAAAAAGAAATAAAGAAAGAAGGAGGGAGAGAGAGAGAGAGAGAGAGAGAGAGACAGAGACAGAGACAGAGACAGAGACAGAGACAGAGACAGAGAGACAGATGGGGGGGGCGGTTGAGATCTAGATTTTGAAGAGAAGGGAAAATCCTCAGCCAAACATGAGCGAGCCATGAGTGTGATTCATGGATACCCGCATGCAGCTATGTAAGGGGTGAAACTCCCAGACTTCATTAGCTAACTAGTCACAAGGCGCCTGGAAGAGGAGGAGGTCAGAGCCGCAGGGCTTCTCATTGGCCTATTTGGTCCCATTCTCTTCTTGTGTCTCCTGATCTTCACTAGTTCAGATGTGTGATACACGTTTCTCCTGGGCTAAAGCAGGCCTGCCAGGCCCCCCTGGAAATCTGCAGATCAAGTTTGAATTTCTCTGAGAAGCTAGACTGTGTTTACAAGGGACTTGGAGAAGGCAGCAAAAAATGACTAATAAAAACCTCTCTGCATATAATAACTCGAAACAATGAACCAAAATCGATGGGAAGACTAGCATGCAGGACCAAGTAAATTTTTATATCCTAGTGAAAAATAATCTTTTCTTATGATGGACAGTGTAGAAATATGAATATAATTTATCACAATAATTTAACCATTAAACCACAGAAAGGTGTTTGTTATATAACCATTGTATGTCTAAGCCAGATAGAGAATTAATTTGAAATTACATAAAGTACAACTTTTTACATCGAAATAAATTTTTCCCCTCAAAACTCTTATTTTATAACACTGAGTATCATGCTTTTTATGTGACTTTTAAGTGACTTGCTCAGGCCACCAAGAAAATAGCAACGCGTATCATGAAATGTGTCAGACTTCTGTATAGCATGTCTTTGCTTTTTTGTTTTTGTTTTTTTTAAAGTTAAACTTAGAAAGATTGTCGGTAAGCTAAGGAGGGCTGACTCTAGGAATGTCTGCAGCTTCTTTTAGAGAAGTCACTTAATACTCATTTAGATATATTACAGCCTTAGCCTTAAACTTGTGGCTTTGGCTCTCAAAGCTCAAGCAACTGCTTTAGTTCCAAGGAGATTGATGAAGAAGCAACCTCAAAGCCGAAGCCACCATAGTGCCCAGAGGGGGCAGGAAGAATAAAAGGCTCACTCCCCCATGGGAAGAAGAGGGGGCTGGGACTGGCTCAATGAAGAAAGCATTTGCACTGCAAGTGTGGAGACTGAGTCCTAGTCCTCAGAAGCCATGGGAATGACTAGAAACAGAGTCGGGAGGACCCCTGGGGATTGGTGGCCAGTCTAGACAAGTGGGTCAGCTCCAGACTCAGTGAGAGGCCTCATCCCAGAAAATAGCATGGAAGAGTTATCAGAGAAGACATCCAACATCAGCCTATAGCCTCTGTGGTGTGGAAGGAAAGAGAGAGAGGGAAGGAGGGAGGAAGAGAGGGAGGGAGGGAAGGAGAGAGGGAGGGAAATAGGGAGGTGGAAAACAAGGCCTAAAGATCAAAGGTTGTCCCTATTACAAAAATTAAGTTCTAGATTGATGAGTTATCATTTATGTTCTATAAAAAATGTCATATAAGACTGAGATGAGATGGTGGAAAAAGCTTTGCTAAAATTATCAACAAACCAGTTGTATTATCCACTCAGCTGCCTTTCTTGTGACTCTGAAGATGATTTCAGAACATAAAGGAACACATTAAGGGTAATTAGCATACTGTCCGGACAATTCACTGGAGCTGTCTACAATGCTGGATGGTTTATCCAATAATCCTTATTAAAGACCCTTGTCTTTTCCATCTTGTACATTATTTTGGAAAGGGAAATACCTTCCCACTTAAAGTGTGCTGACTAATTTTCAAAGCTTTGCAAAACATTTTCAAGGCCAAGAAGGCACTCCCCATATGTTTGGAGGGGGATGCTGACTCTCTACTTGAATATCGCCCGTTTGCTCTCCTACCAGCAGTGACATAAGCTGTTCTTCTGTTTCAATTGGCAGATACCGCTGTCTAAAGTGCCTGGACTTCGACATCTGCCAGCTGTGTTTCTTATCTGGTCTCCACAAAAAATCCCACCAGAAGTCACACACTGTGATGGAGGACTGTGTCCAGGTAACATCTAAGGCAGTGTGGGGAAAAAAATTCACTGCCCCTGGCCTTACAAGAATTTTCATTTAAAAGTCTTTCCTTCTGAGCTAAAGGGGGTTGTAACTCCATAGGAAAAACAAGAATATCAACTAACCAGACCCCTCAGAGCTCCCAGGGACTAAACCACCAACCAAAGAGTACACATGGAGGGATCCATGGCTTCAGTTACACAAGTAGCAGAGGATGGTCTTATCTGACATCAATGGGAGGGGAGGCCCTTGGTCCTGGGGAGGCTGGATGACCATCCAGTGTAGGGGGATGCTAGAGGGGTGAGGTAGGAGTGGGTGGGTGGGTGAGCACCCTCTTAGAGGCAAAGGGAAGGGGGATGGGATGGGGGGTTTGCAAAGGGGAAACCGAGAAAGGGGGACAGCATTTGAAATGTAAATAAATAAAATAACTATTAAAAAAAAACTTTCCTCTGTCAGTTAACTCTTCAGACACTGGAAAGAACCAGCTCAACAGCCTTTCTCAGTGTAGCAGGGCTCTAGTGTGACTGAAGAGTAGTATGCACTGTAGGAAAAAGTCACAGTGACTTGTATTGTTTTTTTATGATTGCCACATGCAATGAGATTAAACATAAATGTGCCTTGTTTACATCTCAGTTTTTCATACATGCTTTTGGGGCCAAGAAAATGCTTAATGGGCTGTAGTCTGCCCACTGATCTCAGGCTACCTATTAGGAAACGTCTGTCAAAATTAGGGGAAACAGACATCAGCGACTGGAATGGATGAAGGAGAATATAAGGATGTTGATTTGGTGGGGATGACACAACAGACCTTCCGGTTATGGTCCTCCTTTGGAAAGGCATTAATATGACTTTTCCTGAGTCCTAAATTTCAAGTACCCATTTGGGATAAAAAGAAAAAAAAAAACTTATCTAGGTTTTTGCTGGAAAAGTAAAACTTTATAACTCTTGATTCTTTTAAAGAAAATTATTAGTAACCAGCAAGTGCATTTAATTCTAAGAAGAAAGAAAAATATAATGCAAAAGCATTTTGATATTCTTGGGGGGGTGTCGTGGATGGCAGTTGGGGTGTCTGAGGAGTGAGAAAACATTGTCTTTTTTAACCACTGTTTTCGGGTGGTTCTTCTCAGCGCCATGGTAGTGAAGGCTACAGCTGGAGTGCCTTCACCAAAGGCACTTTCTGGCTCTTTCCAACTCTTTATTCAAGATCAAGGTCCATTCGGGAAGTGCAGGCTCCTGAATTTTTCCAAACACTTTCCCCTGGAGTAGTTCAGCCTTACTGAACTACTCCAGCTTAGTTCTACTTCATTGCCCCTGAATACCTTTCTGGCCCTGGAAGCCTGCGACTTAATGGTGTTATAGTGACACCGTGTGGTCATCCTGTTAATAGTCTCAAGAGCTGGAGACTAAATTGAATATGGTTGTTTCTTTTCTCTGAAGTTGCTTAGGTGGGCGGGATGGGTGGGTTTAGAATTGTCCACTACCTACTGAAATTGTATACAGTAGCAAACCGGGGAGGGTGTTCCTAGAGATGAATCCACAAGTCATCACCTTATTCTTAAAGGAACCCACATCTCCAAATGTTAGCAACCATAAACAGTCTGATGTGGTCCCTTCGTACCGATTTTAGAATCCCCATTCTCTTTAAGAAGCAGTTATTTATTGAATCAGTTGGAGGAATTCAGCCTGGAGACTTGTGCTGCACGCAGATTTATACATGAAGGGTATGAAGAAATTCTAAGAGCAAGGAAGATTATTTTTCCCAATCGTCAACAACAGAAGAAATAATTACCAATGCTTTGATTATGCACCAGGTCATTACCAATGGATAAGGAAAGGTCAGGGTTAAACTGATCTGATGCCATTAAATTTTTTGCTGGCTTGATTTTATGCCTTTTATTCATTTGTGTGCAGGTGTGCCTGTGTGCCCACAGCCAACACGTGTAAGTCGGAGGACAATTTGTGGGCACCAGTTTTCTCTTTCCACCAAATGGATAGAGGGTCAAATTTGGGTGGTCAGGTTACCCACTGAACCATCTTGTCTACCCTCAGGGCCCCTTTCAATATTGTTCATTTCCACAGATGTCAGCAACAGAGAATACAAAACTCCTCTTCAGGAGCCTCAGAAACAACCTGCCCCAGAGACGCCTGAGGGCGGGAGGTGTGGGGAGACAGTGGCTGCTGGACCATGTGGCTTCAAGGGACCCAGCCCGCCATGGGCAGGCCAGGTGCGTGGTGTGGGTGCTGGTGGCACAACCAGCAAAGATTGTAGCCACAGGTTTTCTCTCTTTCGAGTTTATTTTCATTACCGTATACTAATTATATATAATGGGTTTATTGTACTATTTCCTACATTTGTATATTTTGTCATTATTCACTGTACCTCCTTCTCTTGCCCCCTTTGCTCCTGCTGCCCCTTTCCTTTTCCAGAGTCCTCTTTCTACTTTCACATCTTCCTCCTTTTGGGTCTCATGTCTGTTCCTTTGCTTCTCACCACCCACCAACCTTTAACGGAATATAAATCTTCCGAAGGCATAGGGCCTCGAGAACCTCTCCTCCAATGGTGATGAAATGCTGGGGGGGGGGCAATCCTGAGCAGGACTCCCATGTAGGTAGTCAGGGGTGGTGAGACAGGAAGGTGGTGGTCCAGCCCTCCACCCCCTTCTCCTGCTTTTAGATCCTTTCTGCTTCTTCTGTGATATTCCCTGAGCCTCGGAGGAGGAGATACGCAGGCTCAACAGCTAATAATTCTGAGGGCTTGGGTCATTCGTGAGGCCCAGCAGCAGATGCAATGCTAAAGGGCAAGGATGGGACGAGGGTAAAGATTAAATTACTTTTTACAGCCTTTAGGTTTATAGAGAACCGAGAGGCAACAGTGCCACGTAGTGGCCACTGAAGTAATTGCTCTTGCAAGTAAAGGCATCAGGAGCTCAGAAAATTCTGTTTAAGTAACTGCCCTGGGAGGGCTGTTTGCCCTTCCGCATAGGTGAAACCAGACTTATGCTATAGATGAAATTTCTCATTCTTCCATTCACCTGCAACAAATGGTAAAGGAGTCCCCTGTCATTAACCTCCAAATAATCATTACATTTTTTTTCTTTGTCTTGCTTTGCTTTTTGAGACTCTATCTTGGTATGTATCCCAAGCTGGCCTTGAATTCAGTGTGTGGCCCGCTAGCTTCTTAACTAAGCACCCATTTTTCTTTCACCTACTCAGTGCTGAAATTACAGGTATATTGCCACCACTCCTGATGTAAACTGTAATTTTTTTGTATATATACATATTCAAATAATATGTGTGCATATGCCCATGTGTTTTGGGGTATAACCACAACTCAATATGAGGGGGCAGAGGAAAACTTCAAAGTGTTATTCTCTAGACAATGTCCAAATTTTTTCCTAGAAAAGGTTGCATTTATTTATTTGTATGTGTACAGGTGTTTTGTCTGCATATATGTCTATGTGCCACATTCATGCCTGGTGCACATGAAGTCTAGAAGAGGACATTAGATCCTGTGGAACTGGAGTTGCAATGTTTGTGAGCTTCCAGGGTGCTGAGAATTGAACCCCGGCCCTCTGGAAGAACCCAGTGCTCTTAACCATTTAGCCATTTCTCCAGTGCCCCCTCCCTTTGTTTGAGATAGCTCTCTCTCAACTGACCTGAAACTTGCCAAGTAAAGTGGTGGCTCTCCTGCGAGCCCCAGCTTTGTCTCTTTCCCAGTTCTGGGATAAAGGTACACACCCCCACAGTGGGCTATTTAAATGAGGGGTTTGAAATTCGGACTGAGATCCTCATGTTGGCAGGGCGAGAGCACTTTACCTACTGAGCCTTTTTCCAACCCCACAAGTCACCATTTTGATAGCCTGCTCTCATCCTTCTCAGGCACATCATTGTCTATTAGCAAGTGTATGCATGCTTAGAATCAGGGTGAAAGAAGATACCAAGTGCTGGAGCTTGATAGGAGCTGAAACAGACAGAGCAGCCTTGGCCTCAGCCAGCAGCATGTGGGGCCTTCTTACTGTGATTTACTCTCTTCACCTCATCGCAGAAAAAGCCTCTTTCATTCCCTCAACATATTTGTGGAGGCGAGATAAACAGGGAATTTCAAGGTCTGTATAACACTTTGCAGTTCTTTTAAATTATTTGTATTATATCTGATCTATGTCAGGTATAATAAATATGGCTAGGCCCCTAGATAGCATTATGTAGTTTTCATCTTGGTCTGGGTATTCATGAACTCAGAACCTCTGTCTGGTGACCAGCAGAGGAAAGGATGTGCATGGCATGATTTCACAGCTGTGATCGCAGGCAGAGTCCCCCTTGCTCCCTATTAAGCTGGCAAATCAGGGATGCTCATCTTCTAAGGAAATAGTTATTGCCAAGTGACAGCACTCGATTGGTTTAATAATTCAGCAAGCAATCTGCACAAGAAGGTACCTCCTTCCTTTTGCTATAGATTTGCTTTACACATGACTGTGCACATCAACAAGAATAACTTTTATTTATAAGAACATAATTGAAAGTGAGATGTCAGACATTACCCTTATTAAATATTTGAAGGAAGTTCTTGCAAATGTAATAAAAAAACAAAATTAAAATGCCGAGAAGATGAAATCACTTGCATCTGCAGCTGATATATATCCCCCTAGGAAACCAGAGGAACTTAGCAGAAAACACTAGAATTAAGGTTTTGATTGATGGTGGAACATGAAAGAAATTTGCATAAAATTGACAGCTCTTCACTCTCCTAGCAATAACCAGCTAGAAATTTCATGAAATTCTCATTTATAATCTTCCTTATTTTATAGAGAAACTATGGGCAAGCTCAACCAAAAAAAATGAGGTGGATAGATAAAAATTATGTTATGTCAATAAGTATGGAAAACAAGACCTAAATAAACAAACAGAAAGCATGCCAGATAGCTGAACGGGATGACATTAACATGGACAGATTGGAGAGAGCAGGGAGTGGTTCACAGGCCCACTTGAGAAGGGTACCAAAGGGTATAGATCGGCTCAGAAATGTATTGGCCTTGTTCATGGTCAGTCCTGGACATGAGCTAGCCTACAACAGGAAGCTTGGGTCGGCCTGAGTCTCCCACAGCATCCGGCAAGGGCAAGCCTTGATGGGGTGTATCATCATGTGATCACTGTCTTTCTCTCCAAGACTCCGTGAGATTAGCTTTGTTTTTATAGAGGCCAGGCTGACTTCTCCCCAGTGATTACCAGTGAGGTTGAGTACTTTTTTTTTTTAATCAGGTTCATATTCTCTTGTGTGAACTTCTTCTCTGTGGCGGTCAAGTTATACGCTGCCTTCTCTACTTTATACAATGGTAGCTTCGAGGCTGTTTCCTGACCTGAGTGATTCATTTTATAATGCAGGAATTTGTACAGTGAAACTGATCCACCATTCCTAATCACATACAGGTTCAGGGCTTACACATTCACCTACTTGCAAACTCTTATATGTAATCCAAAATTAATACTCAAGGTGCCAGTGTAGCACTTACAGATATCCACAGAGGCGGAGATAAGGTTGCCCACACATGCCTCTCCCAAGTTACCACTGGACTGGCGGTGGGTTTTGCCGTCTTGTTCCAGCTTCACACTGTAAACAAATATCTTTCATATTCTGAACTGGTTGTTTTTTTTTCACACTTTTGTGGCTTTCTAAGTGGTTCCACAATCACAAACAGCCCTCTAGTGTAGTAATATTCTCAGGGCTTCCAGGAAGCTGTGATGTCCCCTGATGAGACAACATATGTGAGGTAAGCTTTATGAATAAACCATTCAAAGTGGTAAGGAAGTAACTCATACATGCACCTGATTTCAGACTTTTTTTTTAATTAATTGTTTATTTTATTTATTTACACTTCAAATGTTGTCCTCCTTCCCAGTCTCCCCTCCACAACATCCCCTCCCCTCCAACTCCCCTTTGCCTCTAAAAGGGTGCTCTCCCACCCACCCACCCACCCATTCCTGCCTCACCCCTCTAGCATCCTCTGTCACTAGGGCAACAGACCTCTACAGCACCAAGTGCCTCCCCTACCACTGATGCCAGAATAGGCCATCCTCTGCTACATATGTAGCAAGAGCCATGGACTGGCCTATGTATTCTCTTTAGTTAGTGGTTTAGTCCCTGAGGGGTCAGATTAGTTGATATTCTTGTTGTTCCTATGGGGTTGTAATCCCCTTCAGTTCCTTCAGTAATTCCTCTACAACTCTTTCATTGGGATCTCCTGGCTCAGTCCAGTGGTTGGCTGTGAGGATCTGCATCTGTCTTAGTCAGATGCTGGAGAAGACTCTCAGAGGACAGCCATACTAGGCTCCTGTCAGCAAGCACTTCTTGGCATCAGCAATAGTGTCAGGGTTTGGTTCTGCAGATGGGATCGATCCCAAGGTGGGGCAGTCTTGGATAGGTTTTACTTCAGTCTCTGCTCCATTTTTTGACCCTGCATTTCATTTAGACAGGAACAATTCTGGGTTAAAATTTTGAGATGAGTCGGTGACCCGATCCCTCAACTAGGGGCCATGCCTATCTACTGGAGATGGTCTCTTCAAGTTCTATTTCCCCTCTGCTGGGTGTTTTAGCTAATGTCATCCCCATTTGGGCATGGGAACCTCTCACTTTCCTGGATTTGGGGATTTTCTAATGGTTCCCCCATTCCCCAACTCTCCACTGCTACATATTTCTTTTCATTCTCCTGACCTTCTAGACCTCTCTCCTGTCTCTTCCCACACCTGATCCTCCCCTGCCTTTTTTCCATCCCTCTCCTTTCTCCCTCCAAAGTCCCTTACTCCCTCTACCTCCCATGATTATTTCATTCTCCCTTATAAGTAGGATTGAATCATTCACACTTTGGTCTTCCTTCTTGTGAAGGTTCATATTGTCTGACTTGTATTTTAGGTATTCTGAGCTTTTGGGCTCATCTCCCCTTATCAGTGAGTACATACCATGTGTGTTCATTTGGGTCTGAATTGTCTCACGCAGGATAATATTTTCTAGATCCATCTATTTGCATGAAAAATTCATGAAGTCATCAATTTTAATAGCTGAGTAGTATTCCATTGTGTAAATGTACCACATTTTCTGCATCCATTCCTCCATTGAGGGACATTTGGGTTGTTTCCAGCATCTGGCTGTTATAAATAAGACTGCTATAAACATAACTGAATAAAGATCCTTATTATATGTTGGAATATCTTTAGGATATATGCCTAATAGTAGTATAGCTGGATCTTCAGGTAGAATTATTTCCAGTTTTCTGAGGAACCACCAGATTGTTTTCCAAAGTGGTTGTACCAGCTTACAATCCTACCAGTAATGGAGGAGTGTTCTTTTTCCATATCCTCACTAGCATCTGCTGTCACCTGAGTTTTTTATCTTAGACATTCTGATTGGTGTGAAGTGGAATCTCAGGGTCATTTTGATTTGCATTTCCCTGATGACTAAGGTTGTTGGGCATTTCTTTAGGTGCTTTAGGCCATTTGAGATTCCACAGTTGAGAATTTTTTGTTTAGCTCTGTACCCCATTGTTTAATAGGGTTATTTGATTCTCTGAAGTCTAACTTATTGAGTTCTTTGTATATTTTGGATATTAGCCCTCTGTTGGATATAGGGTTGGTAAAGATCTTTTTCCAATCTGTAGGTTGCCATTTTGTCCTATTGACAGTATCCTTTGCCTTACTTTTTAAGTTTTTGAGGTCCCATTTGTCAATTCTTGGTCTCAGAGCCTGAGCCATTGGTGTTCTATTCAGGAAATTTTCTCCTGTGCCAATGTGTTCAAAGCTCTTTCCCACTTTCTCTTCTATTAGATTCAGTGTCTCTGGTTTTATATGGAGGTCCTCAATCTACTTCTACTTGAGCTTTTTACAAGGACATAAAAATGGATCAATTTACATTCTTCTACTTGCTGACTACCAGTTGAACCTGAACCAGTTGTTGAAAATGCTGTCTTTTTTCCACTGGACGGTTTTGGCTTCTTTGTCAAAGATTAGGTGACCACAGGCATATGGATTAATTTCTGGGTATTCAATCCTATTCCATTGATCTATTCCAGAGACCTGGCTGTCTCTGTACCAATACCATGTTTTTTTTTATCACTATCGCTCTGTAGTAGAGCTTGAGGTCAGGGATGATGATTCCCCCAGAAGTTCTTTTATTGGTGAGAATTATTTTTGCTATCCTGTTTTGTTTTTTATTTGTTTGTTTGCTTGCTTGCTTTTTGTTTTGTTTTGTTTTTGTTTTTGTTTTGGTTATTCCAGATGAATTTGAGAATTGTTCTTTCTATCTCTATGAAGAATTGAGTTGGAGTTTTGATGGGGATTACATTGAATCTGTAAATTGCTTTTGGTAAGATGGCCATTTTTACTATGTTAATCCTGCCAATCCATGAGCATGGAGATCTTTTTCATCTTCTGAGGTCTTCTTTGCCTTCTTTCTCCAGAAACTTGAAGTTCTTGTCATACAGATCTTTCTCTTGCTTGGTTAGAGTCACACCAAGATATTTGTTATGTTATATTGTGAAGGATGTTGTTTCCCTAATTTCTTTCACAGCCCATTTATCTATTGTGTAAAGGAAAGCTACTGATTTGTTTGAGCTAATTGTATATCCATCCACTTTACAGAACTTGTTTATCAGCTGTAGGAGTTCTCTGGTAGAATTTTAGGGGTTGCTTATATGTACTATCATATCATCTGCAAATAGTGATATCAACTTTTTCCTTTTCAATTTGTATCCCTTTGACCTCCTTTTGTTGTCTAATTGCTCTAGCTAGAACTTCAAGTACTGTATTGAATAAATAAGGAGAGAGTGGGCAACCTTGTCTTGTCCCTGATTTTAGTGGGGTTGCTTCAAGTTTCTTTCCATTTAATTTAAAGTTGGCTATTGGCTTGCTATATACTACTTTTATTATGTTTAGGTATGTGCCTTGAGTTCCTGATCTTTTCAAGACCTTTAACATGAAGAGCTGTTCTATTTTGTCAAAGACTTTTTCAGCATCTAATGAAGTGGTCATGTGGTTTTTTTCTTTGAGTTTGTTTATATAGTGGATTACATTGATGGATTTCCATATATTGAACCATCCTGAATTCCTGGCATGAATGCTACTTAATCATGGTACTTGAATTTTATTGAGTATTTATGCATCGATATTCATAAGGAAAATTAGTCCGAAGTTCTCTTTTTTTTTTTTTTTTTTTTTTTTGGTTGGGTTGTTGTGTGGTTTGGGTATCAGCAACTGTGCCTTCATAGAACAAACTAAGTAGTGTTCCTTCTGTTTCTATTTTGTGGAATAGTTTAAGAAGTATTGGCACTAGGTTTTCTTTGAAGGCCTGATAGACCTTGGTTATGCACTAAAACCATCTGTCCCTGGGCTTGTTTGTTTGTTTGTTTTTTTGTTTTTGTTTTTTTTTTTGGTTGGAAGACTTTTAATATCTGCTTCTATTTCCTTAGGATTTATGAAACTGTTTAGATGGTTTATCTGAAGATGATTAACTTTGGTATTTGGTATCTGTCTAGAAAATCACCCATTTCATCTAGATTTTCCAGTTTTGTTTAATATAGACCTTTATAGTAGGATCTGATGATTTTTAAATTTTTCTCAGTTTCTGTTGTTATATTTCCCTTTTCATTTCTGATTTTGTTAATTTGGATACTTTCTCTGTGCCCCCTGGTTAATCTGGCTAAGGGTTTATCTATCTTGTTGATTTTTCTCAAAGAACCGGCTCCTTATTTTGTTGATTCTTTGTATAGTTCTCTTTGTTTCTGTTTGGTTGATTTCAGCCCTGAGTTTGATTATTTCCTGACATCTCCTCCTCTTGGTGTATTTGCTTCCTTTTGTTCTAGTGCTTTCAGATATGCTGTTAAGCTGCTAGTGTAGGATCTCTCCATTTCTTTATGAAGGCATTCAGAGCTTTCCTCTTAGCTGCTTTCATTATTTCCCATATGTTTGGGTATGTTGTGCCTTCATTTTCATTAAATTCTAGAAAGTCTTTAATTTCTTTATTTCTTCTCTGACAAAGTTATCATTGAGTAGAGAGTTTTTCATCTTCCATGAGTATGTGGGCTTTCTGCTGTTTTTGTTGTTATGACCAGTCTTCATCCATGGTGATCTGATAAAATGAATGAATGGGATTAATTCAAACTTCTTCTATCTTTTGAGGCTTGTTTTGTGTCCAATTATATGGTCAATTTTGGAAAAGGTACCATAAGGTGCTGAGAAGGTATATTCTATGTTTTAGGGTGAAATGTTTTGTAGTTGTCTGCTAAATCCATTTGGTTCATAACTTCTGTTCATTTCATTGTGTCTCTGTTTAGTCTCTGTTTCCATTATCTGTCCATTGGTGAGAGTGGGGTGTTGAAGTCTCTATTATTGTGTGAGGTTCAATATGTGCTTTAAGCTGTAGTAACATTTCTTTTACAAATGTGGATGGCCTTGCATTTGGGGCATAGATGTTCAGAACTGAAAGAGGATTTTTTCCCTTGATGAGTATGAAGTGTCCTTCTCCATCTCTTTTGATAACTTTTAGTTCAAAGTCTATTTTACTGAATATTAGAATGGCTACTCCAGCTTGTTTCTTGGGACCATTTGCTTGGAAATTTTTTCCAGCATTTTATTCTGAGGTAGTGTCTGTCTCTGTCACCTAGATATGTTTCCCGCATGTAGCAAAATGCTAGGTTCTGTTTACATATCCATTCTGTTAGAGTATTTCTTTTTTATTGGGGAATTGACTCCATTGATGTTGAGAGATATTAAAGACCAGTGATTGTTGCTTCCTATTATTTTTGTTGTTAGAGATGGAATTATGTTTGTGTGTTTCTCTTCTTTTGGGTTTGTTGTGAGAAGACTAATTGCTTGTTTTATCTTGAGTGTAGTTTCCCTTGTGCTGAAGTTTTCCTTCTATTATCCTCTGTAGGTCTGGTTTAGTGGAAAGATACTGTTTAAATTTCGTTTTGTCATGGACTACGTTGGTTTCTCCATCTATGGTAATTGGGAGTTTTGCTGTATAGTAGCCCGGGCTGGCATTTGTGTTTTCTTAGGGTCTGTATGACATTTGCCCAGGATCTTCTGGATTTAAGAGTCTCTGTTGAGAAGTATGCTGTAATTCTGATATGTCTGCCTTTATAAGTTAATTGACCTTTTTCCTTGCCACTTTTTAATATTCTTTATTTTTCTGTGATTTGGTGTTTTGGTTATTATGTGACAGGAGGAATTTCTTCCCTGATCTTTTTGGCATTCTGTAGGCTTCTTGTACATTTATGGGCATCTCTTTCTTTAGGTTAGGGAAGTTTTCTTCTATGATGTTGTTGAAGGTATTTACCAGTCCTTTGAATTGGGACTCTTTGCTTTCTTCTATATTTATTATTCTTAGGTTTTGTGTTTTCATTGTGTCCTGAAGTTCTTGGATGTTTTGGGTTAGGAGTTTTTTGCACTTTGTATTTTCTTTGACTTTTGTGTCAATGTCTTCTATGATATCTTCTATGCCTGAGATTCTCTCTTCTATCTCTTGTATTTTATTGGTGATGCATGCATCTGTGACTCCTGATCACTTTCCTGGGTTTTCTATCTCCAGGATTGTCTCCCTTTGTGATTTCTTTATTGTTTCTATTTCCATTTTTAGATCTTGGATGGTTTTGTTCAATTCATTCACCTATTTGTGTATTCCTGTATTTCTTCAAGGGATTTATGCATTTTCTCTTTAAGAGCTTCTACCTGTTTACCTGTGTTCTCCTGTATTTCTTTAAGGGAGTTATTTATGTCCTCTTTAAGATCCTCTATTGTCTTCAGGGGATGGAATTTTAGAGCAGAATCTTGCTTTTCAGGTGTGTTAGGGTATCCAAAGCTTTCTGTGGTTGGAGAATTGGGTTCTGATGTTGCCAAGTAGCATGTTAGGGTATCCAAAGCTTTCTGTGGTTGGAGAATTGGGTTCTGATGTTGCCAAGTAGCATTGGTTTCTGTTGCTTATGTTCTTGCACTTGCCTCTTACCATGTGGTTGTCTCTGGTATTAACTGGTCTTGCTGTCTCTGACTGGAGCCTGTCCCTCCTGTGAGTCTTTTTATTTTAGGCCTCCTTGTGTCAGGCTGTCTTTGGGTGTGGGGGGAGGTCTGAAGCACCTAATCTGTGAACCTGGCTTTGGCAGACCTCCTGGAAGTCAAGATGACTCTGGGTGTGGACAGGGTGGGAGGAGCGGGAGCACAGGATCTGCTCCTGGGCACAGTTGGGAAGCAGAAGGAAGGTGTCTCTCTGCCAGGGTAGGAGGTTCTGCATCCTCTGTGCCACGGGGGTGGGGGAGTTGGGAGGGTGGGGGGAGGGGTTGGGGGGATCCTAGTTACAACAGGTATTGAGATAGGGGGAGGGATATTCACCTTTGAGCCTGGTGGAGTCAGAACTCCTGGGAGGGGGTCAAGCTATCTCTGGGTGTGGGTGAAGTGTGGAGGGAACTGGAGCCAATCACAGACTTCTAACATCTAGACACGTAAAAGAAAATGAATTCTGCTATTTAATGCTCATGTATATAGTACTTTGCTATAGATGTCAGAGCTGAGACAATTAAATAATCCTGAGGTGTTAAAATTATCTGATGAGACAAGGATAGAGTGGCCACTCTAAAACTGTGTTGCTCTCTCTATCCTTACACACTCACCTCCTTGACAGAAATGGCTAGGTACATTTCTCATGGTGTCTAATAGTCATTATCACTGTCTACCAAAAGCAACAGAATTAATCTCTTTCTTAAATGTAAAGTTTTTGTGAGCAGGCAATTCCCTGCTCTTTTGATATTTTCTTCTTTTGCTCAACTGTAGTAACCCAAGATGGTAAAATGCTTCTAAAATAATTTTGAATTAAACTTAATGGACCTCTGTACAATCAAATATTCATCTGTGCTCCTTCAGATATGACGTAGCAAGCACACACCCAGGCTTTGAATCCCTGGTCTCTGACCTGGACAAGATGACCTGGGAGTCATTATCATTGACTTACTTCATGTTTTTATATCTAGATTGGCATTGAGAAGGGAACATGGGATTTTCATTCACGTTTTCATCTGTCTAGCTCTACAAACTGAACAGTCTATCTGGCAAAGAACACAGGAGAGACGTGGGAAATGAGACCACAATATTGCTATTTGAGGAGGAGACACTGACCTTGACATCTGACTTCATTAACATTTTCAATTTTTTTTTTCAATCAGAAAGGGAGGTGGGGCTGGAAAGATAGCTGGTAATTACTTGTTGCTTTTCCAGAAGACCCAAGTTTGGTTCACAGTACTCTTATAGGATGGCTCACAGGTACCTGTAATTTGAACCTCAGGGCATCTGACATTCTCTTTTGAGTTCTTTGAGAACACACAAATGGCATATATGGACACACAGAGACAGACAGACAGACAGACACACATACACACAAACACATAAACACACACCAATACATCTTTTAAAAAATGCATTTTCAGAAAAAAATTCTTGCTATCATACTAATCATTAAAAATTGCCCCAACATCTTATAAAAGTCTGTTTTCTAACAGGCTTTGCATTCAGTATAAATGCCCCAAAGCCCCACTGTATGCAAGCTCAACCAGAGCAGTGGAAACAGCAGCCACCAGAGTCCTCTGTCAAAGGCCATCGCCTGCTCTACAAGCAAATCACAACCCACATCACCAGGTGAGTCCAAAAGGGAGAGGAGCCAGAGAGAAGCACGGTGCCCACTCTGTAAGCAAGCACAACGGTTTGTAAAACTAATCAATCCCAAACTAATGCAATCAATGAAAACTATGGAGCCGTGTTTTCAATCATATAATATTACATGTTTTTGTTTGTCTTTTGAGACATGGTCTCTCTTCGTAGACCAAACTGGACTAGAACTGAATCAATCCTTGAGCTTCTGCCTCCAGAGTACCAGTATTATAAGTGTGAGCCACCCTGCCCACCCCCTCCCTGGCCTATACAGTTATTACATAAAATTTGGAAAAATAAGTAAAAAAAATGAAAATAATCTATGTGTACGCATCATTAACATTTCAATAAGCTTCACTCCCTTTGAATATTTTCATTTAGACCGTACTTTGAGATGTACTGATTAAACTGTCAAAATGTCAATGTAAATTATATTGTGAACATTTTTCCATTGTCAGAATTCCTCAAAAACATCTGCATAGTTATTTAAATAGACAGAATGCTATTCATTTAACTCTCTCTCTCTCTCTCTCTCTCTTTTTTTTTTTGACATTTAGGTTGCTTTCAATTTTTACTGTAATTTAAAATTTACTTTTAAAACTTCCTTTCATTATTCTTTGTGTACAGTTTACCCCATTGTCTCCCGATCGTACATTTCTAAAGTAGGATTACCAAAAAAGGTCATTGAAAATAGGTTTAAGGTTCGTCATGCTAATTGCAAAATTGCCTTTCAGAAAGTTCTACCAGATCATACACCCAGCAAGTCCATCTCCTGGCTCACTGCAACCCGGCTAAAGCTAAACTTAACTATTACCCCAATTTAATTCTGCCAATTTACAAGAAAGTGAAATATAATTTCACTTGCCTGGATTTTTTTCTCAACTTGAGTGAAACATAATCCACCTCCGAATACTTTAGAAGGCATTATATTTTGTCCCTCCCCCTTCCCACCCCTCTCCTTCTGCAGTCTCACTTTGATATGTCAATATATTGAAACTTTGGCTTGTTCAGCTTGGCCAAGGCAAACCTTGCCCCCTTCAGTCCTTTGAATAGAGTGACTTGCTTTGTGGATTTTATTTTCTTTGTAGTTTCTTGTAATTTTAGCTCTCTGGTAGGAAATCAAATGATTCCTTAAGTGAATTTTATTTTTAACATGCTTTATCTTGATATTAAAAATTTAAATCTATCGTGATTTAAATATTTTGATTAATGATAAGTGACAGTAATTTCCTACTCTTGTTTTTGGTTTAAGTGGTCCCTCTCTTGTTAACCTCTGTGTCATTGCTGGCACTAGAACTCTTGTGGTTGTAGGATGTGCTGTTTCCTGCTCAATTCAGTTGCTTCTCATTGTGTGTTTCCATGAGCTTGATATTCTGGCTTTATGATACTTATCTGTATAGTATATAGCAAAAGTCTCCCTTGTATTATTTTTAGCTACTCTACTGAAGTATGATTGACATATGAAAAGTGGCACATATTTAATTCGTACCACTGTGGAGTGTATGGACAGGTGTATGTCCATCACATCAAGACCAGCATTCTGGCCATGAAATGCCCAATATCTGACCATCATCTCCTCAAGCTTTCTTTCAGCCCTATTATTGTTATTGCTCTTGGATTTATTGTTATTACTAGTGTGGGAGGCAAAGATGTGTACCATTAAACGCTACACTCCAACAATGTGGCGAACGCCTAGGACTTATTAATTTTACATAAATGCAACTCTATCCCATATACTACCACCTGCCCATTTCTTCAATTTTTTGTTATTTTTAATGCTGCTGTGAAGTAATTATTCTTCTAGAAGAATATTAAAATGTTCATCATTGATGCAGTCTAATCTTCAGGGAGTCATCAGGAGGTGATCATTTATAACACTTTTTAATAAATTTACTAATCAAGGGAAAAAATTAGTTTTCACAAGACAGCTGTGCTAAGTAGAACCATGCCTGGAGGGTGAGCAGGGTATCCACCAGTGCGGAGAGGCGTGGACCCAGGTGTTCTGAGGGACCATCAAGGGATCAGAGGCAGCCACACCTCAGGGTGGCTCCTTGCTAGCTCCCCTGTGGACAAAGGAAAAACTGGATGTGCGTGTGTGAGAACTAGGAAACAGCTACCCTGTTTCCTGCTTCCGGAGAAAATGCACTGGTTTCTATAGCGGCTCATTTCACACAACAGTGACTTGTTTTTTCCCTGATGGGGATTAAAGGAGGCCTGCTATGTCTTCCTCCCTCCTTAGCGTGTTCTTGTTTATACTTTCTCTCTCCGACCTTATGCTTGTAGTGCATTTCTGGTTTATTTAGAATGGTTTTAGTAGTACAAGCAAGATGCAAGTCTGAAGTTTAAAATACTGTGCCTAAAATTTCATTCGTTTCAACTATAGGAACTTTGTCCCTAGCTCCCCAGAGGTAACCTTCGCAGAGTAGACCTTTGCTGGGGTAGATCTTTGCAGTCCTTTTTTCTCTACATTTCTGTGTGAGCAGGTGTGTATACATGTATGTGTAGGTCTAATTCTATCAATAAATTGAGAGCCCCCCAAACCTTTCACACATGTACAAGAAAGCCACACAGTTTTATTTACTGCATCTAAATTTAAACAATTAAAAACAACCTTAGGAGCCTGGAATAGGGTTCTGTGCATCAAGGCCTTTGCCATATAAGCTAGACAGCCTGACTTCATCCCAGGAGCCTGTCTTCTGACCTCCGCAAAAGCGCCATGCACATGTATGCCCTATCCTCTGTTATGAACAAAAAATTTATAATAAAGGTTTTTTAAATTAAAAAAAAAAGTTTTATGTTCTTTACCAGAGAATGACTCAAGAAACAGTGGTGTCTAGTCTGTGAACATTATTGTATGTTTACATCCAGAAGCCTAAAATGTCTGCCAGTTACAGAAGAAATGTATTATATGATAGTGTGGATACAAAAAATGTTCACAGTTTTTTTTTACATTAATAATATAAAGGCCATTACTTAAGAGCTGTGCTTGAATATTTAAATGAAAATAACAGGGCCTGTCACTCAGAAGCATCAGAGTCTACACCAACAAGAGAGGTGGCTGCACATGTGCCTCTAGCTCATCCTCCTCTGTCTGTGCTTCCTGTCCCCATCCCCACCTTTCATCTTCTGAACAGTGTTCCCCTGGGCCCAGGCCCTCACTAGGTCATTTGCAAGAGGCGAGGAAGCTTCAGAGCAAAGCCATAGTTGCCTGGAAATGTAAATATGGGGAAATCCACGGGAGGGGTCTGTGTACTGTGTCCCAGAGCTTGGACCAAGCTGACTTGGGTCAACAGAAATCCTTATGTGGGTGCTCAGGAAGCAGAATGTGACATGATAAAGCACAGTGAGGAAATCCTAAAGAAGAATAGAGCCATTCATTCAAAAGACTTGGTGACTTCAAAGGGAAGTAATGGCTGTCAGTAGATGCCAGGGTAGGAGACAGTGGGGAAAGACGAAATAGAGCATTGAAGGAAAAAGCAAGAAGCTTAGATCAAAGAGGAAGAAGAACCCAACCGTGTCTGTGGATGACGCTGGAAGGGGCTGTTCAGAGAAGTAGCTAATGGGAGCAGAAAGCTGTTGTAACTTACCCTTTACACTTTAGTATTATATGTTAATATATTAACATATTCTAATATAATATACTAATATTAATATATTTAACTGTAAATTAGGCTGCATGACTATATGCTTCATAAATTAATATTTGTATTTTTGGTCTTAGACATAAATCCAAACATCAGCTAGTTTGTAAAATACTGTATTTTATTTTGAAAGAAACACGTCATTATCGTGCTGGTATGACAATTTTTTAAATGTGCTTAAATTCAAATTAAAAAAAATCATTTTTCTACTTTCTTGCTTCTCTAGACCATAGTCCACATTAAGAATGAACTATGGAGGACTCGTGACTCTGTCAACACTCTGCACAGGGAAAGAAGGTACGAGCTACATGTAGACATCTCAGAAGACAGGAACCTCATGTGGATATGTGACAGGATCTGTGACAAGCCAGGAACTCTTTCCTGAGCTTTTATAGAGACATTTCTATAGAAAAACAAAAGAAACTCCCTTCAATGTGAAGTTTAAAAGTAAAAAAGCAAACTTAATGCTGAGTGAGTAGTTGGGCATAAGGAACATCATCTAGCTGGTACAGCACCCTCTTACCCTTGATTGCCTGAGGTCATTAATTGAAAGAAGGGGTGAGAGAGGCTATGTAGATGTCTCAGGTGACAACATACTTGCCACATAAGCTGACCTGATTTGATCTCTAGGACCCACATGTTGGAAGGCATGGTGTTGCATGCCTTTAATCTCAGGAAACAGAGGCAGGTGGATCTCTGTGAGTTTGAGGCCAGTCTGGTCTACAGAGTGAATTCTAGGATAGCCAGGGCTATATAGTGAGACCCTCTCTCAAAATAATAAAAATTTGTAGTTGTTCAGAAATAAATTTAAGCTATGTTATTCCCCGTATGTAATCCATATCTGCTGCAAACACCATTGGCAACCTAATAAAATATTTATCGCTACAAAGCAAACAAACGTATCGGGCAGATTTAATTAAAGAAATGAAAACCAGAGGTTCCATTTTTGCTGTGTGCATCAGCATTTTTATTGATGGTTTGTATGAAACTCTAGACAGCACACATCTTGGATGTGTGACATGATATAAAGGGTACCAGTAATAGGTTGAGTTTGGGATTATTAACATTTAATTCCTGAACCAGTAGAACAATCAATAAAGACATAACTGCAAGGGAAAAAAGAAGACGAACAGCTGGAGGCCCAGGTTAACAGGAGACAGTGGAAGTGGCCCGAGATGGACAGTTAACTGTAAGCTCAGTAACAGACAGTGTGAAGTCCCTGGTAGTGTAATAGGGCCCCATCTCTGATCATACATTGGAAGAGTGTCATCCAATTGTTAGTGACAACTCCTTACTCTTCGGTATCTGGGGACTCAATGAGATTGTTTTTCTCTCACAGCATGTGCCCTTTCTGAAAGCATTTGGACCCCTTCCAAGACCTCATACACTCAGAATTCAGTGTGCTTACTTATAGAAAGCAAATATGAAACTTTAAAAGGGCAGATTTTAGGTCATTTGCTCAGGTAATATGAACTTGGTATCATAAATTTTCTTGGAAAGTAGCAGGCTTCAAACTACTGGAAATACTTGTGCCAGGTATGAACACTTTATGAGAATTCTCCCTCTAAAATAAAAACAAAAAGAATAGTCAGGTGCACTGAGCCAGGTGTATTGGCACCTGCCTTTAATTCTAGCACTTGAGAGACAAGAAAGTGGATCTCTTGAGTTCCAAGCCAACCTGGTCTACTTAGAGAGTTCTAGGCTGTCACATAGTGAGATCTTATTAAACAAAAGAAAACAAAACAAAGCAAGCAAACAACAAAAGAAATAGAGAAAGAAAATTGTTTCTGATAAGGCTTGGCTTGGGTTCCCCTGGGCTATTGAAGAATGAGGATACTCCAGCTGTCTAAACGTGGTGGGTAAGCCAGAGAGGAGGAAAGGATGGATGGTTTAAACTACGTGGGACAAAAAGAGAGATTGTCCTGATCAGTGAAACACAACACTGTGGTATTTACAGCTTTCTACACACTTCTGAGAATGCTGCCTTATGAGTTATATAACCCCTGGACTGACTCCTTTCTGAAAAAAAAAAATCACCGTATAAAATGCTTAGCACTCAAACTATAATTAGGATTTTTGGATGAGGCTTCCTTATAACTAAAGGTTTAAAGGTGACTATTTGGAGACACCTGCTTTATGTGACATCTCAAACTTTATTTCAAGACCTTTTCCAGGCACTTAGGGATTTTAAGAGCTCTGATATGGAAAAATGTTACGGTTCACCTTAAATGTTGTTAAAATTCCAGCAGGAGTGATCAAAGAACAAGACCATGCTAATTGTACACCTACTATGTGACAGGATCAGGGAATGTGGTGATAAAATGGAGTCTCCAGATTTGGAAAATAATATTCAGTAAAGTAATTTGGAAATATATAAAAAGAAGTATATGAGTGTGTAAGCTCAGAAATGAAGGCCGGAGACTAGATAAAAACCCGAGATCTCTCACCCTCCTGAATTTGATAGCAATTGGACATAGAGAAAAACTATACAGAAAAATCAAGAAGAGAAGCATCTAGACAGTCCCAGGGAGGAGGCTGGAGTTCTGCCTGGTAGGGAGGTAATGGGGAAGTCAAGGACAGCTTGGTTGAAGGTGTGATGTGTTCGCGTAGATTGCAAGGAGGTGAAGCTATAACCTCCAGGGGCAAGACTGGAGGGGAGAGTATAAACAAACGGATCCCTGTTCATGGACCGCACGCCTTCTCTGTAGTCTTTGTGCTAAGTGAATTGCTTTCCCAAATGGGGTATTTCTAGATGCAATAATGAAATGAATAAGGGTGATATATAAATGTAAGTCAGTGATAAACCATGTTGTCAAAAATTAATCCAACAGGCCCGGCGAGTTCTCTAAAGATGGTTAAAGCCAGTGAAATGTTTAGTTGCAAGGCATATGTAATGAGCACAAAGGGTATCTGCTCACAGAGAAGCCGCAGCAAGGGATATTGATGGAGTGAAATGGTAGTCAAGGCTTAGGTTATACACCAGGAGGACCGGCGAAACTCTCGCTGGACTGTATGTGTGATACTCCGCTCTTAACGAAAACCTGTTTCCTTTTCAGGCTTCTCCAAAAACAGTTACATAGATACAAGCACAAATTGCAAGGCACATATGCCTTACAGGAAGAACAGAACTGCAGATTTGAAACAAAGATTCGGGAGCTCACAACCAACCAAGATAACCTATGGACCAAGCTACAACAGATGCGACGAGACCTACAGGTACAAATGTGAGAGCTTCTGTCTAACCGGACTACCTCAAGTATCCCCTGCCCAGGCCAAAGAAGGGCTGTTTCCCAAAGCCTCACCCTCGACTCGGACCAGCCTCTTCCCCTCTCATCCCCTCCCCTCCATCTCCCCAGATCTGCTCCCGCTTCCACCCACCATGCCGTACACTCTTCCAGACAGCAGTCTTGCTACTCAGAGGAGACAGGAAAGCCAAGTGCTCCCATACAGCAATTGGCCTCGGAGTCCTTTGTACATTGTTAAAAGGTGTTGAGGACTTCCCTAGAATGCTTTATCTCTGTGAATCATAGCTGTTGCTGTTCTATCCTGTCAGTAAGAACAACAACAAAGACTGAGAAGTGTTTCAAAAACATACTCATTAACCGAGATATGAAATTGATAAACTATTGTATGTTTAATATTTTCAAGCAATAACTGGACAGTTTCAGAGCTTTGAAGAGTGTCAACGATTTTAAACTCTATAATATGGAACTTAATGAAAGCTGAACTTTCCTCACTGTAAGCGATCTATTAGGATAGGTTTACTTAAGTTGTATGAAGAAATCTAGTCTTGCATAAAGGTGCAGTTAAAAAAAAGAAAAAGAAAGAAAGAAATCTTTCTGTAGTCTTTCACATAACTAAGGTATTATCCACTGATACAACATCAAACATAAAAAGCAATTGTTTTTGAAAGGGTAGATGCATTATGAAGTCTAAAACCATGTTTGTTTCAGACTCGACTTTATTAAAATCCCAGCATTCTAGCTGCTCTCCGAGTGGAACTATCCATGTTTCATTTTGTAATATATATTAGCCACGTGGTGAATATTGACTCTCTGAGCTATGCTGAGCCTCCTGGAGCTTGCCAATTTCATTATACAATTTTTTTTTTTTTTTAGAAAAAGAAAGATAAGAAGAAAAAAATTCACATTCAGTTTTACCAGTTGTCAGGAAAAAAAAAAAACATTTAAGAATTGAAAAGCTATCCAGCTCACCCATGGCAGATACAAGCTTTCCAAAATTTTAATTATCGCTTGAAACCTTGACTATTATAAATGACCACAAAGTTAATAATTTTCTCTGCAGTGTCACGTTCATTTTCTTTCTTTCTAACATAATCTGCCAGTCTCTCCTTGGCAGGAGAGGCAATGCCTGTGTTTCAGGATGTATCTGAAACACAACACGGGTGCTTTCCATTCCAATACACACAACATTGAAAGGGCAGATTATTAAGAAAATTTAGAACTTTTGCTATGCCAGCAGATATTAGGTTAAGCTGTCTACTATCTATCTATCTATCTATCTATCTATCTATCTATCTATCATCTATTATTTATTTATATCACAAATGCTCCCCTGCTTTTTTCTGGTCCCCCCTCATAGAGTTCTTCCCCCTACCCCCTTTGCCTCTGAGAGGAAAGCCCTCCCTGGGTATCCCCCCATCATGGTGTATGAAGTTTCTGCAGGATTAGGCACAGCCTGTCCCACTGAGACCAGCCCTCTACCTATCACTGGGGGCCTCAGACCAGCCCCTGTATGCCCTTTGGTTGCCTGCTCAGTCTCTGGGAGGAGCTCCCAGGCTTCCGGGTTAATTGACACTGTTGTTCTTCCTGTGGTGTTGCCATCTCCTTAAGGGCCTTCCGTCCTTCCCCTAATTCTTCCACGGGGATCCCTGACATCTGTTCAATGTTTATCTGTGGGAATCTGCATCAGTCTCAGTCAGCGTCTGGGAGAGCCTCTCAGAAGGACGGCATGCTAGGCAGTCCTCTGCAAGCACAACATAGCATCATTAATAGAATGAGGGATTGGTGCTTGCCCATGGGATGGGTCTCAAAATCGATGCTCACTGGTTGGCCATTCCTTCAGTCCCTGTTCCATCTTTGCCCCTGCATTTCTTTTAGATGGGACCAATTTGGGGTCAAAGTTTTGTAGGTGGGTTAGTGTCCCCATCCCTCCACTGGGAGTCCTTTCTGGCTACTTGAGGTGCTCTCTTCAGTTTCCACATCCCCACTGTTGGGCATTTTGGTTAAGGTCGCCCCTATTGACCCCTGGGAGCCTCCATCATCCTGGGCCTCTGGGACTTCATAGCGATCCACCCCCTACCACCCACCTTCAGCAGCTGCATATTTTCATTCATTCTCCTGACCCTCTAGGCTTCTCTCCTGTCTCTCCCCATGCCTGATCCTCCCCTCCTATCCCCTCACCCTCCCCTTGCTCTCCCTTCTCTCACCCAAGTTCCTCCTTCCTCTGTCTCCCGTGACTATTTAGTGCCCCCTTCTAAGTGGGACTCAAGCATCTTCACTTGGGCCTTCCTTCTTGTTTAATTTCTTTGAGTCTGTGGTGTGTATCATGGGTATTCTGAATATTTTGGTTAATACCCACTTATGAGTTAGCACACACCATATGTGTTGTTTGGGTCTGGGTTACCTCACTCAGGATGATATTTTCTGGTTCCATCCATTTGCCTGTGAAATTCATGATGTCCTTGTTTTGAATAGTTGAATAGTATTCCATTGTGTAAATGGACCATTTTTTCTGCATCCATTCTTCAGTTGAGAGATATCTAGGTTGCTTCCTGTTTCTGCTATATTATTTATTATGAATAAAGCTATTACAATTTTTTCTTTCAATTTGTTCATATGGTAGATTACATTGATAGATTTTTGTATATTGAACCATCCCTGCATCAGTGAGATGAAGCCTACTCGTTCATGGTGGATGACATCTTTCATGTGTTCTTGGATTCATTTTGCAAGTATTTTATTGAGTATTTTTGCATCAATGTTCATAAGGGAAATTGGTCTGAAATTCTTTCTTTGTTGAATCTTTGTGCAGTTTAGGTGTCAGGGTAACTATGGCCTCATAGAATGAGTTTGGCAGTGTTCCTTCTGTTTCTATTTTGTGGAATAGTTTGAGGAGTATTGGTATTAGCTCTCCTTTGAAAGTCTAGTAGAGTTCTGCACTAAAACAATCTCGCCCAGGGCTTTGTTGTTGTTGTTGTTTAGGGATTTTTAATGGCTGCTCTTATTTCCTTAGGGGTTATAGGACTATTCAGACAGTTTACTTGACCTTGATTTAGCTTTGGTAATTGGTATTTGTCTAGAAAATCATCCTTTTGTTTAGATTTTCCAATTTTGTGGAGTATAGTCTTTTGAAGTAAGATCTAATGATTCTTGGAATTTCCCCAGTATCTGTTCTTATGTCTCCCTTTTCATTCTTGATTTTGTTAATTTGTGTGCTGTCTTTCTGTCTTTTAGTTAGTATGGCAAAGAATTTGTCTATCTTGTTGATTTTCTCAAAGAACCAGCTCTTGGTTTTGGTGATTCTTTGTATTGTTCTCTTGGTTTTTAATTTATTTCAGCCCTGAGTTTGATTATTTCCTGTCATCTACTACTCCTGGTTATGTTTGCTTCTTTTATCCTCTAGAGCCTTCAGATGTACTTTTAATTCATTAGTATGAGAAATTTCTAATTTCCTTGTGAGGGCACTTAGTTCTATGAACTTTCCTCTTAGCACTGCTTTCATAGTGTCCCATAAGGTTGGGTATATTGTATACTCATTTTCATTGAATTCTAGGAAGTCTTTAATTTCTCTCTTTATGTCTTCCCTGACTCAGTGATCATTGAGTAGGGAATTGTTCATGAATATGTAGGTTTTCTGTTATTGTTGAAGTCATGGTTTAAGCTTTAAACCATGGTGATCTGATAGGGTGCATAGGATTATTTCAATCTCCTTTTATCTGTTGAGGTTTGCTTTGTGATCAATTATATCATCAATTTTGGAGAAAGTTCAGTGAAGTGCTGAGAAGGTATGTTTTTTGTTTTTTGGTGAAATGTTCTTTAGATATCTGTTAGGTCCATTTGAATTATAACCTCTGTTAGTTTCATTATTTCTACTTTAGTTTCCATCTTGATGATCTCTCCACTGGTGAGAGTGGGGAGTTGAGATCTCCCACTATTAAAATGTGGAGTTCAATGTATTAAGCTTTGGAGATGCTTCTTTTACAAATGTAGATGCCCTTCCATTTGGGGCATAGATGTTCAGAATTGAAATGTCCTCTTGGTAGGTTTTTCCTTTGGTGAATATGAATGAATATAAATTTCCCTATCTTTTTTGATTACTTTCAGTTGGAAGTCTATTTTATTAGATATTAAAATGGCTACTCCAGCTTGTTTCTTGGGTCCATTTTCCTAGAAAACCTTTTTCCAGCCCTTTATACTGAGGTAATGACTATTGTTGTTGCTGAGACATGTTTCTTGTATGCAGCAGAATGATGGATTCTGTTTACCCATCCATTCTGTTCACCTGTGTCTTTTTTACTGGGGAACTGAGTTCATTGATGTTAAGTGATATTAATGACTAATGATTGTTACTTCCTGTTATTTTGATGTTGGTGGTGGTTGAG
Source organism: Apodemus agrarius (assembly GCA_964023405.1). Classification (NCBI taxonomy): domain Eukaryota; kingdom Metazoa; phylum Chordata; class Mammalia; order Rodentia; family Muridae; genus Apodemus; species Apodemus agrarius. Next base: position 64,069,096 of record OZ030014.1, on the reverse strand, counting down.
AGTGTGTTTTTCTCTTCTATTGGCTTTAATGGTGTGAAATTATTTATTTCTTGTGTTTTCTTGAATATAGTTAGTTGGGTTAGAGTTATCCACTCTAGGTCTTGGTTAATGCATAGCTATTGTTTGCATTTGCTTTTGTTCTGGAATTTCTTGGTTTTTCCATTTACAGTGACTGAAGTTTTGTGGGAATAGTAGTCTAGGGCTCTTAACATCTGCAGGACCTCTGCCAAGGCTCTCCTAGCTTTCTAGCTTTAATCTCAGATGGGAAATTGAGTGTAATTCTGATAGGTTGTCCTTTCTATGTTACTTGGCCTTCTCTTGCTGCTTTTAAAATTCTTGCTTTGTATAAATACTACTCAGCAATTAAAAATAATGAATTCATGCAATTTGTAGGTAAATGGTTAGATCTGGAAAATATCATCCTAAGTGAGTTAACCCAATCACAAAAGAATATACATGAAATGCAATCACTGATAAGTGGAAATTAATGAGCCCAGAAGCCCTAAATACTCAAGGCACAATTAGCAAGTCAAATGATTCCCAAGAAGAAGAAAGGAGCCTGTAAAGATTGGATCCAGTTTTGTAGACCCAGAACAGAAAAATCGTGGGGTGGGGGGAATAATTGGGGAATAGTTGGGGGGAGAGGAATTATGGGACATATGGTGGGGGGAACTGGGAAAGGGGAAAGCCTTTGGAATGTAAACATAGAATATAGAAAATAAAAATTAAAAAAAAGAATAAATAAAAAAACAAAAAAAAACAAAAAAAATTCTTGCTTTGTTCTGTATATTTAGTATTTTGATATTATGTCACAGGAATATTTTCTTTTCTGGTCCAATCTGTTTGGTGTTTTGTAAGTCTCTTGTACCTTTACAGGCATCTCTTTCCTTAGGTTAGGGAAATTTTTTCTATGATTTTGTTGAAGATGTTTTTGGACCTTTGAACTGGGACTTCTTCTTCTTCTTCTTCTTCTTCTTCTTCTTCTTCTTCTTCTTCTTCTTCTTCTTCTTCTTCTTCTTCTTCTTCCACTACTACTACTACTACTACTACTACTACTACTACTACTCCTCCTCCTCCTCCTCCTCCTCCTCCTCCTCTTCCTCCTCCTCTTCCTCCTCCTCCTCCTCCTCCTCCTCCTCCTCCTCCTCCTCCTCCTCCTCCTCCTATTCTTAGCTTTGGTCTTTTCATAGTGTCCCAAATTTCCTGGATGTTTTGTGACATGACTAGATTTTTGTATTTTCTTTGACTGATGTGTTGATTTTTTTCTATAGCATCTTCTACACCTGAGATTCTATCTTCCATCTCCTGCCTTCTGTTGGTGATGCTTATAGCTGTAATTCCTGTTGTCTTTCTTAGATTTTCCATCTCCAGGCTTGCATTAGTTTGTGTTTTGTTTATTTCTCCCATTTCTTTCAGAGTTTAGACAGTTTTATTTATATCATCCACCTGTTTGGTTGTCTTTTCTTAATATTTATTTGCTTTCTGTTTTAATGCCTCCTCCTGTCTGAATGTATTTTCCAATATTTACATAAAGGATTTATTCATGTCCTCTTTAAAGCCTCTATCATCTTTATATGATCGCATTTAAGATCCTCTTCACGTACTTCAGTTTCATTAGGAAATCCAGATCTTCTTGTAGCAGGATAACTGGACTCCGGTGGTGCCATATTACCCTGGTCTTTTTGCTTGTGTTTTTACACTGCCCTTTAGAATCTGGTTTTCTTTTGACTGGAGGATCCTTATGGCAGCAGGACTTCTCAGCAAGGTAGTGGGAGGCATGGGCCAGACAATGGAGGCCAGGGTACCAATCTCTGCTGTCTGTGTCTCAGACAGACCCTTCTCTGTCCCAGGTGTACCCTACTCTGCAGGTTGTGTCCCATTCAGACCCAGCTGGGGTGGCTGACAGATTCAACTAGGATAGTTGGCCAGGCATGGTTCCAAGCTGGTTAGTTTTGGTGCCCTTGAAGGTTTCCACAAAGATGTTCTTGGAGTCCCTCAAGGTTTCTCCAAACCCAGGAGCAAGGCCAGAGCTAGACAGTCAGACTCCAGGAATCATATGTGCCCCTCATATCTGTCAGCTGGTCTAGGTGAACCAGCTGAAGGTATCTATTTTTTAACTGGTAGCATATGATAGTCTCCTATGAGTTTTGTGGTTTTATGCTACCTGGGTTCCTGCTGAGGCAGCATTGTCTACACTTACTATTGTTGGCTGTGAACCATCCATGTACATGCCAGTATAATAGACTTACAGTTCAAAGAATGAGTATGGAAATATTATTCTACAGACTCCTACAAGAATCTTTAGGTTCCTGAGGAACTTGGGCCCAAACTTGAAAACAGTGGAACACATCCCTATAATCTTATGCCTCCAGCTTCTCATCAAGTCCCTCATAACACACTTCTGAGGCCTATCATTAAGAGCATATTTTACTGTAGTAATTTGGGTCTGTTAATCACCATGAGTATATGTTTTTAGAAATTCCTTATGACATCTTTAGAGTCAAACACACTTAGAATTCAACATCTTTCCAAATTTCTTGGGGTTGTTCCTAAAACATTTTACAATCTGAGCAGTGCCCAGTCTTATAGATTTTTAAATTTATATTGAAGTAACAGCATAAAATAAAATTATTGAAATATTAAGAGTAGAAAGCAAACAACAGCAAAAACCAACCAAACAACCAAAATCAAAACATGTCGCCAATGTAGTTGGGATGTTGAACTGTAATGCATTCGTGGGGAAAGTAAGTTGTTTCTTTCTAAAGAAGGTTGTTTTTTACCCAGGCAATGTTGCAGCCACTCCATCCTTCTTCTCCTCAAACCACAGTGTCCAAGATTGTCCATTCTTTACCAGACGATGGCTTACGGAGAGGAGGGGACTCTTCCCGCATCAAGAGGGTCACTAGGGATGGCCCAGAATGGGAACCTCTTCCTGACTCTGCCGAAGTGGACAGAAAGCATAAATGTCAAGCAAGTTCAGGGAAAGATCTACCAGACTCTGAACCCCCAGAGGTCATTTTTCAAAGCACCAGGAAACAAAGTCACCTACAAAAGATGCTAAGGACAGTCCATAGTTCCCCATCTGCTTGTCAGGAAGAACCGCAGGACAAAATCCAAATTCTTCCTACTGAAGTGAACAGCCCTGCTCAAATGCCTTCGGCAGAGAAAGAGATGGACTGCTTCAGTGAAAAGAGAAACAACCTGGAAGACGAGGAGCTCCAAGTACTGTTGCCCAGACTCCTGGATGCCTTTGACCTAGACTCACCAACAGGTAAGGAGCACTTTGGGTTTTGTTGTTCAAGTTGCTTCCTTATGTTTGTTTGTTTGTTTGAGACATGGTCTCAGGATGTAGACCTGGTTGGCCTGGAACTGCCTATGTAGACCAAGCTAGTCTTGAATTCACAGAAGTCTACCTATCCTAAAGGAGTCCTGGTCAGGTAAGGTTTTCAGAGCCAAAAGAGGGTGATGGCCAGGAACTGAGACTGCCTGTTAAAATGCTGACCTTCATCATATTATTCAGTCTTTGGGATTCAGTACCTGGCATTGGCTAGTTCATAAGATCACCATGAACATTAAAGCCCATTGTGACATTACAATAGCATCTGGCACGTGGTAAATTTTTACTATTTTGAAAGTGCAATTGTTGTTAGTAATCTTTCTTTTTGTCTATGACTCCTACTTGGTTTAATTTGGAAAACAAGGTGAGCACAAGAAAGCTGCATACAATGATTATAGACACACAGTGTCACCTACCACACTTACCTCCACAACACGTGTGCAGGAGGGCTTTCCTGCTGAAGGGTGGAAGCCCAGGTGGATGGTGGAGTGAAAGGCTTTCAGACAACTGGAGGATAGCACTGAACAGTCACCACATTGGCCGGGCAGTTAGCTTGTGCTTGGACTTGACTGTGGCGGTGCCTGGTGTTCTTTTGGTGTCTTCCTCCTCCTCTTTTGCCTGGAGAGGCAGCTCAGCGCAGACTCGACATTCCTTGGGGCCACCACAGGCTGAGGTGGCCTGCCAGACTGTGTGAGGTATCTGGTCTTCAGGTTCTCCTGGAAGAGTGGCTGGGAGAGCAGATGGCGTAGCTCCTGCTTCAGAATCTTCATCTGCCTCTGTCGCTGACACTCTTCTTACTGGTCAGCTTTTCCTCCTTTGTACATCTCTTCTAGCTCAATCTGGAGGGCCGCCACTGCTTGCTTGATCCATGAGGTGTGTAGACAAGCCTGGAAGTTCTGGTATTCAACTTTTTCAATCTCTCAGGCTAGCTGGATCCGCTCCTTGACCATGGCCATGTACCTTGACTGCACTGGGCACAGTGGAATATCCTCATCTTTCTTGGGAGTTTTGTAAATCTTGAAGTTGATCACATCCTCAGGCCCAATCAGCATCAAGATGAGGCCTTCACTGGTAGCACGAGCAGTCTGACTACTGCAGTGGATATAAATCTTTGAGGTGTGAGGCTCCTGGTAATGGATGACATGCTGAACTTGAGGAATATCCAGACCCCGAGCTGCCACATCTGTTGCCATGAGAACAGTCTTCCAGATGAGCAAACTGCTCCAGGTTTCTGAGCCTTTGCTTTTGGTACGTGCAGGCATGCAGGGTCAGCGGCATGATATCCAGGACCTTGAAGATCCCAGAGAGGTGTTTGATGCAGGAGATGCTGTTGGCAAATATCAGGCTATGACCTGGGTACTGCATGAGAAAATAGTAAAGATACAAGTCTTTCTCATCTGTCTCACAGTGGATATTGGTCTCTGTCAGCGTCTCCACTGTACCCTCATTCCTTGTGAGGTCAGTGACTTTCAGCTTGCTCCTCATGCCAATCTTCTGCATGAGAAGGTCAAGCGTTCCAGTTTCATCCATTTTCTTCACCTGTTTCTGATGAAGGATTCGAGCAGGAGCTTGCTGTACTGGGGTTAGTGTGGCAGAACGAAAACAAGAGTTTGCTGATTGGGGTTGTACTAGGGGTGTCATTTAGCTTCTCCAGCAGCTGAGAGAGTGCAGCAAAATGGCCTTTCTCAACCACGTGATCATCCTCATCTATGATCAGGCACCGGAGCTGCCGAAGGTGACTCAAATGAGAGTGTTTTTCATTAACTAACTCTGAGAGACAACCAGGGGTGGCGATCACAATCTCCGGATGGCGGTTCAGCATCCTTTGCTGTTTCTGTGTGGGCATTCCGTCAACTAAAATTGCTGTATTAATCCCTGTAAACTTGGCCACAGCACTGATGTGTTATCCTACCTGGATGGCCAGTTCTCGAGTAGGAATCAGGACAAGTCCGAGCAGAGGGCACCTTGGGGGCTCTGCATCAAACTTTTCTTCTCTGTCCTCATTTGGCTTGGGGACCAGCTTTCCCTCTACTTCACCAGCATCCGCATCAGCACGGAAGAGCAAGGGGGCGGGGCTGAGGGAGAAGGCACTGGTCCTGGGTGTGGCCTGGACCTCAGAGTCACTGGGCTGGGCTTCAGTCTCAAGCCTGGCCTCCTCAGGCAACACTCCAGATTCAGTTCCATCCCTGCAGGTGATCCTAGATGGGCTTCAGCTCCTAGCCTCCTCTCCCTTGGGGGCATTCCAGTGCTACTTGGGATGGGCAGAGCCTTCATCTTATGCCACTGCAGCACCAAGTGAGCCATCGGGATGGGCGGAGCCAGAGTTTTCCCACCTCCTGTCTCAGCAGTTCCAAGGATGTCCAGTTTGTCACGGATGGCAGGGGCCAAAGTCAGAGCTGGGATTGGGGTAGGTGCAGAGTAGCCTAGAAAGCTGAGGGCTCGGAGACCAGCTTTGGGCACAAACAGGTTCCTCCAGGCAGACACGTCTGCCTTCTGGTCATGCACCTCAGGCATCCATGTCTTTGATGTTTGGGGCACTTTTGGGGAGTGCTCTGAGAAGTATGTATATCTTTCCCTTTGTTTTTCTTCTTTCTTGGAATAGCCTGTGCCAGGCTTGCTGATGTGGCTCCGCCCACCACCTGATCAGACAGTGTCTTCTCCCTGAGCCTCTGGCTCAGAAGCTTGGGCCTCTATTCATCCTGGGTAGCACTGCCTTCAGCAGCTAGTGCCGCATCTCTGATTCTTCAATTTGATCTTTTTCTTTGGGGAGCTGGGCTGTCCCTCGTCGTCGTCGTCGTCGTCGTCCTCCTCCTCCTCCTCCTCCTCCTCCTCCTCCTCATCCTCCTCCTTCTCCTCCTCCTCTTTCTCCTCCTCTTTCTCCTCCTCTTCCTCTTCCTTTTCTGAAACTTTCTTTTCTCTTCTTGGTTCATTTGAAAACAAATGGGAGGGATTCTTGACTAAAGGGTAACCTGCTAGTTCCTCAAAGCACACCAAGTCATCCATCTGCAAACAGATTTGGGCCAGTCGTCACTTGCTTCCATTTCCCCACAACCTTGTTGCCCTTCCTCTGAAATGTGCCAGGACTTGCTGACTTTGGCTTTGATTTTGTCTCCTTCAACTTCACGGTTGCACCACAGTAACCTCACACGCCAGGCCATCTGCACCAATCTGGCCTGGAACTGCAGCCGCTTCTGTACTCTGTTGTTAGTAATGGTAAATCATGCATACCTGAGCAGCCCGATGCCACCATTTTAAAATGAGGACAATAATGCTCCTGTCTTAATGTGATAGAGTATTGTTTCTCTCTTCTAAGTTGTCAACTCATTGCTAAGTTATGGAGTCTTTTGGTACTCTACTAAGACCCTATTTTATAGCACACCATCTTCTTTCTAATATATATATAAAATGATTTCTCAATAGAAAATCTGTAAGATCTGGTGACTCGTAAGAGAATGAAAATGTTATCTGTGTTTCTGCACCAGAAGAGGCCTTCTCATCACAGTTATGTTTTCTACATATGCCCTGCAGCAACAGAGTAGGTAACACAAACACTAAGGAAAGGAAAATGAGTAAAGAAGAATTTTAAAAAAGAAAAAGAAAAAGAGAAAAAGAAAGGAACAGAAAGAAGGAGGGCAGGGGCATAAAGGGGAGCAATACAGGGGAAAAAGGGGGCAAAGGATGATTGTCCTCTGTCCTGGAGGCCACAAGCCAGAACTCAAGGTATTATTGGCACTGGCTTCTTCTGAGATCACTTCCCTTCATTCATCGATTGTCATCTTACACCCATGTCTGCATGGCTTCAATCTGTGTTTACACCCAGCAGCCATTTTGAATAAGGCTTCCCCAAAGACATTATGTTAACTTAATTGTCTTACACACACACACACACACACACACACACACTCACATGCATGCATGCATGCATGCACGCACACGCGTGCACACACGCACCCCCCCCCACTGAGTCCATCATTTAGTGCTGTAATTATCTCTTTAAAGACTGTCTCTAAATATAGTTATATTCTGAAGTTCTGGGATTAAAACTTTATAAACTTGAGGCTTTGAGGGTCACAATTCAGCCCATTGTCATGGAGGGCTGACATAACCTAGGCACATGACAATGTCAACTATATACAGAACTTGGTAGAGTCTAGTCAATGGAATAGAAAGTATTATAGTAAGAAGATTTGAAGTTGCAGTCATAATATAAAAATAAATGAATTCTTGGAGATGTCAGAGGCAGTGGACAAAGATAAGATGAGAACCTTTTGTGCCTGATTCTTAAACCAACACAAAGTCTCATGCTATCATCCTTGGGGTCGTGATGAGGATTCAAAACAAAATCAGCATCTGTTCTACCTTCTTAGCAAAATGCCACTGGCCAATTGGGCTTTGTTGAAAAGATTTTAGTTTGTGACATCTTTACCTTGCTTTTTGTTTGACTTCCGTTTTCCAAGTAAGCTGATAAAAGTGAAAGCCACAGAATTCTGGACCTTTCTACTGGATCAGCCCTCACAAACACAGTTGCCAAAGAATCCACTTGAGATTCCTCATAGTCCGTGTCTGAAATTTAAAATCTTAACATTTGTCCAGTTTCCTAACTAAGGGTAAAAGGTTAATGCATATTTAAGTGACTTTATCAGGGTTTGTGTATGCAACTTTATTTCTATGTATTTATCATTATTATGCCATTAAAAGAAAATTATAAAATTTAAAAGAAAACCACAGAAGCATAAATGCATTACGAAGCTTACATAATATGATAATGTGTAATGTGTAATTAGAATTGCCTAGGTTTTTAGAAAGCACTTTTAATTCTCAAAATGTCACCTGTTTCCATTCACAGTAGAACCATTGAGATGTTCTTACAGGAACATCTGTTATTATTATATAAATAGTTTTATGATTCAAAATATACTAATGTTCTTATGTGTGTGAAATATTCGCATGTGGCGTGGTGGTGGAGGTGGACCTGCAGACACTTGTGCAGGCCGGAGAAGCCACTCACACCCTATTCCTCACTAGTTACCTAGTCCCGTAAAGCAGGGTTTCTCGCTGAGCTTGGAGATAGGCTGGCATCCAACAAGTGCTGATTAGGCCTATGCTGCCTCTCTGCTAGGCTTAGGCCTCTGTGCAGCCATGCCCAGAGTTTTATGTGTGTGCTAGGGATCTGAACTAAGGTCTTCCTTTTTGTGCAGTAAGTACCTTTACTCACTGACTAACCACCTCAGACTTCCCCCCAAAATGCTAATTTTTTAAAATGTAAATTTATTATCTTTTTTTCTGTATTAGTTATCTTTGTGTCGCTTAAGTGTGAGGCGTGAGGATGTGTGCACATGAGGATGTGTGCACACAGACTTGAGGATATGTACACATGGGTCATGAGGATGTATGCACACGGGGCATGAGGACATGTGCACATGGGGCATGAGGATGTGTGCACACAGGCATGAGGATGTGTGCACATGGGGCATGAGGATGTGTGCACACAGGCATGAGGATGTGTGCACATGGGGCATGAGGATGTGTGCACACGGGGCATGAGGACATGTGCACACAGGGCATTAGAATGTGTGCACATAAGGCATTAGGATGTGTGCACATGGGGCATGAGGATGTGTGCACACAGGCATGAGGACGTGTGCACACAGGGCATGAGGATGTGTGCACACAAGGCGTGAGGATGTGTGCACACGGGGCATGAGGACGTGTGCACATAGGGCATTAGAATGTGTGCACATAAGGCATTAGGATGTGTGCACATGGGGCATGAGGATGTGTGCACACAGGCATGAGGACGTGTGCACACAGGGCATGAGGATGTGTGCACACAAGGTGTGAGGATGTGTGCACACAAGGCATGAGGATGTGTGCACATGGGGCATGAGGATGTGCGCACACAGGCATGAGGACGTGTGCACACAGGGCATGAGGATGTGTGCACACAAGGCGTGAGGATGTGTGCACACAAGGCATGAGGATGTGTGCACATGAGGCATGAGGATGTGTGCACATGGGGCATGAAGATTGTGCACATGGGGCATGAGGATGTGTGCACATGGGGCATGAGGACATGTGCACATGGGTCATGAGGATGTGTCCACATGAGGCATGAGGATGTGTGCACACAGGCATGAAGATGTATGCACACAGGCATGAGGATCCGTGCACATGAGGCATGAGGATGTGCACATGAGGCATGAAGATGTGTTCACACAGGCATGAGGATGTAAGCACACAGACATGAGGACGCGTGCACATGAGGCATGAGGATGTGTGACATGAGGCATGAAGATGTGTTCACACAGGCATGAGGATGTGTGCACAGAAGGCGTGAGGATGTGTGCACACAAGGCGTGAGGATGTGTGCACATGAGGCATGAGGATGTGTGCACATGGGGCATGAGAACATGTAAACATGGGGCATGAGGACATGTGCACATGGGGCATGAGGATGTGTGTACATGAGGCATGAGGATGTGTGCACACAGGCATGAGGATGTGTGCACACAAGGAGTGAGGATGTGTGCACACAGGCATGAGGATGTGTGCACATGGGGCATGAGGATGTGTGCACATGGGGCATGAGGATGTGTGTACATGAGGCATGAGGATGTGTGCACACAGGCATGAGGATGTGTGCACACAAGGAGTGAGGATGTGTGCACACAGGCATGAGGATGTGTGCACACAGGGCATGAGGATGTGTGCACATGGGGCATGAGGATGTGTGCACATGGGGCATGAGAATGTGTGCACATGAGACATGAGGATGTATGCACATGGGGCATGAGGACGTGTGCACACAAGGGGCATGAGAATGTGTGCACATGAGGCATGAGGATGTATGCACATGGGGCATGAGGATGTGTGCACATGGGGCATGAGGATGTGTGCACACAGGCATTATCTATGCAGAGTTAGCAAAATTATACCTAAGTCGAACAGAGCCAGGTGTATGATAACCACACCCATGCACATATGGGAAATGCAGCTAAATTAAATAGAGCTAAATTAAGTTATTGGCCACTTGTTTTTATTTCCATTTTTTAATAGAGGAACCAGATAACAGCAAAAAAGACTTTCATCACTTTACTGTTCTTTTAAAAACAGAATTGTCATTAAAAGTTAGAAATACCTACTACTGGCATTTAATAGTCTAAAATTTGCCTAGACAGGGGGGTCACTAAATTCATCTAGTATGGCAATTAACCCAGGAGTTGATCGCCTTTGTAGATGACAGTTTTGTTAAGAAAGTACCACATTTGGTAAATGAAGATGACCTTTATATTACTTTGAAGCTTAAGGTCATTGAAACAGAAAATGTGGTGATCATTTTGAGGCCACTATTTATATTAACTGAATAGAATCATTCAGTATCAATATCTAAGATAATGAGATTTCCAGAGACCATGGGAGTTTAATTGAAAGAGAGGGGAGGAGGAAGAGGGGTAGAAAGAGATGGAGGGAGAGACAGAGACAGATAAATAGAGGAGGGAGGGAGGGAGAGACAGAGACAGATAGAGACAGAGAGAGGGAGAGTGTTGTGTAGAGGGAGGTCCCCAAACCTCTTTAAATTCTGAATGCTGAAAGTTAATAGCAAATGAATTAGGTTAAAACTTTCAAAAAACAAATTAGATTTGAAGAAGTGTTTAATATTCTCTTCTTATGATAAAAAGGGAAAAATCCATATAACCTCTGGTTTTATTATCTCATTTGTTATTTCTTTCCATCTGAGAGGAGGGTCCCCCACACATATCTGGTAAATCCTTTTTCCTCTCGCTCATCTGCTTTGCCCTCCACTTGCCACTGTTCTTCTAAGTTGTGTACAGGGAAGACAGAAGCTCGGTGGCTGGAGCAGGAGGGTGTGGCAGGAAAGCAAAGGGGCAGCAAGCCAGCACAACAGCTCTTGCCAAAGCTGCTCCTTCCTCACAAGCAGTATGAAACAGAAGGCTGAAGGCAACACCAATCCCACATTCTTGTTCTGAAAGAAATCAGTTTGACTATGTAACTATGTAACTACGCACAGTTCAACTCTGTAACTCTTCTGTGATCTGGATGAATAACTGTAACTATGCACAGTTCAACATTGTAACTCTTCTATGATCTGGTTGAATAAGTAACTATAACTATGTACAGTTCAACACTATCTCTTTTTTTAAGATTTCTTCCTTCCTTCCTTCCTTCCTTCCTTTCTTTCTTTCTTTCTTTCTTTCTTTCTTTCTTTCTTTCTTTCTTTCTTTCTTATATGTAAGTAGACTGTAGCTGTCTTCAGACACTCCAGAAGAGGGCATCAGATCTTGTTCCGAATGGTTGTGAGCCACCATGTGGTTGCTGGGATTTGAACTCAGGACCTTCGGAAAAGCAGTCAGTGCTCTTAACCCCTGAGCTATCTCTTCAGCCCACTAATTCTTCTAAGATCTGGTTGAATAACTAACAATAAAGGATGGGCACATATTTAAGAGATATTATCAAGATCTCTCATATAAATCTATTCATATGTGTTTATACAAGCATTGTTGTATCGTTGGAAGGGAAATCATAGAAGTCGAGAGTATTTCTAAATTGAAATGACATGATGCATAATATGCAACTAGAATTATTGAAGGTTTTTAAGCAGTTTGAAGTGCCAAAATGTCTGTTTCCAATTAGTCTCAGCACAACTGCTAAGATGCTTTCAATAGAAGTGCGAGCACCACTTTTATTGTTGTTAGTTGTTGTAGGGACTTAAAAAAAATCTATTGTGCAAGATTGAAGGGAACGATCTTTACATTTTATACTCGAGGGTTTTTAACAACAAAGACAGAAGCTCAGACTAATAGGAAAATGTGAGACGTTCCTAACACATTATGAACCTGTTTCTGGGGCTCTCCATGAGCACACAGGAAGAGCTTGTATAAGACTGAAGGAGGAGGAGACTTCATGGGTTTTTTTTTGTATGGTTGGTTGGTTTTGTTTTGTTTGTTTGTTTTGTTTTGTTGTGTTTGTTTTGTGTTTGGCTACTGTGTGGTTACTAGCCTGAAGAAGTAGAAGATGAGAAACCTGGTCGTGTCAAAACAACAAAACCTCCCCAGAAATGAGCCATCAGAAAGAAGAAATATGTAAGTCAGCTGACAGAGAAATCAAAATGATCACCAGATAATAGAACACATGTGGGGGGCGGCTGAGGGGGCCAGCCAGCGGGAGGGGGTGGAGTGGGGGGTGGCAGAGGAAGGGAAGCAGAGAAGGGGAGTGAAAACCAACAAAGAAAGCTTAATGCCACACAGATAAAGATTCCTAGTGAAACCCATCACTTTGTATGATAACCTAAAGCAACTTAAAATGTTTGTAAATTGCCGGTAAAAATGGTCCATGAGATCAGGCGATTGATGATTCAAATTTTAACAAAGAGCAAAGGGTGTTGAATTAAACAGAAAATTTGAAATTCGAAAAGAAAAGATAATTTTCAGTGGAAGTGTTCTTGGGAAAACAAAATCAAGCTGAACAGAGATTCAGCAAGGACAAAGCCCAGAGCATCTGATGAGGAAAATGAAGAGCAAAGAAAGCCCAAGAGGGGTGTGGAATGCTGTGGAACAGGCCAGTGATGCCACAGAGCAGCCCACTGTGTCGTCTGTTACATACATTTTAGGTTCAGAATAGAGGACCAGAAAGCATATCCAAAGAAACAATGGCTCCAAACATCAAGTATTGGAAAGACAATGGAGTGCCACAACAATGAGGCCCTAAAGACCCCAAATTAGAAGAACTCCAAGGAGCCCACCACAGGGCAAGGCACATTATAACCACATCATCAGAAGTCAGATACAAAAGAAAACTATGAACCTGGCAAAAGTGACCCTCATAACACCAAAAAAAACAAAACAAAACAAAACAAAACAAAAAAACAAAAAAAAAAACAAAAACAAAAAACAAAAAACAAAAAACCACATTCCTCAAACTAGAGAGAAACTATTTGATGCATTCAAATGTTCAAAGAAAAATAACACTAACAGCCAAAACTATTATAGCCCAAAAGCCACTTGGTGAAAATAAGTGTGTTAAGGAGGAATATAGAATACCCAATATGCTGAAATGGGGGTTATCCACTTGAATGCCATCAGAACAGGAGCTCATTATCTGTTTACTCCAGAAGAATAATCAGATAATAATAAGCAGATGATTCAGTAGTTTCTAGTCTCTACATCTACCATTCTGATGGCCTTCTAGCATATTCCTGATCTAAATTATGTTTAAATAAATAGTTTTGGTATTGTGATTTTCTCTGGGCTATTAGTTTCTAATCTACATGCTATATTACATCAATATACACACACATACATGCATTTTAACCTAAGTACATAACCATTCACTTGGTCTGTGCATGTGTGAGTGTACATGCATGGATGTGTGCACATATATGTACACACATTGTATATGTGGGTACATGTGCATACTGTGTGCATGTGTGGGCTTGCATGCGCACACATGTGTGACTGTATGTAATGTGTAGTGTGTATGTGTTATAAGTATAGATCAAAGAGAGGACTAGGATCTTGGATAGTATCTTTATAGCTATTTTTAAAATGCCAAATACAGGACTTTTCTAAAAGTGAGTTCATTAGCACGGCTACCACTCACACTGTTTCTTACAGATAATCATTCTTAAGAGTTCAGAATATTTTATTTTTAAAACTTATCTATACGTATGTGTCTTTACTACTTCAACCTGTTAGGGGATGTTTAAATGTAAATAAGAACAGATTTCTTAAAAATAAAAACTCTTGTTTTAAAGATGATACACATCAAAGTTTTAAACAACAGCTGCCAAGTTCTGTTAGTTTTACAAAACAACAGGTCGTGGGAAAACACTGAAACCTTTTTTAAATTAAATTAATGTGTCTCATCTCTCTGATCCCTTCCATATCCACTTCCAGTCGCTGCTCTCTCTCGGATCCATGGCCTCTTTTTCTTTAATTATTAATGTTCCTGCATATGACATGAACAGATGTATAAACAAAACCCACTAAGTCCATATAGTGTTGCTGTGTGGTTTTGTATGTATGGGATGGACCAGTTGTGATTTGATAGCCAGTTAGGGGGAAGACTATTCCTGGGGAAGACTGATTCTCCCTTGCCCAGTCAGTAGCCATTAATTGCTTGAAGCTCTTCATCTAAGGGCGGGGCCCCACGGCATTTCCCCTGTGCACATTGGCATTTCAGCTGCTGCTGCTATTGCTCAGGTCTTAAACAGGCAGTCATGTTGCCGAGATTTCATGGATGCACTTTCCTGTCGTATACAGAGGACACTATCATACAGCAAATGTCCTGGTCCTCTGCCTCTTACAATCTTTCTTTTCCTTGATGTTCCTTGAGCCTTAGGTATAGGGGTTGTACTATATCATGTATCCAATAGGCTGGGATCCCCACAATTGTATTATCTCATTTTGATTAGTTGAGGCTCTCTGATGGGGTCTCTACTATTAGCTACAGGGAGGTGGTCTCAGAATATAGCCATATTTTCTCCAGTCAGCCACGCCAGAGTCACCTGGATATTCAGATGCAGATTCATGGGCTGGACCCACTCGTGTGGTGGGGAGTGGTAGCAAGGTGTTCAACAGTCTTCAGGGCATTATGATACAATGGCATTTCTATGACAGCCCTCTGGAGTGGGCTTTCCATTTCCACAGATTCAGTTTAGTATCTGGGATGGATATTAGGATATAGGACATATCATAGTAAGCTAAGTACTGGTTATCTTCTCTGTTGAGGGAAAGGGCAGCATCCTCAAGAATGAATGGAAGATGGGACCTGATTCTTCTCTGTGAAGCAGAGCTGTAGTTATACAGATCTTCAGAACCTAAGACACTATTATCCTAAACGCCTTCTCTCCCTGCTGGTTTCAGGTCCGCAGCCTTTGGTGGACGCAGAGCTGTACAGCAGAGCCGAGCAGGTGTGCAGGGCCTTCTCTGCCCTTGTGGATCAAATCACTGTGCCCAGCTTGGAGTGAAAAGGAATCCAGACTCAAAGGCCCCCTGGTGTGATGGCAAAACCTTTATTCAGAATCTGAATTTTATTTATCTATTTATTTTTAGCATTTTAATCACTACTGGCTATGTCTATTGGCAAGTGTCCTAGTAAATGACACAAAATATAATACACTGGGAAGTGCAGACAAATTCAACAGAGTGTGAATGCATTTGCCAGTTGTGTTTCCTTTGCTTTGTTATGTTATCCATCATTTTGTTAACTAATTCAGTATTCATGCTCCATTTCTTATGCACACCAGAAACTTTACTGACGTACAATTTTGTAATCTTAAAAATAGAACAATGAGTTATGTGTATTTTTATATAGCTTCCTTGGCTTTTGTTTTTGCTTTGCTTTTGCTATATGTAAAATGTCCTGGTCATTTCATTATACCATTTAATATATATATATATATATATATATATATATATATATATATATACACACACACACACACACACACACACACACATATATATATACATACACATATATATATACACACATATATATATATTTAATGTATATTACAGTTTTATATGTGTGTGTCTATTATGAAATATATACATTTGGGAAGGTAGGGGAGTAGAAAGGGAAGGGGAAGGAGGAGGGGGAGGAGGAAGGAGAGGGAAAGGGTAGAGGGAGGAAAAGGATAGAGAAAATATTAACAGAGCCTGGAGTAACTGATCTTTTCTTTCAGATATTTAATCTTAATATTTTAATATGAGTATGGTTAATGTTATAAAAACATAATAAACATCATAACTATTGTAGTTAATATCCAAGTTTTTGCAATAGACTATAAATTAAATTGTAAAACTCATAACAAAATGTCTGTTGAAATTCAACTTATGTTGGTGTTTTCATTAAATATGATATTGGGACACTGAGAGGTGTAGAGTTTGGACCTCTGCTTCTAGTTTATAAATAGACCTTAGTATGATAGCATTACTACACAAAGCTTTTTGTGGAGGAGAAATCTTGAAATCAATTTCTTTACAAATCAGATTAGTATCTATATTAAAGAGACTTCAGAGTTTAGGAGACATATCTTAGGCCATAAAGTCCTTGCCCATAAGAAAGAGGATCCATTTAATTCCCAGATCCAATTTTTTAAAAAGCTGACGGTGCTGTCACGTGATTTTTGGTTTTTCAGAGAGGGGTCTGTGGGAGCATCTGAAGAGTGACACCACGGTTCTGATTTTTCTCTGGCCTCCACATTCAGGCACACGCTCACACATTTCCTACCTGAGACCCCTGCCAGGGCTGAGAGCTCTCTCGCCCTTTTGGCATGAGGGCATAGTAGTAAAATATCTTCCCTCCATCAGAAGGTGAGCCCTCAGAAGACAATGACTCTGAGGAAGGTTTTATTATATATCTTTCATGGTATACAAATGTAAGGAAGAGATTATTATTTATATCACATGATCTTACATTTTTTTTTGTTTATTTCATGGGAGAGTATCATTATCAAGACAGGCTCTGTCAGCAAAGCTGTGCCCAGAGTTACAATACTTACCTGACTATTACAGGATCAAACAGCTGTTTTCTGATTGGACTTGAAGCCTGTTCCTCAGAGAGGAATCTGTCTTAGTTAGTGTTTCTATTCCTACACAAACATCATGACCATGAAGTTGGGGAGGAAAGGGTTTATTCCGCTTACACTTCCACACAGCTGTTCAACACCAAAGGCAGTCAGGACTGGAACTCAAACAGGTCAAGAAGAAGGAGCTGCTGCAGAGGCCATGGGGGAGGGATATTATTTACTGACTTGTTTCTCCTGATTTGCTCAGCTTGCTCTCTTATAGAACCCAAGACTATCAGCCCAGAGATGGTACCACTCACAAGGGCCCCTCCCCCTTGATCACTAATTGAGAAAATGTCCCACAGCTGGATCTCATGGAGGCACTTCCTCAACTGAAGCTCCTTGCTCTGTAGTAACTCCAGCCTGTGTCAAGTTGGCACAAAACCAGCCAGTACAGATTCCATGCCTGGTAGCATAATAAACCTTGACAGCACTCCAGTGTTAGGAGGGCCATGGGTCCTAAACCAAAGGCCCTGCTTTTATTTTTTGGTAAATGGGTATGCGGTCCAACTACCTTCATCTTTTAAAAGACTTTGTTTCATTACATTAAGACTAATATAAAACATGAAACATTTGTGTGTGTGTATTCAGAGAACATAGGTGGGATAGAAAGATATGAGAAACTAAGGCTAATCTATGTATCTATGCATGTATTTATGTATGTATGTATGTATGTAAATATATGTCTATATATTTATCATTTGTCTGTCTGTCTGTCTCTCTCTCATATATATATATATATATATATATATATATATATATATGTGTGTGTGTGTGTGTGTGTGTGTGTGTGTGTGTATGTATATGCCCTTGTCATATTTCTTATGTTTTTGCCTACTGTTATTTATCTGATCCTGATTTAACTTAGGTATTTGGTATCTATCTAGAAAATCGTCCCTTTCATCCAGATTTTCCAGTTTTGTTGAATATAGGCTTTTGTAGTAGGTTCTGATAAGTTTTTAATTTCCTCAATTTCTATTGTTATATCTCCCTTTTCATTTCTGATTTTACTAATTTGGATACTGTCTCTGTGCCTTCTGGTTAGCCTAGCTAAGGGTTCATCTATCTAGTTGATTTACTCAAAGAACTAGCTCCTAGTTTTGTTGATTCTTTGTATAGTTCTTTTTGTTTCTACTTGGTTGATTTCAGTCCTGAGTTTGATGATTTCCTGCCTTCTGCTCCTCTTGGATGTATTATCTTCTTTCTGTTCTAGAGCTTTCAGGTGTGCTGATAAGCTGATAGTGTATGCTCTCTCCAATTTCTTTTTGGAGGTACTCAGAGCTATGACTTTTCCTCTTAGCACTGCTTTCATTATGTCCCATAAATGTGGGTATGTTGTGCCTTCACTTTCATTAAATTCTAAAAAGCCTTTGATTTCTTTGTTTATTTCTTCCTTGACCAAGGTTTCATTGAGCAGAACATTGTTCAACATGTGTATGTGGGCTTTCTGTTGTTTTTGTTGCTATTGAAGACCAGCCTTAATCTGTAGTGATCTGATAGGAGGCATGGGATTAGTTCAATCTTCTTTATCTGTTGAGGTCTGTTTTGTGACCAATTATATGGTCAGTTTTGGAGAAAGTACCATGAGGTGCTGAGAAGAAGATAAATTCTTTTGCTTTAGGATGAAATGTTCTATATATATCTGTTATATTCATTTGGTCCATAACTTCAGTTAGTTTCACTGTATCTGTTTAGTTTGTGTTTCCCTGATCTGTCCATTGAGGAGAGTGGGGTGTTGAAGTCTCCCACAATTATTATTTGAGGTGAAATGTGTGCTTTGAGCTTTAGTAAAGTTTCTTTTATGAATGTGGGTGCCCTTGCATTTGGAGCATAGATGTTCAGAATTGAGAGTTCTTCTTGGTGGATTTTTCTTTTGATCAGCAAGAAGTGTCCTTCTGTGTCTCTTTTGATAACTTTAGGTTGAAAGTCAATTTTATCTGATATTAGAATGTCTACTCCAACTTGTTTCCTGGGACCCTTTGCTTGGAAAATTGTTTTCCAGCCCTTTACTCTGAGGCAGTGTCTGTCTTTGATACTGAGGTGCATTTCCTATATGCAGCAGGATGCTGGGTCCTGTTTATGTATCCAATCTGTTAGTCTATGTCTTTTTATTGGGGAATTCAGTCCATGAGATATTAAGGAATAGTGATTGTTGCTTTCTGTCATTTTTTATGTTATTTTTATATTTGTATGGTTATCTTCTTTTGGGTTTGTTGGAAGATTACTTTCTTGCTTTTTCTAGGGTGTAGTTTCCCTCCTTGTGTTGGTGTTTTCCATCTATTATCCTTTGCAGGGCTGGATTTGTGGAAAGATATTGTGTAAATTTGATTTTATCATGGAATATCTTTCTTTTTCCATCTATGGTGATTGAATTTTGTTGGGTATACTAGTGTGGGCTGGCATTTGTGTTCTCTTAGGGTCTATATAAGATCTGCCCAGGATATTCTAGCTTTCATCCTCTCTGGTGAGAAGTCTGGTGTAATTATGATAGGTCTGCCTTTATATGTTATTTGACCTTTTTCCCTTAGTGCTTTTAATATTCTTTCTTTAGTGCATTTTTGGTGTTTTGTTATTATGTGATGGGAGGAATTTCTGCTCTGGTCCAGTCTGTTTGGAGTTCTCTAGGCTTCTTGTATGTTCATGGGCATCTCTTTCTCTAGGTTAGGTATGTTTTCTTCTATAATTTTGTTGAAGATATTTACTGGGACTTTAAGAAGTAAATTCTCACTTTCTTCTATACCTATAATCTTTAGGTTTGGTCTTCTCATTGTATCCTGGATTTCCTGAATGTTTTGGGTTACAAGTTTTTTGCATTTTGCATTTTCTTGACTGTTGAGTCGATGTTTTCTGTGGTATCTTCAGCACCTGAGGTTCTTCTGTCTCTTATATTCTGTTGTTGATGCCTGCATCTATGACTCCTGATTTCTTTTCAAGGTTTTCTATCTCCAAGGTTGTCTTCCTTTGTGATTTCTATTATTGTTTCTACTTCCATTCTTAGATCCTGGATGGTTTTGTTCAATTCCTTCACTTGTTTGTGTTTTCCTGTAATTCTTTAAGGGATTTTTGTTTCCTCTTTTAGGGCTTCTACCTGTTGAGCCATGTTTTCCTGTATTTCTTTAATGGAGTTATTTATGTCCTTCTTGAAGTCCTCTATCGGCATCATGAGATGTGATTTTAAATCCAGATCTTGCTCTTCTGGTGTGTTGGCTTATCCAGGACTTGCTGTTGTGGAAGAACTGGGTTCAGATGGTGCCATGTTGCCTTGGTTTCTGTTAGTGATGTTCTTGCATTTGCCTTTTGCCATCTGGTTATCTCTGGTGTTAGCTAGTCTTGTTGTTTCCGCCTGTGACTTATCTGTCCTACAAGCCTGTGTATCTGTACTCCTGAGAGACCCGTTCTCTCTGTGCACAGAGGTATGCAGGCACTACTGGGAGAGCAGCTTTCTTGTGGTGGTATTTGTGTATGTAGCTCTGTGACCCAGGAAAACCTCTGGGTGCAGACAGAAATCAGAAGACTCCTGTACCAGGCTGCTCCTCAGCTCAGGGTTTTAGGCTGGTTCCTCTGAGCAGCAGACCTACCTGCGCTCTCAGGCCTCTCCACACTCCTGGGTGGTTAGCTATTTCCCTGTACTACCTGGATATGGCACACTGTGGCAGAGAATGGTCCCCAGCCAGAGACAGAAATCGGAAGGCTCCCACCTGAGGGTTACAGCCGGGTTCCTCTGAGCAGCAGGGGTGGTCCTACCTGCACTCTCAGGCCTCTCCACACTCCTGGGTGGTCAGTTATCTCCCTGTGCCACCTGGATATGGTGCTCTGTAGCAGAAGATGGTCCCTACCTGGAGACAGAAACCCCAGGATATTTTCTAGTTCCATCCATTTGCCTAAGAATTTCATAAATCCATTGTTCTTAATATCTGAGTAGTACTCCATTGTGTAAATATACCATATTTTCTGTATCCATTCCTCTGTTAAGGAACATCTGGGTTCTTTCCAGCTTCTGGCTATTATAAATAAGGCTACTATGAACATAGTGGAGCATGTGTCCTTATTATATGTTGGAGCATCTTCTGGGTATATGCCCAGGAGTGGTTTGGCTGGGTCTTCTGGTAGTACTATGTCCAATTTTCTGAGGAGTCGCCAAACTAAGGTGGATATTAGCCTAAAACTCTGAATACCCAGGATACAATTCACAGACCACATGAAGCTCAAGAAAAAGGACGACCAAAGTGTGGGTGATTTGGTTCTTCTGAAGTGGGGAACAAAATACTCACAGGAGCAAATATGTAGATAAAGAGTATAGCAGAGACTGAAAGAAAGGCCATCCAGAGACAGTACTACCTGGGGATTGATCCCATATACAGTCATCAAACCCTGACACTATCGTGGATACCAAGAAATGCTTGCTGAATGGAGCCTGATATGACTATTTCCTGAGAGGCCCTGCCAGAGCCTTACAAATATAGAGGCAGATGCTCACAGCTAGCCACTGGACTGAGCATGGGTTCCCCAATGGAGGAATTAGAAAAAAGGACTAAAGGAGCTGAAGGGGGTTGCAACCTCATAGGAAGAACAACAACAATATCAACCAACTGGAGCCCCCAGAGCTCCCAGGGACTAAGCCATCAACCAAGGAGTACACACGACTTTAGCTGCATATGTAGCAGAGGATTGCCTTGCCAGGCATCGAGGGGAGAAGAGGTCCTTTGTCTTATGAAGGTTCGATAGATGCCACATTGTAGGGGAATCAAGGGCCGGGAGGTGGGAGTGGGGTAGGTGGAGGAACACCTTCATAGAAGTAGGGGGAGGGAGGATAGGATAGGGGCTATCTGGGAGGGGGAAACTTGGAAAAGAGATAACATTTGAAATGTAAATAAAGAATATATCCAATAACAATAAAAAAAAACAGAAGTAAGCCTTCGTCATATCTCTAAATGGTTGATGTAGAGGGTATGAACTTATTCTCTTTAATTTCCCTACTCAGCTATCTTAGTTCTTCTATATAGAGTAAAACTTTGAGGGTGAAGAAAGGCAAAGGAGGTAAAGGAGAGCACATGGCAGCAGGTAAAATCCCAGTGGTTGAATTTCCATCAGGGAGCCACTCTCTCTATACTGGTGGTATTACTCAAATGTGTGATCTATATGGATGTAAGCAACAGCCTTCAAGTGTCATTTGTGATACTGAATTGATGACCTAGTTCTCTATCTGATGCTTCTGTTAAACCATAGGCTTAGAAAAGACAACAACAACAACAACAACAACAACAACAACACACACACACACACACATACACACACACACTCACACTTGAGTGCATGTGAAACTTGTTTAAAATCTGGAGCATGTCAGTGCTGATTTTCTAGTTAGGATGTTGTATAGTTATGAATTTCCTACTGGGGGGAAATTGGATAGCCTGTATTGTACATCAATGTCTCTGCACCATTCCTTACAGTCATATCTAAATCAACAAGTAGCTCAAATATTGTTTTAAATGCATTTCTTTCTAAAATCCCTGTGTTGGGTGAGTTTGACCGAAGCACTTACACAGGACCTTTCCCCTTGGGCTGAGTTGTTATCATTGATGTTTACACTGATATCCAGGATAATAGCTAACATCTTCTTTGCCATCTTTATTTCTAGGCATTTTATGTGCATTTATATATTTAATGTTCCTAACAAACCTAGGGAGTGCTTAGCTTCTAAAGGCACGAAGAGGGCAGATGACTTCCACAGCCCTTGCGTTCGAACCCTGTGCCTGAATCTTTACTTCAGTCACTAATCATCCAGTCTCTCAGTTAACATTGTCATGACTAAAAATGCTTTGATCTTCAAGCTGTGCTACAGAAAGACAGATCGATCGTTCCTAGGACTGGACTACCTGCAAAGTGAAATAGGTTGGGGCGTGTTTAGGACTATGTTGTTTCTCTTTAACCTAATTGCAATGTTTTCGTTTTTTTCCTTTTCAGTGTCACTTAATGTAATCGCTTTCCTTCTTGCATCATTCCAGAGCCTTACTTACAAGCTTGATAAGCAACACCACAGAGTAGGTCAGCTCCTTATAGCTGCCCACTGTCTGTTTGAACTGATTACGAGATTAAAATGCATATTTTTTTAAATGGCTGAAAAGGACAAAAGAAAAAAAAATCTGTGACACCTAAAAGTTGTGTGGATTTAACTGTCCATGCCCACATTTCACTGGACTGCAGCCCTGCTGTTTTGAATTCCCTTTAGCTTCTAAAGGCACAGAGGAACACTGGCTTCCACAGTTCTCCAGCTAGCCCTTCATGCTGCATTCAAACCCTGCACCCAAATCTTGCTTGGCTTCCTCCTGTTCTACATAGACAGACATCATTATGGAAGCCCACAGCACCAGTAATATTCATGCCCCACCGACCCTTTATGGAAAAATGAAAACCTTTAGATTGTATATGGAGTACAGCAATAAGGGAGGAACAGAAGAAGAGTTGTGTCCCTTTGGTGGCTGTAAGAAGCAGTAATGTATTCAAAATGATTCAAAGAATTGGATGAAATACCTTAGACTAGAAAACAGGATGGTTGCAAAGCATGAGCCTGTATAGAAAAGTAGTCAGAGCACTGGCTTGTTAACACTCTCATTCCCCCAGTTAATCAAAGCCCAAGGCTATTGTCTCCTTCGCCTCCTCCACCATCTTTTCGGGGATCCATCCCATGATCTTAGGTAGACGACTTTTCCAGTTTGAAGACAGCCCCAAACTTCAGCAAAACTTTTCTTGAGGCCAAATGCTAATTTATCTAAAATTCAAATGTTTTTGTCAAGCATGCACTTTAAGAGAAGGGTTACAAATGTGAGACTAATTTAAGATAGATAAAAGCCGGGCGGTGGTGGCATATGCCTGTAATCCCAGCACTTGGGAGGCAGAGGCAGGCAGATTTCTAAGTTCGAGGCCAGCCTGGTCTACAGAGTGAGTTCCAGGACAGCCAGGGCTACACAGAGAAACCCTGTCTCGAAAAACAAAAACAAAAAAAGATAAATAAAAATAGTGTCATGACTAGATCTCACATGCACTGATTGCCTGGACTCTGCTCGGACGCATCTCGTGCAGGCTGTTTATTTTTTCAGGGTAAGGAATATTGACAGGCTTTTCTTGTATTTTGTTCACTTACATTTTATTTTGCTTCTCATTGCAAAGTATAACCACTTATAGAGCTTTAATATTTAATCAAACAGCAAATACATAATTGAAAGATAATTATGCTACCTTATTAGAGTTTGGACACGGTTCGTGCTAATATTAAAGATTCAAATAAAGAGAATCCAATAACATCAGTTGGGAGCCAAAGCTTTTATTAATTTTGTTTTCATTAGATGAATGTTTTATTCCCCTGTGGTGTTTTTCTTCATTCCATATTCCAAACTATTCTCTCAGACGAGGTTGAGAATCGCAGACCATCAGCAATCTCATTCATGCGTTCAGTCCTTCCACACCAGTTTCATAAGCAATGCGGCAATTAATGGCTTGTGATTTGTGTAGCTTATGCTAGCTAAATGTGTGGTCCTCTAGTTCATCAGTGATACAAGCCTTCCCAGGCAAAGTATCATGCTGTGAAGAGACAAAGCCCTCATCCCCATCATCTTTGGAAGTTCTTTAGCTCCTGTAGACAATGGGGTGGTCAATCAGTTACTACCATAAGAAGAGGCCAGCTAACAACCAAGAGGCTGAAGATAGGGTTCTTAGAGAATTTGACATAGTATTCATCTCTGGACATTTACACTGCTTAAGATACATAAATGATTGATAGGAAAATATTCTCTCTTTTTTTTTTAAATTCCAAGACTCAATTTAGCTCTGAAAATAGCTTTATTTTCTCTTTACTTCCATCTTCTCTTTCCCAGTGAACCTAGAACCCCGCCTTTGCATTTGCATGCTTGCCAAATCTTCAATCAATTCTTTCTTCTTTAAGAAAAGGGTTTTAAGGAGCTGAGAATATGCACCTGAAAATAGAGAAAAGAAACTTCGTAAGGTCTCTGCATTACACTTAGGTTTGTTGTTCTGCTTAAAAGAAAGAATTGACATTTTTGTTACACCACTGTCACAATTCTATATATGGTTAGAACATATGTGAACTTGTATTTACAATATTTTCTGTCTAATGAATTTAGCTTATATAACCTACATAAACCAAATTATTACGATTTATAATATTTGTAAATTAAAATAGCATGTGATTTTTAAATTTTAGAGAGTCATTTTTATCATGTTTACTATAGAAACCTAAAGCAAACATTTTAAACCACAAAGAACACCACCTTCCTAAAGCAAACATTTAAACCACCAAGAACATAACTTTGCAGAGGCAATGCCGGCCTCGTTCCATGCTTACTCTGTGATTTGTTTCACTCTTACCATTGTGGTCATATGGATTATTTCCACATTTTTTATAAATAATATTGTTTAACTACTACTCCGTTGTGGACATATGGATTATCTCTATATTTTTGGTAAATAATACTGAAATGAAGAGTCTTGTACCACAGCATTGGCTGTTCTTCATGACACTTCCTGACAATTGAGTTACAGATGGGTGCTTGCAGAGTATGTGGCTTAAAAAAACTTCTTCAGCAAAGAGGAAAGTCAAGCATTGAAGGATCTGTTTGTGTGGTGGAAGCAGTGTTTTCTGTCTAAAAAATAAGAACTGTAAACATTTGTTAGACACTTATCACAAAAGTCATCAGATTATAAACCTAAAATTTAACTTTTCTCACCACACACACACACACACACACACACACACACACACACACACAAAAACCTCTAAGCTCACAATGTTTCTAGAACATTTAAACTGTCAGCCCCGGGAATGCAGATTGCACCTTGCCTCCATGTCCTGACAAAGCAAAACCTGCTGTAGGTAGAGGGTATCACTCATACACAGATGATATTGTGCCATAAAAATCTTATTTTCAGAAGTCTTTACTTAAGAAGTCTTTAGCGCTTTATGAGTGAATTCTATTTCCTGTTTGTGGGTTAACTTTGTACTTCCCTAAGTCAACCAACCAAACAACCAAACAACCAACCAGCCAACCAACCAGCCCAACGGACCAGCTAACCAACCAGCCAACCAATCAATTAATCTCTCTCCCCCTTTCCCAGCTTCCATCTCTCCTCCTCCTCCTCTCTTCATCTTCCTGTCTATCTTTTCTTAAACTCTTGAACTCCTCTTTCCAGAACCCCATCAGTATTTAAGGTTAAACCTGGATAAAGTAGTCTTTTGAATCTTTTCTCATGATGTCATCTGCAGCTCTTAGAACTTTTAGAGCTCTTACGTCTGACTTTTTCTGTCCCTGTTTATTACTGTTATAAATAGCCATTGTGTCCTATCATTCAGCTCAGTCACATGATTGGGGGATAAAGCTTTTCCCCAGTGTTTCCAGAGTTAGGGACTTTCAGAGAATCCCAGAACAAAGTTAGGGCCTTTCATAGAATCTCAAACAAATGAAGAACAAGAAGAGACTTTGTGATCCATCAATTTCTCTCCATAGCCTCCCTTTCCTGATGAAAAGAGTAAGAAATTTACACAAATTAACTTTCCTGGAGTTCTCTTGTTTTTATATTTGTTGATACAATATTAATAAATGTGATATACTACATACAGCATCTCATGGGTCACATATTTTAGCTAAGTATGATTCATAGGAAGATTTCATAAGTGACTTTTAAGTAATTTATTTTAAAGTCATAGGAACAAGAGCCCTTTTGCATATTACGTATGCAGTAATTTTAGCTATATCTTTTTGCCCTGTGCTATGATTTCTCTGAGAACTATGGGGACAAACACCTCTTCAACCTCACCTTCATTCCAACTTTACAGCACTCCATCCTCTGGAACAAAAGCAAAACTAACTAAAGGATCCACCCTGGTACATCCAGAGCCCGCCAGAAGCACTCGAGACTAAGTGAGGCTTCTTGAAAGGAAACCACAGTGTTCCTGTAACTATTTAACTTCCCAACATGTATCTCCTTGACCCAAAACTCCATCTTACTGTGGTTAGACCAACCAAATGGAAAATCTCATTTCCTGATCTTCAAACAATTGCTTGTGCAAAACATTAAAATAACTTTAATAAAAGGAAATGTTAGTGTCTGCTACTGAACTATTTGCAAATCAACTTTTTCTAAAGTTTGCAGAACAGCTGAGGCCATCTCAACTCTCTGGTGTAGAGCAGAGAGCGACTTTCAGAAGTTTTGGTGGCATAATTCTTTTTATGTTCAGATGAACACAATAATATTTCCCTCATTTATTCTGGAGGTATTTCTCATAATTGCGGATTTAAAAGCACAAAACACGGTGTTAAGAAACAGCTACCTCTGATGGGACTGAATGAAGCCTTACAAACCACCATTAGGAAGCTTCAGAAGAAGAAAATATAGGGATATTATTTGTCACTGCTGATACTGTTGTTATGCCCACTTATATAAATAGTAGTAGAGAATTATCCAGCTTCTTGGCTCAGTAAATCCTGAGGATTTTTAGGTACTGAGGTTAGGGCAAACTATGTATTTTAGAAGTGCTCTGGAAAATCTTAGCTGTGGAACAGTTATTGACATATATTTTTTCAATTAAACCTTTATAGAGACATATAACCAATGCTCACAATTAAATGTTCACTAGTAAAGATGAGATATGCCTTGATTTTTTTTCACCAGTGCATAAATAATTCTAACTGCACCTACTACTAGATTTGAAAACTTTTTGATGGAAAGAACACCCAAGAAAGAAGGAAAACTATATGATTAGGGCACAGGTGTCTCTCATAACTTTTTCATTCACACTTTGTATATAGGAAATTTCTGCTAGACCTCTAGAAAAGACTAGATTTGAATTACTATAGAGTATTCACTGCATTGAAAAAAAGCTATTACACAACTTATTAAAAATAAATAACTTACTAGAAATCAATCGCTTATTTATGATTCATTCAAACAGCAACAAAGTGAGCCGGGCGTGGTGGCGCATGCCTGTAGTCCCAGCACTTGGGAGGCAGAGGCAGGTGGATTTCTGAGTTCGAGGCCAGCCTGGTCTACAGAGTGAGTTCCAGGACAACCAGGGCTACACAGAGAAACCCTGTCTCAAAAAAAAAAAAAAACACAGCAACAAAGTATAAATATAGGTTAGTTGATATTTTTGCTCTTGGCATCATCTATTAACTATTTCTCAGGATACATCTTCATTTGCATGAAAGCAGTATTTTGTTTTTACTTTAAAGGGGGAGAGAATTCTCATGCTGCAAACATTTCCCCACCCCCAGCTCCTATTTATGTCTTATTAGTCCCACACCAAGGAAACACCAAGTTACATTTGAGTTAACAATACAAATCGTCTTCATTTTAGGGCAAGGTTTACACCTTTACATTGCAATTTTTACATAGGGCTCCTTTCCTTTCTTTCCTTCCTTCCTTTCTCCTTTTTTCCTTCCTTCTTCCTTCATTTCTTTCCTTCTCTTTCTCTATCTTTTCTTCCTTCTTTCTTATCTTCTCTTTCTTTCCTACTTTCTCTTCCTAATGACCTTTCATTTTCATGTGAAGTTCTAGAGTGAGTACACTATGTTGGCATGAACAGCTATTCTGTTATTTGAGCCCTCTTGACATCCACCCCTTTAAAGGACTGTGTGAGATACTGGCTTCCCCTAGAGTCCCTTCCCTCTTCCTCACACATTAGCACATTCGCTCTTGGTAGACAGATCCAACAGGTCAGGGCGAGGCACCTTGTTTAATCCCTGGTTGCCTTGGCAGCACTTTTGGGACATTGCCTTCTTCTCTAGCCAGTTCCCTCCTTCCTAAGCCGTGGTTCCTGGAGAGGACACAGTCTACATAGATGTCCCAGAAGAGTTGAGCCAGATCCCAAAAGAGCGCCCCATGCTTCAAGTTCTCAGATGACTTCAGGTAGATCATAAAATCCCAAAAGCCAGAGACCGTGTTAGAAACACGAGGCTTCCGCATCTCCAAGAGGAGCATCGAGGAGGACTCCCAGCACTGAGGGTCAGCTTGGTTAAGGGTCAGCAGGTCTGTCTGACTGTGACAGAAAACAGGAGACACATAGCACATTCCCACAATAAGCAGGGAGCAGGTGAGACTCAGTGGGCAGCGGATCCTGCTTCTGTTCCCAGGATCGGCCATGGTCCTGCAATTGTACACATGGAAACACATCAGTCCAGGCTTGTTTTTTCACTCAGTAAAAGAAACGAGTGTGCCCCTGAGAATCCCAGTCCCAGGCGAAGAAACACACCACATTACTAATTAGAAAGAGTCATATCCTTCTTCCCCTGCTATAAGCCTCATTCTCCCTAGAAAACCCATTCCCAATCCAGGTTGTGCACAACCAAGATAACAAGGCTAAGAAGACTTCCAAGATGTATTCCTCATGAGATGATAAGTGGACTGTTTACCCTGGGCTGTATCTTAAAAGAATACTGTGTAAAAATTAGAGTTCTGTCATTGTAACACAAAGCTACACTACAGTTAGAAACTTACATTTTTGTCCTTGCTTGTATGCCTTCCTGTTTGTAGTACCTTTTAATATTTAGAAGATGTTAGGCTTATAAAACAGAAATAAACACAGTTGAAGCTTATCTTCTGGATAAATGTATTTCAAGACTGGAGGACAAAATAAAACTAATAGATAGTTTGTAAGCCTAAATGTTATGTAACCCCGAGATGGCTTTAATAAAGACAATGCCTCCTAATTTCTCTCTGCTTGCAAGGAATCTCCAGGTTTGTCTCTCCTTTGACTTTTCTAGCTCACAATGTCTATTGTAATAAAAATCACATGAGCAGTCATATGTTACCTCTAACTAGTCCTTATACTGCCTCTTCAAACGCATGCAACCGGAAATTACAGCCTTGCCATTATAAAAACTTTCATCCCCCACCCCCATTAAAAGTTCATCCGATTACTCGCCAAGTACCTGAAGCAAATCAGCACAAAGAAAGAAAAACTGGAAGGACAATCACACTGCTCAGTTCCTCATCAAAATATGTGATTTTGACACCAGAAGACAGGCTTTTTCTCTTCTGATCAGAAGGGGGACAAATGGAGACCACACTGTTAAGAAGTGTTTCAGAACCTAGTCTTTAAGGTTCATGTATGAAATAGCAGATCACCCCCAAATTTTTTTAGTTTTGCATCACTTCCTCATTCACTTTACTAGAAACGATTGTATTAAGATGAAATATCAAAGTCATACCCAAAGGTTATCTTTGTTCAAGGATTGCAGCTTTGATATCCAAGTGAAGTTTTTAGAAGACTAAGTGAGGGGTGCTGTCCGGGGTGCTGAAGTTGGCGAGTCCCGGGATCAATTTTAAGATACAGCCCTGGGTTCATGCTAATCTAGCTGAGGAAGACTCTTCAGAAAGGCTCTCCGTTTCAGAGCTGTTTCGGAGAGGTGGGCTCCCTAACGCAAGAGTTGCCTTGTGTGCCCCGTTGAGAGTCCAGTGCTGGCCGAGTTTGGGCTGGGCACCTGCTCTCGCTGCTGCTTTGTCCTCCCAGGAAAGAGCCTCAGGGTCAGGGTGCCACTCACCTCTTTGTTCCACGCCTCTGCTCTGGGTCGGCAGGGCGCCGCTCCACACTCACCTGCTCTGCCCGCGATCCCTCGACTGCGCGGAGAGGACCCACTCAGGCTGCTCCCAAGGCAGGTGGCTGTCCCCAGCTTCCGCGTCCTGGATGCCAGCGTGCCTCTTCTTAAGCAGTGGGAGTGTTCGGCTACGTCAAAGGACCTGCAAACTGCTGCTGCCTCTCGCCCCCAAGTCCCTGTCCCAGTCTCCAGAACTCTCTTTGCCCTCCCCCGCAGAGGTTTGGAGTTAGGAAAATAGGGCGCTGGCTGCAGACCCCCCCCTCCCTGACCCGGGCCCACGCCCACTCTCCTTTTGTGGGTAGTCAGTCTTTTTGTAGCCTAGCCTGGCTCCCAGGACCCACCTACCTAGAGAGTCAAAGTGCTGCAAAGTTGGGGCTCAGCTTGACGCATTTCTCAGGGATAGTAGGGGGGGAGCCAACCTGGCTTCCCACCAGTGCTTCATCTGAGTTTCAAAGGGTGAGAGGGGGAGGAGCATGTGAGATCTTAGGGTCTGGAGAAGAAAAAAAAAGTGCAAATTCCCCACTACAGCCAGAGTGTGACTTTCTCCTATTCTACTGAGGCCCTGAGGTAGATAGATGGGAGAGATGCTTGCTACTCTTGTTGATCTCAGATAGGTAGTCCTTGTTGTTTACAGCCTGGGCTGCTGGGGGCATCCTTATTTTTTTCCCACTGATTTCCCCCAGAATCCCTGCTCTCCAAAAAGGGGAAACGTCTTGGTTGGATTTTCTTCTGTTTTGCCTTTCATCCAGCCACGACCTAAGTCCCGGGATTTAGCCTACTACTTCTCAGGGGCTTTGCTGGGCATTGGCGCCCACTTATAAACATTCCCTGCCAAGGAATCTCGGGTGAAGGACCTTCATCCCCATGTCTTTCCTAAAAGGCCCCCAGCATCCTAAAAAACCCTTGGACTCTCCATTAACTGAAGGCTTTTGCGCTAGTTTGACAGTATCCATGGTTACCTGGGGGGCTTACAGTGAGGTTTATTGAAGGCTCAGAAAACCAGCCTTCTCCAGAGATAATGTTAGGATGTGCTCAGAAGGGGTCCAGAGGGGCTCTGAGTTTTTCCTTCTTCTCTCAACTGGACCGAGTGTGCTTTGGTTTCCGTCTTTAGATTGGGGGAAAAGTGTATGTTTCTCTTTGCTCCCAGTGGGTGTGGGAATGAGATGGTGGTCTTGCTTCCTGGACTTCAAGAAACTTACATCGTTTTAGACATCCTTACCAGAAAAGTGGTCACTTCAGTGAGGCCAGTGAACACAGACTTGGCAGGATCTGTTGGAACCTAGCAAGGAGATCAGACTCTTGTTATTTCTATTAGACTACGAGCAAGATGAGAAAGATTTTCACCAAGTAGAAAGAAGCCAACA
Organism: Apodemus agrarius; assembly: GCA_964023405.1. Lineage (NCBI taxonomy): Eukaryota > Metazoa > Chordata > Mammalia > Rodentia > Muridae > Apodemus > Apodemus agrarius. The sequence continues at coordinate 64,037,197 of OZ030014.1, read as the reverse complement.
GAATCACACAGATTCAGTAAAGGGTGCCAATAAAATGAAGGGAAATGAGTTTCTAGTGGATCTAAGAAGATAGGTCACTGGTGAGAATATTAAGGGCGATCTCACCTCAGCGTCTGTGAAACTGTGGTGGGTAAAGACAGGAATGGAAAGTCAGGAAATGATAGCGATACTCTAAACTTACCCTCTAAAACTTGGGTACCAGGAGAGAGAACGCGTAGAGCAGAGGCTAGGAATTGAGCGGTGGTCACACAGCTGCGGTAGGAAAGCCAATGGAGAAGGGTGAGCGTGCATCGGGGAAGGGTGACTGACGTCAGGAGTGAGAAGCAGATGAGTAAGAAAAAAGACAAGGGGGCCAACACCTAAGGGGAGGGCAGACATCTTGCTTCCTCAGACAGGAAGGAGGAAGGTGAGGTGGGTCCAGAGGAAGCGGCTGAGAGAGAGACTGACTGACGACTTCAGTTTCCTTACTGAAGGCCAAAAGTCACGTGCTAAGCAGGAAGTCTAGAGAAGGGGTAAAAGCTTTGGAGTTTCTCTCGCAGGCAAGAATGGAGAGAAGAAATGAGAGAGAAGACAGATTTAAAAGCATCAGTAAGGACTCAGAAAATGTATGAGACCACGAATTAATAGTATACTACGCTGTATGCCTGAATAGTTTTTATGAGGCAGAATAACATAATTATGGCAATTATTCTCTGAATCCCAATTGTCTGGGTTTGATCTGTGCGTCTTTCCCTTGTCATAGTTCATGAATTCTCAGAAAAACTTTTTGTATCCTTCCCATGCTTGAGATCAGGATGTATCTGTCAACTGACAGCACTCTGGCTTTTAGATGTGCAGCATTGTCTTTTTCTTTTTAAAATATCAAGATGTCGATCACTGATGGTGTCTTTGAACTGAAAAAAAAAAAGCCTTAAAAAACATGATTAACCCCCAGGAGACCATCCCCTTGCTTACAAAATGGACACAAAGGTCCTTCATGGTTCCTGAGGTTAGAATGAAATTGTATACAAAAAAAACAGTTGGGAAGATGTTACACGTGACAAAATGTGACAAATATTAGAGGCTTTCTTGTTTTCTTGCAGCTTCAGCCGACTGGAATGAAAACAGAACGGTCATTAGGATGCTGATGAAGAATGAAGCTCTCAGGGGCGTGAGGGCATAAGCAAGTTAGAAAGAGACAAGGTGAAGAGAAAAACGATGTCAAGGAAACAAAGCAATCAGGAGCTTTCATTGCGACAAGTCAAGACAGTGTTAAAGGAGCAGAGAGGTGGTTTGCGATCAGAAGGTCTGTGGTCAGGGACAGAGAGATTAAGTTCTGGGAAGGAGTGCAAAGGCTGCTCATCTTGAGTTTCACCTGCATGAAGATAAGGAATCCGATGGCCATTCCTGCTTCACAGACACCAAGGGTATGAGACCCAACCCCATGCCTGAGATCAGGACACACCTGTCAGCTGACACCACTCTAACAGTTAGATTGCAACATCAGGCTTTTTTGTTTGTTTGTTTGCTTTTTGTTTTGTTTTGTTTTTTACTTTTTAAAATAACCCGAGATGTCTATAATTGATGGTGTCTGATGATAATAGTTTTAAAGATTGATTTATTTATTTAATGTATATGAGTACAGTGTAGCTGTCTTCAGACACACCAGAAGAGGGCATTACAGATGGTTGGGAACTACCATGTAGTTGCTGGGAATTGAACTCAGGACCTCTGGAAGAGCAGTCAGTGCTCTTAACTGCTGAGGCTTCTCTCCAGCCCATGATAATATTTCTTAATGCCTTAAAGAATGTTATGTGAAGATAAAGGCTATTACTGTTGAGCTCTACCAGCAGGTAAGTAGGAATATAATGAATCGAATGGCCATCCCTGCTTCTCAGACATCAAGCATATGAGACTGACTCTCAACCAGAGCCCCAAGCAGTTCTTGACAGTGGAAGTAAAGACTCTTAAAGTAAAAATTTTAAGACATAATGATAACAACTCAGATCCTTTTTTCTTTTCGATATTATTACTTGACAATGGAATTAAGGAGTTTCAGCAACACTTCTATAAGCCTGCTTTAAAATAGAATCTTTAATTAAACATTTCTCATAAATATTAACAATTTGTACTTTAAAACAAAACAAGCAATCACTGTTTGAACATTTTTATTTAGACAAAGATTCTATCCACCTCTACTCTAGTAGGATAAATACTTCATATTTTCCAATTTGTCAGGAAAATTTGGAAAGATTCTTGGGAAGGGGAAATATATGACTCTCTAGTCCCAAACTTGACTGTCATCACCGTAATTACAAGATGAAAATTACATCCCAATTCATGTTGTTAGATGAGGAGAAACAGTCATCAACTCATGTGATTAAAACCTTTATCCTCTGCTGAACACATAGGCCGACTTCTTCATGATGTCTTGTCCTGATTGCTTCCCTTTTACATACTAGAATCTCTCTAGCAGTGCTCACATGCTTGCAAAAATCTCATTTTCTCCCTGGGGCCCCATGCAGTCCTATGGAAGACATTGTTTGCTCTTTCTTCTTTCCTGTTTCATTATGTGACGATTACTTTAGGGTTGTTTAACTGGTGATGTTAGAATATAGCTTTGTTTCTATGCCTAAATTTTATTCATTGTGTTTTGTGTGTGCTAAGTTGTGTGCACATACAGACACACACCCTGTCACACCCTCTGTCCTCCTCTTGCTGTCTTTATCCTCATTTCCACAATATCAACTGGGAGGGAACATAAAGTCACTCAGTACACAGAGAAGCACACATTTGAGTTCAGTTCACACCACCATCCTGTATTGTTAGGACATATTGAAGAGGACCCAGAGAGATGGCTCTTCATCTAAAAGCACAGCTGCTTTTCCAAAGGACTTAGGTTCGATTCTCAGCACCCACAAGGAGACTCAGTCTATAATTCAGTTTCAAAGACTCTGATGCCCTCTTCTGGCTTCCATGGGTATCACATAGGCAAGCGATGTACGTGCAGGCAAACTATTGAAGAAATGAAGGATCTTTGAAACCCCTTTGCACTTAGGTGAATGACGGGTTTGTCTGGCATTTGGTCATCCAGAGTTGTTTGGGTTTTATGAAGCTGCAGCATACAGCTGAAGAATGACTAGTTGAGAAGTAAATTGCAATTAGCTGAATGTGCCCCATGGGCAGATTTTCTGATTTTTGCCACTTGAAGCAATTTTCTAAGACATTAAAAGGGACTTCCGATTAATTTTAATGAAATTCAAGAGCAGTTATGTGGACAGTTTGCATCTTCAGCACTGCATTAAATTTGCAAATGCCAGGGCAGCATCTAAGAATGGGATGCTTCTTTAACACTTGGGATCAGATAGTAAAAATAATCATTTCTCTCTCATTATTTTGTGCTTCTCCATCATTTGAAAATGGCAATAAACAGGAACAATTTCCTGGAATGCCCATTGGGTTAAGTGGATGAGTCACTCCTTAAGAGGCATCCAATTCACAAGGACAGTGCAGCAGTCAGATGATCCCGGACACCAATTCCAAAAGGTGTGAAAGAGAAAAGTTTCCCAGGGTGCAGGAGTCACTCATCCAGTCATAGCTTCTTGATTGACCAGGTAAAGATGCCACCATTGTTAAGGAGAGCTGAGATGCCACAGCCTTAGTACTGGGTTGTGTTGCAGTGGCTTCTTTTCTGTGTATTTCTAAAAGAACCTAGTTTTTTGTCCATTTTCCCAGGTCATAAAACCCATAGACTCTGGTGGCTTTGTCCAGCCTTGATTTTACCTATTAAGACAAGTTCAGCAACTCAAGAGTAATTACTACAGGTACTGACTTTTGAATTGGTTTTGTCTTCTGTCCTATCCATTTTCTAAAGAAACCACAACTTAGGTGATTTGTTTGTTTGTTTGTTTAGACAGGGTCTCACTGTGTAGGTCTGGATGGCCTAGAACTCCACATGTAGATAATGCTGGCCCGTCACAGAACTCTACCTGTCTCTGCCTCCTGAGTTCTGTGATTAAAGGTGCAACCTTCACCGTTTTTAAGTGGTGTTTTGAATTTAGGTTTATATAACAAGGCAGCATGACAAGGGGCTAAGGCTTGGTCAACACTAAGATTCTTTTTTTCCCAGGAGCAGTTTAATAAAACGTAATACACATTTTCTACCTGAATGCCATGTGGGACTCACAGCCTCAGAAGTCAGGGCCTGAGAATAAGCATAGACTGTTGGGCAGCAGAGCAGCGGGTAAACAAATGTGAGCGCAGATCTATGTGGTGAGGCAGGAGGCATCTTACAGCCTGAGCAGGGCTTGCAGACTCGGGACTCTTCCCTGACACCTGCCTATCTCAGGAATCAGTCCCGCTCTGTGCAGGATTCCATGATGTTTGGTTCCTACTTCTAGCTACACAGCTATGCCCGATCCCTAGCACCTTCCCGTCTCTTCCGACCAGAAGATGAATACTTTTGAGTGGGCATCATGTAATAATTGTATGTGTGCTTTAGCATGCATGAGTATACCACATGTTCTCATGAACATACATGTGCTTCTGTCTGTGCATGTGGGGCCTGGGGGGCATCACTGAATGTGAGTATGTGTGTGAGTGTGTGTATGTATGAGTATATGTGAGTGTGTGTGCATGTGTGTGCATAAGTGTGTGTGCATGTGTGTGTGTACAAGTATGCGCATGAGTGTGTGTGCATGTGTGTGAGTGTGTACAAGTGTGTGCATGAGTGTGCGTGAGTGTGTATACATGTGTGTATACATACACATATGGAGGCCAGAAGTTCATGTCTAGTATTCCCTCAATCACTCTCCACCTTTTTGAGATAGAATATCTCATTGATTGCAGCGCTCACTGATTCAGCTAAACTGGCTTTCCAGGAAGCTTGCGAGATCCACCTGTCTCTGTCTCTCTGGCACTGAGATTTTGCAGATGTGTACCTCTGTGCCCAGCTTTTAAAAATTATTTTATTTATTTTTGTTTTATGTGCATTGGCGTTTTTTGCCTGTATGTCTATGTGAGGGTGTCAGATCTTGGAGTTAGAGACAGTTGTGAGTCACCATGTGGCTGCTGGGAATTGAACCCAGGTCCTCTGGACGAGTAGCCAGTGCTCTTTACAGCTGAACCATCTCTCCGGCCCCCTTGCCCAGCTCTTTACGTGGATTCTGAGATTGATCTCAGGTCCTCATGTTTTCATGGCAAGGACTTTGCCAACTGAGCCTCCCTCCCAGCACAGATAATACTTTTTTAAACAATGCTGGTTTAATTCAGTTATGCAGGTAGCAACATTGAAGCCTGAACAGTGAGAATAGATGGTTAACGTTCATGAATTTTCTTTCGTTTGTCTTGACAAAGGAATAAAAGTATCAGTCACTTCTTTTTTTTTTTTTCCTTCCTTCATTACTCAAACTTTAACTATAATATTTCTGAATGGGCACATTCCTTTGGTGTGCTTATTGGCGTATTTTCTGAAATGGCATTTGGGATTGAAAAGCTCTCATGCTAAAAGTAGATGGAAGATATGAACACACAAACATGTATTTCTATGATCAATTCATATCCAATAGTGAGATTTTAAAGTTAAGTCATCAAAACACATAAAAACACTCTACATCTATTTTTGAGCTAATTTTTGTAACATGCTATGTGAGCCAGGAACGTCTTAAGTTCAGATATGTTGGAATGCCATGTTTAAACAGTTTGCTTGCTTTCCTTAAATACAGCTGTGTGTGGCTGCTGATAATGCCATGCTCTGCATTCCTGTGATTCCTACTTTCCTACCTCATTTAAAGTGAGAAAGTAAAAGCAGTTTCATAACCTCATTAATGGAGTTAGGCTTCCAATCTGTGTGCTACATCTGAGTCACATGGTCATTTATAAACATAAGCGTGTCTAGGAGGGAATGTGTTACATGGAAGACAGTAAGTCACATGTTTATGGGATTGTGAATGATTATTTTCTGTCCACAAGGTTGACCTCATAAGACAATGTGGCCTAATGGGAAACTCTTTCTGAACTCATAAGACAGTGTGGCCTAATAGGAAACTCTGTCTGAGTTAGGGCAACTCTTTTGTTGCTTATCCAGTTCTTAGACAACAATTTCCATGGTTCTAAAAAATGGAACTTTTCATATTCTTAAAATCCTTCTACCTTGGCCCACTGAGTATCTGGACTGCAGGCGTGGGCCATCATCTAAATTTCAAGTGAAAAAATAAATAATGAAGGTGAGGATGAGGAAAAGAAAGAAGGCAACGCCATTTACAGAAGAAGGTCCTTAGATCATGGTCTTAGTCTTTATTCCTCATTTAAAACAGATGATGGGAAAATTCAGTCACTGAAAATAGAACTTTTTTATTTAGGTCAGCCTCCATGAGACTAATGCAGCCATCTAACTAGTGTTAATAAAACAGAGGGAGGCAGAAATGTACCATGTGATGCCCTGAGCTGGGATAGCAGCAGTTGCTTTCATCCCCTGTACTCATTCATCTAAGCCATACCTGCTTTTCTGGAGTAAAGTCAGGACTGTGAGAAAGGTGGTCCAGCCATATGCCTTCCAAAGTCAGAGATTAAGATGACTCAATACCCAGTCACTGTTGCCAAATGCATCCTCGGCTGAGTATCAAGAGAAGTCTTCCAGATAAGTCTTAAATCACTGACGAATCCATGAGCTAGTGGGGAACATAGCTTTAAAGAAAGGCCCCAAATTGAATTACACATACCCGTACCAAAGCAATTTATCTGTTCAATATTTTATCTTCATACTTAGAGACGATGGTATTCACCACTACAGACATGAGAGGGTGCATCGATAGTCAAGAGAGGCAAAGTCTTTGTTTCTGTGGAGGAAGGTAACAATACTTAAGTAAACAAGCAATAAGAAGATGTAAAAGAGCAAGAAAAAACAAAAAAAAAAGAATGAAATGAAGGCAGTAAAATCATGGCCAACATTACGATGGAGATCAAGGAGAAAAATGTAGCTGTGGTAGTAAAACCAACTTCAGTCCTTGCAACTTTTTTAGATCTTCCAGCTTTGAAACTGCATCAAGGCTTATTTGAACAAAATTGCAGCCCCTTGTTCTCATCAAATTGACTGTGTCATCCGGATTTCAAGTGTCATTAGACACACATATCTGAAGCCACAGAAATGTACTCAATGAATGCAGCAAATTCAGGACTCGTCAGCATCGGCCTCTCCTCTGCCGACCTCCTGTACTATACCCACACAAGCATTCAGGAAACCTAGCAACACTCAGGTGACCCACCCCACCTGGAAGCCGGAAGCTCCCAAGGAAGCGTGCCATTGTCCTGTTAGGTGCCTGCTTCCCCTCTCAGCTTCTTAGCTCTTGACAGAAGCAGCCTGATAAGGACAGCGTTTATTTTGGCTCACAGTTCTAGGTTACACTTCCTCCTAGTGGAGCTCATAGCAGCAGAAACGTGAGGGAGCTGCTCACAAACAATTCATCCAGGATTAGGAGCCACTGACAATGATAAACACAGGTTACTTTATCCATATTACACAGCCCAGGATTCCCTGCTCAGGGAGATTGGCTCTACCTACAATGAACATGGGTCTTTCCATGTCGAAATTACTGGCTACAGACATGCCCAGAAGCCCATTTCCCATGCAATTCTAGGTTCTGTTGACAATTCACTTTAACCATCACAATTACCTAAATCAAAATGCCTACTCAGGGCTGGAGAGATGGCTCAGCGGTTAAGAGCACTGACTGCTCTTCCAGAGGTCCTGAGTTCAAATCCCAGCAACCACATGGTGGCTCACAACCATCCGTAATGGAATCAGATACCCTCTTCTGGTGTGTCTGTAGACAGCTACAGTGTACTCACATACATTAAATAAATAAATATTTTTAAAAAATACCTACTCAAATCTGTACATAATGAGTATTCATATGATAAATATGTTCTTTATAAAATACTAGATCCTCCATCCCGTTAGAGATCTCATATTCAAACTAGTAGTCGTAACTGTCTTAATATAACTTCATTCACCCATGGATTTGATTAAATATCAATGCAAAAAGCTTCTAGACAAAGGGAGTTATTACATCAGCTGAGAAGACAAATAAATGCAAATGGGAATTTGCTAAGTTTTACATCTGAATCTGATACATAGGTTGTTTTGGTTTGTTCATTTGTTTTAGTTTACAAACCTGATTCAAAGTTGTAATTAAAAAAATTATGAATTCTTCCAAAAATACTTATTTTATTATCAACCAGGGGGAAATAATTTTTCTCTTGAGTTACATAAGGCAACCCCCTCTTGAATGAATGAATGAATGAATGAATGAATGAATCAACCAATCAACAACTAAATAGATGAAAATTGAAGGTAGCCAGGCCAAGTGATTTTACTTCTGACCTTCTGATTGGCTGTTTAAGAGTTTTAGGTCTGAAATCTTTTCAATTGGGAAAGTTAAGGAAGAAATTCTATATTCTTTCCCAACCAGTACCTTGCCCAGACCTGCTGGGCATTTGATGAAATGTCTAACACAGATGTGTTTTGGTGAGTGTTTGCCTGGCATCTTTTTGATCCTGAAATAGATCAATGGCAGTGATCTACAAAAGAATAGACCATTCTCCATTCTTCACTTGTGGCAGCCAGCTAATGAGGAACAGACATCAAACCGGAAACACAAGAAAATAAATCACATTTCAAAAGTCTGACTGACTTATAAATTGTCTAAAGAACAGTGATTCAAACACTGCACAGAACTTTCCAGACTTCACACTTTTCTCTGACTCTAAAATGGTCCCGGGACAAGAAGTAGGCCATCCTATGCTCTCTCCAGCATCCTCTTGTGCACTGAATAGTGAAGAGCTTGTGACACTTGTGATTCCTGAGGTGGGGGGGGGGGCAAGAAGGGTTGGAATAGTTCTCCCAGGGATGTTTCCAGGGTCTCATTCTTCTGTGGTGGAGGAGAGGGAACCTTTCTATCAAAAGCAAGATTTCAATAATACTTTCAGCTGCCAATCAGTTCTTGTGCAAGGAGTCCAGTTTAAGATGTCAGGGTTTGAATGTGAAGTATTTCCCACTGTCCTCATGTAGAGAGTACTTGGTCCACAGTTGGTAATGCACGATGCTGTCTTAGAAGACTGGAGAAGCTTTTGGAAGTGACATCCCACCACAGGAAATAAGTAAACTGGAAGTGAGGGGTGTCTTGAGGTTCGATGGCCTAGGCCCACCTCCTGCATAATCGCCCTTCTCTGGCTGAGGAGGCGATATGACTGTTAACATGCCTCCTTCACCATGGTAGACTGTAACACTTCTTAAGTTGTGAACTAAAATAAGCCCTCCCACCTTAATATTGCTTCTTATCAGGATATTTGGTTACAGCGTTGAGAAAAATAAATGACACAGGCCCTGACCATGTCTTATAAAAGGAATTAAATATATTTATTTGTTTTAAATTGTATGTATGTATGTATGTATGTATGTATGTATGTAACCAAGTTGTAAAGTTAGCTGGCAGCCTGTCCTCATACCGTAGGAGGCCTGGGGATATAGCTCAATGGTAGAACACTTGTCTGGCACAGACACAGCCTTGGATTCCTTTCCCAGCATTGGGAAAGAATGTAATTTATTGCAGGCAGGTCAGCCAGAGAGATAACCTATATTGCAAATATTTGTGATGGTCTGCTAATAAAAGTGATGTGCAATTGATTGATGGCCCAGTTGTTTGGCCTTCTGGAGGATGAAATTGTACAGACACAGGAAGCCTGAGAACGTCCAGGGACTCTCATCCACAAGTCATTCATCTGCACAAAGCTGGAGGCCTTTTACTCCGTGTAACAGCAGTCCACTCAGTATAGACCCGAGAACAAAGCACCAGTGGACTGAATTGATTATATTTTCTCCCTTTCATCTGAGTGCACGGTCTCCTATAAATACGAGGCTTGTTCTTATCTTTTTTTTAACTTCAATGAACAAAAAATAATAATTTCTTCATTTCTAACCATGGCAAATTGAATGTGACTTATTTTATGGCTTCCCACAAGGCATTGGAAAGGAAGGCCACGGAGCTTTCTGAGAACTGCATGCAATGCAGTCAGAGCCATGACCTTGCGGGAACCCCTCTCTGCTGTCTCCTTTCATTTCTTATATCCAACTCGCATCTCTCAAGATACTAAGTACCCAGGGAGCTGTCTTAAGCATCTCACCTCGTCTCTGAATGGTCCTGAGGATGTAATTTGAAAACTTCAGCTTGATAGCAACTTTCTTTGTGTCCTATCTTCTGCCCGCTTCTCCTTTTATGTCATAGCGACCCAGAATAATATTTTTCTGCAGAGAGCTATTGTAATATTATTGGTAAACAACCATTCTGCTGATAATCAAAATTGGCTTCTAATAAGCCCTGGAGTGTCATCCCAGTCTCTTAGAACGCCAGAACGCTGTCATTTCAGCTTTGGCTCCAAGAAAATTCAATTATAGTCATAGCAATAGAAGTAAATGTTTCTTTTCTAAAAACCAGTCTTTCTGTGCTGAGATATTATCAAAAGTTCCTTCATTGTAAATTTTCCTTTTCTATATACCCCATTCTCCTCAGTAACTCGTTTTGTGTTGTCCTCTATGAAAACCCACTCTTCACTCTGTAGCATGTGCAGAACGAGGATCTAATTCATCCTCTCTGAACAGATTTTGTTCTTGTGAACAATAGCATCCAGTTCTTTGAGCACACAGCAAGCACCTCCTGGAATTGATGACTCCCGCATGCTTCAGTTTCCCTCTCCAGCTCTCTCCATCTCCTTTATTGATGATGCCGCTCTTTAGAAACCGCTTCACACTTCTGTGGCTTAAGTAGTATCTTAAACCGATTCCAATGCTAACGTCTAGGCGTAGCTCTCTAGCAAGTGTTTCCGCTTGAGTCTCACTAGTGAATGCCATACGGCATTGCAGTAGCCTGCTGGATGTCTTTGACTAGATTTCTTTTAGCTCCTTAGCCTCAGCAGTCCCAGAATGAAACAGGTATTTGCTTTCTGAATTAAGATCTCTCCCAGACTGACCCTGTCGTCTCAATCCCTGGCTACCAACCTCAACCTTCATATTTTACTCTCCTCCCAACTTACCTCACCCAATCTTCTGCTCAACTTTCTGATTATGGAGAATCCCTCCCTGCCTTTCCATTTTGCAACAGCAGAACTCCCTATCATGTTCATGACCATGGCTCCTTATCTTAGACCTTGATCGTTGGTCGTGATAGCCTAAAGCATTTGTTCACCCATGTTTCTTTCCCCACAGTCTATTTTATAGATTGTTTGCAACAGCCTCCATTGCTCTAATCCATAGAAACCTGCTCACAATTGCCTCAAGAATTCAATCTACATGTGACAACTCAGGACATCTATCATCTCACTCAGAGCTAGAGTCACTCTTCCTTGCTTCCTCTTCAAGGAGATTGTTGAATGATTGTCTCAGATTAGACTTTTAGAAACAGTCTCTGGAGATTGACGGACAGACCAGACCACGTTCATATCATGTTTTTACATAGCAGCAAAGAGTAAGGAAGTAAATAGGATTGTGTGGGGTGGGGTCGTGTAGTAAGCTTCCCTTCAAAATAACTTTTGAAACTGGGATGACTGCTGAGTTGTCCTGGGCTGTGGGAGAGAGGAGTCTGAATGGTACCATTTGACGCATCACCGGATGCAGCTGGCTTAGAGGAGGGCACTTCCCTTTGGCAGAGAAAGCCATCAAAGTGGCCAGCAGGAATGGATGCCCGTCTTCCCATAACACTCCCAGAAGATGAATAAACAAACAAACAAACCCCAGAAACAATCCTGAGAAATATTTCATGATATCAGCTGATTGGTCTCACCACCACAGCTTCTAGAGGGCAGTACTTGTGTTATGCGGCAAACTGTGCGACAGTTTGAGTAGGACCCTCCCCAAAAGTCCATGTATTGAGAGCCTTAGTTGTTCCGTGTGTAGGTACTGGGAGGTGGGGGCAAGTGAGGGCTTCTTTGGCCATGAAGGTTCAACTCTCAGGCTTGGGTTAGTATCTTTTTTGGGGGGCAGGGTCAGATCTCACTCTTGCAGAACTGGATCGATGGCCAGCAGGGTGGATTGTTGTAAGTCATGTCCCACCCTCTAGTTTTGCCTTTGTCACACGTGCCTCTTGCCCTTCCAGTGTCTGCTGTGTGTTGAAGCAGCGTGAGGCTCTCGACACACAGATCTAGAGGCGGTCACCGGATCGTTGACCTCCCAGCCTCCCAACCCATGTGTAAACTAAACACCTCTCCATTATAATTTAGGCTCGGATGTTTTGCTACAGCCTTAGAAAATGTCCCAAGGCAAATTCCTGCCTCTCTCTCTGAGAGCCCCTTTCTAATTTTTGTATAGTAGCATCTCTGTGTTACATTGTCAGGCTTTCTTGGCAAGTAGGTATGCGAGTGAAAGAAAGCGGCGTGCTCAACGGTCAGGATGCTGTGTCAGAAGCCTGCCTTCTGCATCTCTTTCTCCCCCACCCCACCCCCCGCCCCAAGCCCCACATCCTGGGAGACTGTCAGTGACAGGATCTGGACATCGAGTTAGTTCATGCAGAGGGGAGTTGGCATTTGTGACATGCAAGAACATGGAAGAACTACGGGTCATCAGCCCACCTCTAGACGACTCTGCGAGAGAGGAAAACGTCTATTGTGTTTGAGTCCCTCGGTCACGGTTACTACCGCTGAACTTATACACGCCTTGACCATCCAGATGGAGATACTAAACACTGAGATTCTATACCAGCTCCTACTTGTACACATTCCCACCAGTTATTCAAATCTCGTTGGAATGTGCTCTCCTCGTGGGGGTGTGCTGATGTGCTTCCCAGATTTCCTCTAGCAGGAAACTGGATCCTTCTCTGTCGACTGCCCATGGTCATTAATCTGCACTCTCCTTACTGTATAGAATATTTTCATTTTGAATGAATTTTTTTTCTCCCTTTCTTAATTTTTCTACCAAATTATAATATCCCACAGGGAAAAGTCTCATCCTGGTTCTGACCCATTGTGTCCAGCCGGGATTCTTTTATTGAGTAAATATTTGCATTATATGTTAAAAATGGTGAGGTTCCTAAGTAGGGGATTGAAATTGGCATTCGAACAATTTTTCCCTTCGTAAGCTTCGCAAGAGGAAACTGTTTAACTCATTTATGTTAAATGTTAAGCACATTTCGTCTCTTCTTCACGAAAACATCTATCCCTTTCAAGTAAGTGCTCGTGGAATGTGCCTGCAGCCTTCCCTCGGGAAGGCAGGCCTTGCTAGCCACCCTGGCTCCACCCCTGCTTGAATTCCTATTCAGGCAGTGGAGTGTTTCAGAACACAGACTCCCTTAGCTTAGACACTCTCTCCTTGTCCCAGTGGTTGACAATGGCACCAGGGGCATCCAAGTTCTATCTGGCAAGTGGTTCTATCCTGGGGGAGGGGCTGGGGGGGCTGCTGCCCTGTTTGCTCACTGTCCTGTGTCATGGAGTCTGTAGTCTCCTGGGCCCAGGAAGGAACTCAGAATGTAAATCCCCATATCTCGATTCTGGCTCTGGCCTTGCCAGAACGGTCCTTACAAGGAAGGTGCTTGAGATCCGCAACGTTGAGCTTTATTCACTCCACAGATGCCCCAGGGTACGGGCTCTGGGGCCTGGAAAGCCTGGGCTCCCACGCCCTGCTACTGCGCCCTTAAGCTCTGGCCTTGTCCATGCAGACTAAGAGGCTCTGCAAGGAGCAGAAATAATAGCATGAGGATGCTTGATCAAAGGGCGGCGTTTGCTGAATGGGTGGAGGCACAGGAAGGCTGTCTGGTCCCCAAACCCTCATCTATCCACATGCAGATAGGTATGAGCGCATGCGCGTGCCCCCTCGCGCCCCCCCCCCGCGCGCGCGCGCGCGCGCGCGCACACACACACACACACACACGCACGCACGCACGCACGCACGCACGCACACGCACATGCACGCCTGTACACACGAGGTGGGGGATGGAAAGTGAAACTCCCTGAGGAAAAGATGTGTCTATTTTTAGAGACTTCTCCTGGGGTTGTGAGGTATGGTGGGAGAAGCAGGAGAGTGAAAGGCAAGCTGGAGACATTAGAGGCGTTCCGGTCTGACTGGAGGGTAGTGGTTTTTAACTTTCTTCTCTCAGATGTTGCTTGTTTTCCAAATTGAAACTTTCTACATGTGGTTTTTTTTTATAATTAATAGGGGAATAAATTACTTTAAACAACTAGGAGTTTTCCCTTCCTACTGTGTTTTGAGATTTTTGCATCTCTTGGGTCAAGAATCCTTTCCTTATTTCACTGATGTAGAAAACAGGGGGGCGGGGCCGAGGGTTAACAAAGACGATAGACACATCCCTATATCGAAGGGGCATTGAACATCAGCAATAGAGAGAGAGATCTTATCAAAGGGGATCTAGTTGGGTGCTGGAGGATGCTGTGTAACGGACATGTGTAATCAACCTGACACAGGGGCTGTAGATGCAGCTCAGAACTCTGTACTTGGTACCCTGTCCCCAAGACTGGAAGCAAGGTCAGGTTTTCACACTCATAGGACAACTAACTACAAGAGGAGTTACATGGCTGTGCCATTTTAATATGTCTGTTATTTTAAGATGGCTTGTTTTCTAAGGACCAGCAGGCTATGTGCAGACCATTCCATCTGGACCATCTTGATCCACACAGATTGTGGTGTGTGTGTGTGTGTGTGTGTGTGTGTATGTGTGTGTGTTCCTGTGTATATGTATAAGTATATATATACATATATATATGTGTGTGTGTGAATGAATTTATATATATGTGAATGAATGTATATATTTAAATGACTGAACTTCACTACTACAGGAAGGAGTTATTGAAAACTCTGGGTTCTAGCTGTGTTAAGAAAATAGATGGAATGGACAATGGCGGGCTCGTGTTCCACTGCGCAGCAAATGACTGGATCTGAAATTAGCTGCGTCCTTCAGGGCAAGGTGCTTGCTCTCCAGCAGGGCTCAACCACCCCGTCTGTTTTGGTTCCCTTTCCGTTCAGGTTGGTAACCGAGTCTCCTGTAGACCTCAGGCTTTGTGATCCTTGCAGGGTAACCGCTTCACCTACATAGAAAGAGCAGGCTACGCTGCTGTGTGTACACGTCTAAATGAGAGGTGCATACCCTTCGCCCCTTCTAAGTGAGTTAGTGACCTTATGCAGTGATCTTATCTTTTCCCTTGGGATAACAGAGGGCTTCCTGCTGTGATCGACGGTCCAAGTCGCTTTTTTCTGTCTTTATCTGAAGATCAGGAACTGAAGAGGCAACTTTGCTACAGGTTCAATTACCCCCTGAAGGCCAGAGCTGAAGCTATTTAAAATTCCAGAGAACTCTGAAGGACTCTATCATTCATGATACAGAGAATTTTTTTGTTTGTTTGTTTAGTTGGTTTTATTTTGCCAGTTTTGAAAGACTGCTTTATCATGCCGATTGTGACTTTCAATGATAATCACACTTAAAAGATATTCCTCTATGAGTGGACTCGGGTGTCATGATGTCTTTACAGCTACACAGAGCATATATGTGTATACACAACCAGTTGGAGAAAGACTGTCCCCAGATTCTAGAACAGCTATTCAATATGACAAGGGACCAGAGTATTGCCTTTGTTTTCAGGAGTCATGTGTGTGCCTACAGACTTGTTACAGGCAAGGAGCCAGACCTGCTAATATGTTTCTTTAAAGGTTAAGGAAGGGTAATCTTCCCTCCAAGGCATAACAGAGACAGGTCCTAATTTTCATTGGCGGAAAGTACGGCTGCCCTTAGAAAATGATGTTGACCTTTTATTAACAGGAAGACTTACTAAATGGTGTTTGAACCATTTATGATTCTTCTCCAACCCCCCTTCACTCCTGATTGAGCTTAACCAGAATCTTTAAGGGAAGAAAAAATACTGCAAGGTTCACAGCTCAGGCGAAGCAGTTGTCTTTGTTGTTACTGATCATCCCAAGCAGAGTAGGCAGGGTCATAATGAGCACCTTGGAGAGAAACTAACCAAAAATATAAAGTTCTAACAGTGGCACAAACAGGACACCCAGGATTTATGGGAGAACTTTCCCACTAAAATGTTGTTGACTATAACATGGTATTAGATCTGGCGTCATAGGAACAGCCTTTTGCTCAAATACCAAATTCTTTTTGAAACCCTTCGAATCCTAAGAGCAGGAAAACAGATTTCCTCCCCTCTTCCTCTGGCGTTTATTAGGAATGAATTAAGTCCCATTGGGTCACATTTTGTTCACAAAATGGAGATGTCAACCCTGTGTGCTTAGGCTCTGAAACAGTACTAGACTTTTGATATGCTGCCAAAAAAAAAAGGTATAACCCAAAGGGACAGCATATCAGAAATTCAGATCATTCCACCAGGTGTGGTGGCACAGTGGCAGAGGTGGTAGATCTCTGTGAGTTCGAGGCTAGCCTGGTCTACAGAGCTAGTTCCATCCAAGACAGTCAGAGCTACAAAGAGAAGCCTTGTCTTGAAAAGAAAGATTGCTTGAGATCATTCCTTTAAATTTAACTATAAATGGCACCGTGCTTACTTTCTAGAGGATGCTATTTGTGCTATTTAAGTGTTTCTGCATTTCCTTTATTATATGAAATTATACAGTAACAAAAGAATTACAGATAATGGACATAGAATTTGAGAAAATTATTCAGCCTCAGTAGCATAAGCTCCTTTAGGGGAACTTTAAGATGACTAAGGCAAGACGAGAGTCCGTTAGACTGGACAATCAAGCTGGCGAGGTCATGAGCTCAGCAGCACACGGGCTCATTACTGAGTCCAGAAAGTTCTCTGCAGGAAATGAAGAAGGCTGCAGGACTTTCTCGATGACAGCCGTGCAGAGAACACCTGTGTGTGTCTGCGCTGCCTCACATAGATAACTAAGGCACGGCAGTAGGGTGCAGGGAAGAGAGTGAAGATGTTCACCACGAGGCATGCAAATGGTTCGCTAATTTTATATGAGCTATCAGGGTCCCTAACTTTAAATGTTTTTGACAATGTAATATACATAACGAGATGCTGCTGCTGTCTCCTCCTATTTTCATCTCCTCTCCCCCCTTCTCCCTCTCTCCTTCCCCTTCCTCTTGTGTGCATGTGCACACTTTCATTGTTAATTTGGTACCAGGTCAAAGTGTGGATGTTACTGCTAGCCCACCACTCTTTAAACTCAGAGGACAAACACTAAAGACACAAAATAAAATCAACAGTGGTGTGATTCTTGTCCTGTTTGTTTGTTTTGTTTTCTTGATTTCTGTTTCATATGAGGCAAAGAACTCCCAATGACTCCAATAAAACTGAGTCCTAATCCAGAACATGTTTACCATTAACCAGAGAGTTTATTTTGTTCCATTGGCTGCTTCAATTTGCAGTGAACCTTTGATTGTGACTGCCAAAACCCAGATGATATCAGGCACATAGCCACTTACCCAATAATGCAAGAACACACAGAAAACAAGAGTTAAGAAAAACCAATCAAAGCACAAAACTACAACATCCTACATTAATAAAACTTTTAATGCACAGTCAACTAAAAGATGCAGGTAAGGATGACGGAATCTCCCGTTCACAGGCAGCCAATAGGACTGGAATTTAACTTCAAACAAAAGTTCAGGTTATGCATTGAAAAATTACAAACCATTAAAGTGGAAGGGAACAAAAGAAAAATAACAAGGGAAGCATCAGTGGCTGTAAAATGTGATGGGATGATTAAAGAAAAAATTCAAGTATTGTGAAGTTCTTCAGACATGTCTTGGAAGTTTGTGCATTTCCCATCTTTGCATAGTAAAAAAAAAAAAGAAAAAGAGAAAGAAGAAAGAAAAGAAAGAAAAAGAGAAAGAAAAACGAAAGAAAACACTTCACTTGGCAAAACTCCACAGCTCTATGTTAATTCATGTTTCAAGCATGCACGTATGTGTACTGCTCACTTGGCTGGTAGAAGCAGCTCTAACTCAGTGGGCTCATGCACTATCCGGGTGAGCATGAAGTCAGCGCACGCCTCCTCATCCAGGTGTCATTAATTTCTGAAGTAAAACTATGGCAGGTGAAATGGGAACTTGGCCATCACTTGACACTCTAGTTGGGTAAGGTGGAACAATGGGAGGCTTGTGCTTTGAATTCAACTTAATAAGAAGGAATACGCACACCCCAAAATAAGCAAAGGGATGACATGTACTGGAGAAAATGCAGCATGGAGTTTGAAGCTACATAACCCAACACCACTGAAAATGATTCCGACCCATTCCATACAGTACAATTGCACTACCCTCATGTCCGAACACATATAGCCTGATGCTTGTGTATTTTACATATACACACGTAATTTAACATTGGAGCATAGGTTTGTTTACCTATGAAACTGTCAGTGTAACAAAAAGTTACACTGACATTTGTCATATGTACATAGTATTTGGGGACCACTGTGGTCTGATTTAAAACATAACATCGCACATTTACAATGTTGTTTGTGAAATGTTCAAGAGTTAACAATAGAGATCTGGTTTGTAACTGACATGGTTTTATGTCGGATAAAGTCACCATGGTGCCGCAGAATAGTAATGAGATGAGTTGGGTGAGGTTGGCACCCGCTTGGTATCTCATAGTGAAGTGGACCCCGAAATGTTGCAACAACAAGAAGAGATACCAAGCCATCTGAGTTTCCTCTGACCTTCCTCCAAACTGAGCCACTGCCATTAAGTAAAGGGGTACGTCCTGTCTCTTATGGAGCCAGGAATAAGGCTGGCAAGCCTTACAGATAGCCCTGTTATGACTATATAAACGAACAGCAAGTTCAAGCAAAAGACTGCATACCTGCATAGCACCTGTTTCTCAGAAAGCCATCCGAAGGTTAAGATGTTAAGTTATGGTCTGGGGTAGTATATAGCAGTCAAGGTTTCTGCTCTGTGAGGGTGAAAAGTCAACAATGACAGATATCTTTGGGGGAGGAGGGAAAGTCCAGGATCATGCAGTCCATTTTTTTAAAAATCCTCCTCCCTTCTAGTCAAGGAAAATGTTGTAAAACTTAAGTCATGAGTCTTGCAGGAGAGGGGCTTAGAGCTAAGTGTAAAACGTGACTCAATGCCCGGGAGGAATGCACAGTTCATCTGGAGGTTTTCTTACTAAAAATGGGCCAGTGGAGAAGTCGGGGCTCTCTGGTGGGTCTGAGCTCTTGATGGGTGTTCCCTGTACATCTGCATGTCCAAAACAAACCTGGGAGAGAATTTCCTCAGTAGCCTGTTCCCTTAGAATGGCAATGGAAGCTTTCACGGCAATACTTAAAGAAGGACTGGGGGGAGATGGGGGAAGCTCGGACAGCCTTAGGGATGCCAAGACTGTCTCTCCAGCTACCTGAAGGAAAAAGAAGCATGTGGATTCATACACAGCGAGATCCCATCACAACCCAGAGTTCCCGAAATCACCATGCAGAATGACAAACCGGAAGTGAGCAGAAATGACCTGCTGCCCTGCCTCGCCACACTGGGGCTCTACCACACAGGCGCTGAGGCAGGAGGATGAAACATAAATAAAATTTATCAAAAAAAAAAAAAAAAGGCATATGAGCAGAATGGAAAGCTTAACTTTCTCTAAGTGTCCAACATTTCAAAGTTATTAATTTTTTTAAGGCTTTAAGTTTCTCCTCCTTTCACATTTAACGACAGGGAAAGAGAACTGTCGAAAGCAGAAACTAAAATGATGAGCTTGGCACTTCTGTGATTAATTTGAGAAGGGTCTCTGTTTTCCTACAGTCTATACATGTGCTTATGATGACATCAAAAATGTTAATCAGTCTATATACACTCACATTTATATAATCTTTTGTGTTCTTATTATGGGTTATTTTGTGTCTTCCCCAACACACTTTTTTAATACATGGTTTTGAACATACTAAATTTGTGCCCAAACTCCCTGCATCCATGGCTACGTCTGTCTTGTTAAGCAAGCTCAACAATCGGTGGACATGTTAAAAGAGAGGACAGAGACAAAGGAGGAAAGAAAACGAGAGAAAAGAAAGAAAAGGAAGATGTGGTGTAAGCAGCAAACTCAAGTACAGAGAGACTCTTTGCCAGGAAAACATTTCCATACAGACCAGCGAAAACAGCAGGTCGCAATCTCGTTTCCATCTCTACATTTAGAACTGTACAACGGCGTTGCTCAAGTTCCAACTCCCATTTCCGGAGGATGCTTGATCCAGGAGAGAAGTGACGGCTACAGAGGATCAAAGGAACGCAGTCCAGATGAGCGCTGCCGGGGGCTGGTCTGGAGGAGGCCGAGGGGCATGTCGGGAAAGGGTTGGCCAGGGCGGAGGTCGGGGTGGGGGGAGGTGGAGGGTGGGAAGGCATTGATCCAGACCCAGGCAGCGTCTGTGTGGTCATCTGTCATCTTCCCCTCGGGGCTTCCACTGTAGGTTTTGCTGAAGGTTGGCTTGCTAGCTTGTTGTTGTATATGCCATGCAGTTTTTACCCTTTCCAAAATTGGATCTTCATGCCACTGGAGTTCGTCTTTGATAGTAAAAGGGGAAAAAAATCATGCCAAATCATTTAGAAGATAGTAAGTGCCCACAGGCTGGGGTCGGGGGGTCGTTTGCTATTTGTTCTTTTATTGCACTTGTTACTGCTCCCTTCTCCTTTAGTTAAAAAGAAAAAAATTAAAGGATTCTGGTTTGTTTTTAATGACATGGTCTTTAGCCCCCTCCCCTTTATTGACAGATGATAGGGGGGTTACTTGAAGTTATTTCCAAAAGGGACCATTGTCCTGTACCCCGTGCCCATTCTGGGATTTGAGCTCTGTAGTCATTACCACCCAACAGTCTCGTTTACAGACTTAAGTGTTCCGGCAGCATGGCTGAAAACACGTCATTCCCAGAACCCAACAGAGCAAGGTGGCACTCCTCCAGCGCCGCAGAGTCAGATGGGGCCTTGCTGAGTGGGATCGAATCTCCTCTTCTTGACGTTTCTTCCAGAGTACGTCAAAAGAAGGTGCAGGAAGAGGAAAAGAGAAGCCACAATATTAATCAGATGACAGTGAGAGACAGATGATGATAACAACAAGGGTGCCTGTCCCAGAGCAGAGTGATCCGCCCACACGGAGGCAGGCTCCGAGGAACCGGAAACACAGAGCTGCTAATGTTTTGGAACATCTTTGCATTTCCCCACCGAGACTACACACTTTGGGGAACATCGGGGGAAACTTCGAATTGTTCATTTTCAACCACAAATTGGTCTCATTTCAGAAGCAAATACATTGCTAATTCACCAGATGAAAAGTACTACAGGGTAGTAGTTTTCACCTATGAGATCTAGGGAAAAACTCTAGGGAAGGTCTTGTAGCTGTTTCCTCCAAGCCCCCAGAGCTCTGTAGCAACGGACAGGCCCTCACTACGAGAGCAAGATCCTTGCTCTGCCCGGCTAGTTCTGCCGTGGGTGTGTGCGGTCTTACTCCTCTATGGAACAGGCACTTTTCAGGGTGGAAAGTTGGCAGACAGAGTGCACAGGGGGGCGGTACACTCAGGAGAATGGACACAGGCCCAGGTTAGCCAAGCAAATGCAGCAGTTTAGCTCCGAGGAGAGAAGCAGGTTCAAGGGCATTGCTCGGTGTCCAGTCTCCTAAAAAGTGATCCCTGTGCTTGAAGAGAAAGAAAGAAAAAAAAAAAAAAAAAAGAGCAAGACACAACACGGCAACAATGTGAGTTGGTTGTAACCTCCCCATGGTCTGGCTTCATGTGGGGCACCAAGCAAGGGGCTCATGCATTAGTCTGCATACTGGCGGGCACAACTCCGCAGCCACCAAGGCATCATGCAAAACCGGAGGCTGAGGAGCCCTCGCTCCCCAATTCCCCTGCCCGCCTACTCAGGGCCAGCTGAACACCTTCACTGGCCCTAGGTACCAAGATTTTATAACAGATTCCTCCTCCCCCACATGTCCTTCAAAACAGAAACACTACCAATGCTTAAAATATGCAGGAAAATGTCCTGCAAAGTTCCTACTTGCCCAGAAGGCCCACTTTGAGGCTTTTCTTTTGAAATACCAAGCATGAACATCTTCAACAAAAGTTTCCCTATTCTTTTTTCTTAAACCTCCATTGAAACACCTTCCCGAAAGGCTGGACACATGTTACCTTGGCCTAGTGGCTTAATTCACTGCAGCAAACACCTTGCTGACTTACTGCCGAGTCCTCTGAGGTCAACAATGGCCTTGCGCAAGCAGGCATTGCCGACTATACAAAGAGGGTAGGTAAGACTGAATGGGACATCCCCATGATGTGGCTGTCACCAAATGAACTTGCTGGGGGTGCTCAGGACCTGCACCTCCCATCCAAGTTCATGCTCTCTGAGAAGATGTCTAAGTGATATTTCCTTTCTGAAGACTTGGGGGAGAGAAACACTGACTGCCTAAACTTGAGGACTAGGGAACCTATCTAGGCCAGATGTGCATTACTGCAATTCAGGTGAAATATAAAGCAAATATCTCCTCAGTATAAATGCTGAGGACACTGAGCAGGACAAGGTCACGTTACCCATATTTAAATTCTTTCATCCGAACACAGGGTAGGCCCAAAGTCAGAACAGCCAAGTAGCATATTTCTAAAGAAAGAACTAAAATTCTCCTTCAGCCTGGCATCCAGGAAACTCCAGTGTCCAAAAGTGTGTTTTCCTCTCCAAAGTCAAATTTGAAGCTTAGATTGAGCTTTTCCCATCAAACAACATTCTAAAGGATTACTAAGTTCTTTGGTCAGACTAAGAAGTCATTACCCCATAGAACCACGTGTTTTCTGAACAGTACTGACAGAAGCCTGGAGGACATTTTTCTCTTCCACTGAAGTCCTGGCAGTGAAGAAAGCAAGCTGAAGTCCAGGTAAGAAGGAGCCCAGAGATGAACAGAGAGGGATAGCTCTACAAGGCCTCTGTGCTGTCCCCTCAGAGGTAAACCATACATCCACTGTGGGTCACTGGACGCTGAGCACTGTCTGTCCTGAATTTTCTATATGCATATAAGACTCTTTGTGTTAATGTGAGAGTAAAACCTACAATAGACAGGTCCTTGCTGGATTCTTTTCTAAACCATGTAACCTGAGTGACCTCAGCTCACTGGATGAAGGCAAATTTGTTAGTATCATCAGAACGGTATCTCTGGATCATTGTGAAATATCTGTACAATCCATTAGTCTCACAATGACAGTTTTTTCAATGCTTGATACCTATGGGAAATCTAAGCTTTTTGCCTATAATGCATGTATTATACACATACATGCATCAGTAAGAATCTCTAGGTAACAATAGCTACCATGGGCCTTCTAACAAGGATGTAGAGTTACCTAGGATTATCATCCTTTTAAAATTATGTGTATGTATGTTTTGCCTGAAAGTATATAAGTAAACTCATACATGCCTAATTCCATCGGACTCTAGTGGAGGGACCACCAGATCCCCTAGAAGTAGAGTTTTATACAGTTGCAAGACACCATGTGGGTGCTGGGAACCAAATCCCAGTCCTTGGAAGGGTACCAAGCGCTCTTAACTGCAGAGCCATCTGTAGTCACCTACTGTCTCTCATCTTAGTCCCCATGTCCATCACCAACATGCACACACACACACACACACACACACACACACACACACACCAGCCCTCTAGGCTGCTTAGATTGAGCTTATGTCCTCGAGAGTTTGAGCCAAAGAAACACATGTGTCTTCCTGGTCAGCCTGGCATCATGGTGAAGATGGAGAAGAAAGTGCCTAGCCCAAGAGTCTTGGACAGTACGTTAACATGGCTCCTTATTCTGCACTGGAATACGACACAGAAATTAGAAGGGGGGAGCAACCACTTGGTTACCATTCTCATACTGAAACTGGTTAAATTTGATTCCACTGCATCTTAACCTTAAGAAAGTCAAAAAATACTTTTTCTCACCAAGATTTATTTTTCTGGCCAGAGCCCTTCAGCTGCCATTTTAGAGGAGTACCAATTGTGACAGTCTTTTCTTTAGAGAGAAATGGAGCAGAATGGAAGCCAGGCTAGCCACCAATGGCTTGGAGCTAACGGAGGTGCTCAGGCAAATGACATCTTAGTGGGACAACCACCTCAGTGGGACAACTGCAGGCTCTTAGAGAAGATTTTATCAAGAACCACCCTGAGAGGTTACTATGGCCTCTGCTGGCAGGGGTGGAAACCCACTTTGCCAAGGGAACCCATGGAGACCAGATGGGTTAGTGGGGCATGATTTAGGATTCCAGTGATTGTGGAATATTCACCCTTGCATCCCTGTGGGAAGGACTGTCAGAAAACTACCTTATTGTCCCCTTTATGTCATTTTCTTGCCACCATCATTGCTACCACTTGTGATATAGATAAATATTGTGTGTACTCGAGTTCACATCTAAATTCTTGTGTTCAAATTTAGGAAGTTGTACTACTGGCTAGTGTTTCTTTCTGTCAACTTGACATCAGAAAGGAGGGAGCCTTGATTTAGAAAATGCCTCTATATGATGAAATTTCAGGTAAGCCTATAGATAAATCTTAATTAAGGCTTGATAGAGGAAGGCCCAGTCCATTGTGGGACCACCTGGGCTGGCGCTCCTGGGTTCTATAAGAAAGCAGGCTGAGCAAGCCATGAGGAGCAAGTCGGTAAGCAGCACTCCTCCATGGCCTCTGTATCAGCTTCTGCCTCCTGGTTCCTGTCCTGCTTGAGTTCCTATCCTGGCTCCCTTCAATCATGGACTGTAGTACAGAAGTGTAAGTCAAATAAACCCTTTCTTCCCCAAGTTGCTGTTTGGTCATGGTGTTTCATCACAGCAACAGTACCTCTAAGACAGGTGTGTTGCCCAGGTTTCTTGAAAGTAATAATAATAGCGACCCTGTTTTTAATGCAAATCAATTATGCAAAATTTTTATCCCCTTTTCCCTAACCTTTCAGGGAGATGCTACTAAAATAATCATCTATTTCATTTGTTCTGCTGTCTAATCAAAAGAGTAACTCTGGTAGTTTAGCTGGGTGCCAGTAATGTTCGGTCTGGAGG